>OY757018.1:134462760-134997189 GCA_963580285.1 Lucinisca nassula | reverse complement strand
AAGGGGATCACAATTCTATAGGCATGATTTCGTTATGGAAATACAACTTTAAGGACCTTATGGTTGCTACTCTGTTAGCTCTGTCCAACTGAAAAAGGGGTCTACTCTCAAAGGGGAAGAATTTGCTCCTCAAGGGGTCTACTCTAAAAGGGAAGAATTTGCTCCCCAGGAGCAAATTCTTTCCTTTAAGAGTATACCCCTTAGACATATCCAAAGAGAAACTACTTTTGCAAAAGTAGCAGTCATTTTCGCAAATTTTACGTCTTGCAATGCCATTATGGAGTAAGTCCATGGGGCCATGGAAACAAAAAAACACAGAACATACTACTACTCACAAAGTGTGGCTGGCTGCGGTAGCTCTGTCGGAAACAGTCTGACTGGCGATAAGGAAGACTCGGGTTCGATACCTACCGGGGTCGGCAACATTCTTTCCTGGAGATTGATTATGAAATACATGTATTTTCTATGGTCATTCTCTCCCTTCCGCTGATTCAGGAAGGGCAGGGGTCAGTTTTTGGCGACAGAATGTGCACTGAACTGGTAAACCGCTTACGGATAAGCCTGCTCAGGAAAAGCGTGGATAGGTACACTGACAGGCCCAAACATGACCCAAATCAGTGTTGACTTGGCCGTTAAATACAAATAAACAAAACATGCAAAGTTTACTTCAGATTTATATATTCTGAACATCTTTCGGTACGCTGATAGCTCTAATAATACGTATATGTAAATGTTGGAATGACAGAGGACGTTATTTTTCCTCATTTATAAAGATCGCTGGGTGAAACGGGCCTCCGTGGCCTAGTGGATAAGAGTGCTGATTCTTAATCATTAGGTCTCTCAACGCTGTAGGTTTGATCATGGCTCAGGTCACATAATGAGAAGTTCTGCAACGGAAGGTCAGGACGTTTTTCATCGGGTACTCAAGTTTTCGCTCACCTCCGATTAACGATCGGCTTGATGTGAGTGAAATAATCTTGAAAGGATCGTAAAACCAAACATAAAAAGATCGCTGGGTGTGTAAAAACATTTTCATGTCTTTGCTACTAGAATTAACGTCAGTGCCAAGGTCGAAGGTTCTAACTCTTCTAAATATATACAAGAGGGCCATGATGGCCCTGGATCGCTCACCTGATCCACACTGTAGCAATGGAATGGTGGTAATACAGTAAGGTGCCTTGTCAGAAGGAAAATACAGGCCAAATATGAAGGCTGGCCAAATATGAAGGCTCTGTCTCAAATGGTTCAAAAGTTATGATAAAGTAGGTCAAAGGGCAATGTCATAGATCAAACTTTTTGTAGCGGTGTGAAGCCATTGTCACAAGGAATATACATGCCAAATATGAAGGCTCTATCTCAAATGGTTCCAAAGTTATAATTAAGTAGGTCACAGATGAAGGTCAAGATCACAGCTCAAATTTTTTGCATGCGTGGGAAGACCTTTTCACACGGAGCATACATGCCAATTATGAAGGCTGTACCTTAAATGATACAAAAGTTATGACAAAAACGATCAAAGGTCAAGGTACAAAATTCTGCATGGTTGAGAAGCCCTTGTCACAAGGACCCTACATGCCAAATATGAAGGCTCTATCTTAAATGGTTCAACAGTTATGAGAAAGAGAGTCAAAGGTCAAGGTCACAGATCAAAATTTTTGTGTGGGCGAAAGTCGTTGCCACAAGGAACATACATGACAAAGTTGAAGGCTCTACCTCAAACGGTTCAAAAGTTATGATAAAGTAGGTCACATGTCAAGGACAAGGTCACAAGTCATTTTTGTATGACACAAGGAAACTACATGCCAAATATGAAGGCTCTATCGCAAATGGTCGAAGTAGATAAAAGGTCAAGGTCATAAGACAAAATTTTTGTATTGGTGGAAAGACCTTTTCTTAAGGAACATACATGACAAATATGAAGGCACCATCTCACATAGTTCAAAAAGTTATGAAAAAGTAGGTCAAATGTCAAGGTAAAGGGGTCACATTTTATGTATGAATAGGAAACCCTTGTCGCCAGGAACCTACATGCCAAATATGAAGGCTGTATCTCAAATGCTTAAAAAGTTATGACAAAGTAGGTCAAAGGTCTAGGTGATTGGTCAAAACTTTTGAATGGCTGGGAAAGCCTTGTCACAACGAGCATACATGCCAAATATGAAGGCTCTATCTCATATGGTTCAAAAGTAATGATAAAGTAGGTCACAGGTCAAGGTCACAGGTCAACTATTTTTATATGAGGGGGAAGCCCTTGTCACAAGGAACCTACATGCCAAATATGAAGGCCCTATCTCAAACGGTTCAAAAGTTATGACAAAATAACCTAGTGATCTACTTTTTGATTTGACATGACCCATATTTGAACTTAACTGAGATATTGTCCAGATCATCATTCTGAGCAAGTTTAATGATGATTGGACTAAAACTTTGGCCTCTTGGAGTGTTCACAACGTTTTTCTATGATTTGACCTGCTGACCTACTTTTTGAACCAACATGATGCATATTCAAACTTGATCGTGATATTGTCAAGATGATCATTCTGAGCAAGTTTGATGATGATCGGACCAAAACTCGGGCCTCTAGTGTGTTCACAAGGTTTTTCTAAGATCTGACCGACTGACCTACTTATTGACCAGACATGGCCCATATTCGAAATTAACCGAGATATTGTCAAACTGTGGCCTCTAGAGTGTTCACAACGTTTTTCTATGATTCGGCCTACTTTTTGACCCAACATGACCTGTATTCAAACTTGACCGAGATATTGCCAAGATGACCATTCTGAGCAAGTTTGATGATGGTCAGACGAACACTGTGGTCTCTAGTGTGTTCACAAGGTTTTCTACGATTTGACCTACTTTCTTACCCGACATGACCCATATTCGAACTTGACCTAGATATTGCAGAGATGATCATTCTGAGCAAGTTTGATGATAATTAGACTAAAATTGCAGTCTCTTGAGTGTTAACAAGGTTTTTCTACGGTTCGACCTACTCACCTACTTTTTGACCCGACATGAACCATATTCCAACTTTACCGAGATATTGTTAGGATGATCATTCTGAGCAAGTTTGAGGATGATTGGACCAAAACTGTGGCCTCTAGAGTGTTAACAAGGTTTTCCTTTGATTTGACCTGGTGACCTACTTTTTGACCCGACATGACCCATATTCGAACTTGACCGATATATTGTCAGGATGATCATTCTGAGCAAGTTTGAGGATGATTGAGCCAAAACTGTGGCATCTAGAGTGTTAACAAGGTTTTCCTTTGATTTGACTTGGTGACCTACTTTTTGACCCGACATGACCCATATTCAAACTTGTCCGAGGTATTGTCAGGATGATCATTCTGACCAAGTTTGATGATGATTGGATCAAAACGGTGGCCTCTAGAGTGGTAACAAGAAAAGTTTACGCACGCATGACGCGCGACGCATACCACACGACGAGCACCGAACGACGACGCTCGACATCTCACAGTCACAAAAGCTCACCATGACCTTTGGTCAGGTGAGCTTAAATATTTAGGGAGCGAAACAAAGTCATAACGTTGATGGGTCGTTGTTTATTGTTCTTGAGCCCAGCACAGATAGCAATAGATTTTGGTCAAAAACTTCATGACTACTAAGTGACCTGCCACCACTTACAGACTGAGTTGTTAAAAGACTTTTTGCCGCATTCGATGGGAGCTATTGTATCTGATAAGCCGAGAGTGGTGTTCTTCATTTCCACTCAATACTTGACGTTTTACTAATCAGTTTCTTTTACAATTAAATTGTGATCCAGAAAGATATACAAAAGGATTGCAAATTTCAGGTTTTTGCGGAGGTACCGGTCAAAGAAACTGCCGAAGTTTAAGATACAGTCTGATTCGCAGTACTTTGTCTGGGCAGGCTTAGATCTTCCTAGGCGGTTCAGCAATACTTCAAAGTTCGGTAGGTTTTAGCTCATGCAGTCCAATATATTGCCCCAAGGTCTGATTGGCCCCCGTCCGTCGGGGATTGTAGAAATAGATTGGGCTGCATGATGCTTCCACGCAGAGCTGATACCGGCAGCACATGAGTAGTGTTAAATCGCCTAGAAAGTCTAAGCCTGCCAAGGAAAAGTGGCTCGAGTCGGACCGTTCATGTATTTCAACCATTTTGTTTCATTGGGCGACAGGGCTTGAGAAGGAGTTTTATCTGCCCGTTTTATCTCAGTACTGAGTAAAAGTCCCACAAAATTGGAAGCAATGTCAACAGTGTCAACAGGGACGTAAACAACGAATGAAATAGATAACCAAGGCCCTATAGAAGGCGTGATGACTTAGGAAAAAATCTTTTTATATTCCCGTTTGAAAAACAACAGCAACAACAACAACAACAACTACAACAACAACAAAAACGCTCGTATTAAGATATGGGGTTGGTGTCCGTCCTTCCGTTTGTAAACTTTTTTTTTTCGTTTCCGTATAACTCCTACTATACAGTTTTCATCGGATCAAGCCTAAACTGTGTATGTAGTAAGGCTGTGCCTTAAGTTTCGAGAATTACTGTCCACCAAATATTAACAGAGTTATGACCCTTTGAAAAATTCGGTTTACATTTTCGTTTGGTTAAGTTTTGTGCTATACATATGTAAACAATATGTAAGTTACATTTAGTTTATACTTGCCATGGCGTTAAACAATTTACCACAGAATACTCATCACTAACTACCCCTCCTGATACCAAGGTCACAGACTTCGAAATTTTATATACACGTTTTGTATTAAAGTTATTATTTTTATTTAAAAAAAAAGCATTAAGTGGGATAATGATTTTGTTTGTTTGTTTGATTTGAGGTTTAACGTCCCCGTCAACACTATAAAGGTCATTTTGGAGACGTTGCTTCCAATTTTGTGGGACTTTTACCCGACATTGAGATGAAATGACATCTCAAGCCCTGTCGCCCAATGAAACCAATAGGGTTTATTAGCATGGACGGTCCGCCTCGCACCGCGGTTCCTGGACAGGCTTAGATCCTCTAAGCGGTTTACCAGTACTAGTGTGCGGGACGGATTCAGCTCTGCGTGGAAGCATCGTTCAGCCCAGTGGGATAATTATATCAGCTGGCTCAAATCAGAATGTAGACTGACAAGACCAAACCTATTGGATGCTTTTTGAAAGCAGCCAACTTGTTTTTGTTCCGGCTACACCGCAGCAGACAAAGTCCAGCTACATGTATATATGGGATGGGATGTTGAAACCCGCACGTGCAGCTACCCAGTGGAGCTAGTCGCATAGATACTTCACACCCCCACACCGCCACCTATATGGTTTAAGCGCATAGTGAAGCCTCAGGCGAGACTGCGCAGCCTTGTTTGTGTATTTTCTGTTTGCTAATAAGCTGTCTCAAATCAGCGTGAGCCGGGGGCATGTAGCAATTCAATGCCCATCGAAGTAGTCCGGTGAAGACTGATTAGACTTTGCGGATGCAAAACCATCATGTTATTTAGATAGGCAAGTACGGCCCCTGCCCATCGGGGCTTGAAGAAATATATGGGCTGCATGATGCTTCCACGCAGAGCTGAATCTGACCTACACACGAGTACTGGTAAACCGCTTAGAGGATCTGAGCCTGCCCGGGCAAAGCGATGTGAGTGTCGGACCGTCAATACGGTGCGGGTCGGCACGTCCACGCTTATAAACCCTATTGGTTTCATTGGGCGACAGGGCTTGAGATGTCATTTCATCTCAATGTCGGGTAAAAGTCCCACAAAATTGGAAGCAACGTCTCCAAAATGACCTTTACAGTGTTGACGGGGACGTTAAACCCCAAATCAAACAAACAAAGATAGGCAAGTAACAAAAAGAAAATGCGGACATCATACACAAATTTGATCTTCACTTTATGCGCGATGAAACATTTCAAACCTCTTGAACATTGAAGACACAATCCCGATTGCACAACTGTGCAGACTTATCAGTCTTTTCTGTACGCACATGCGCAATAAGTATTTTACTCGAGATAGGAGATCTGAACAGACTGATCATTGCACTTGGTAGCTTAGGATGTGTTTGTAACGTCGCAAGCAGATTGGGCCGGTCAAATGTACACGCCGTCGTTTTAAGCCGGCGCACGGCAAAAAAAAAAGGTTTCAAACGAAGGACCAGATTAGCCTGCGCATCTAGCCAATGTGGCCATAGTTTTCACCTGTTGTTCTTTGATTAGCACAGAGGCCATGGTACGCACATACGAACAACGAAGACTATTCAGACTGCATGAATGTGCAGGCTGACCTGAGTCTTCCCACCACACCGAATATGACTTATTTTTAATGACAGATTCACTCTGTCATTTCTAGCTGTCCTGCGTGTTGTAAAGTAGTTCCGGCTTTCTTACGACTTTCTTCCGGCTTTGACCGCCAAAGAAATATGAGTCCGCACAAAAATGCAGTCCGGTTTGGCGCAGTTATCAAAATTGTACATTCTATAATCGCAATACAACCTTTCAAAGCAGACGACTTGACGATGTTATCTTACTTTTCAGAGAATAGATTCAGCATTTCATATAAATCAGCTGCATCATGCGAGACTGTATACCCAAATCAATGCGGCGCCTGCTCAGACGTCTGCTCAGGTTTTACACTGTTTTCTAACAGTGCTGTCAATATTTAATTCTTAAAGACCAGCCGGACAGCTGCAGACCAGAATATTAATGGGTTTTCCGACAATCGAGGTCAAGTCTAGGTCAGTTACAACTAGGTGTATATCAGACTTTGCGAGAAAGGCTTTCCCTTTCAACCCTTGAATATGGTACAGATACCTATGCAAACAGTGTAGTTCCTGTGATAAAATGCTAGGTGCCATATTTAGCAGAACAGACAAGCCCAACTTCAGTGATGGAAGAGTACACTCCAGAAGGCAGTGAATAAAAGCACTGACAACACTCATGCCGATTGTCTCTATGCAGGCTGGTCATGAACGAGGACTTGGACTGATCCGTTTAAACTTAACGGATGTTAGTAGCTGATGCAAAAAATGTAGAACAAGATCAGCACCGTGTTCTGTGGCGTTTGATCTCAGTCTACATTGTTTGCCAGATCGAACATTTTATTCAAGTGCAGATTTTACAGTTAACACTTACATGTACCCAAGACTGACAAACGACCCGGCTATGTTTGGGTTGATTGTTTGGTAAGACTGAAGAGGGTCATCCTGGAATCATAGGGTGAGCTTGGCAAACAGTGTAGACCAAGTTCGGACGCTGCAGAACGCGCTTCTTATCAAAATCTTCACTGTTTGTTTGGAATTTCAGAGTTCAATTAAACAGTTTAATCTCAGCCCAGGACTTTTACCCCAACCTACATCCCAGCAACACTTTCGGTGCTTTGATTTTGAAACCAAACGGTTGCATGATTACAACACGGTTAGGCGCCATGCCCTTAAGCTAAAAAGGTTAAATCAATCAACCGTGACGTATGGTTACCAGTCCGGCCACGATCCTGTGTTTTCTTTTGTTTGATTTGAGGTTTAACGTCCCCGTTAACACTGTATAGGTCATTTTGGAGACGTTGCTTCCAATTTTGTGGGACTTTTACCCGACACTAAGATGAAATGACATCTCAAGCCCTGCCGCCCAAATGAAACCAATAGGTTTTATATGCATGGACGGTCCGACTCGCACCTCTTGCCTGGGCAGGCTTAGATCCTCTAAGCAGATTACCAGTACTCGTGTGCGGGTCGGTTTCAGCTCTGCTTGGAAGCATCATGCAGCCCATCTATTTTTTTAAGCCCCGGTGGGCGGGGGCAAACGATCCTGTGTACCACCTTCACACCGGCACTGATAGAAACCACACTTTTGATGTGTGATGTAAGGTCATGCCTAGGAAAGAAGAAATTGTATTTTGTTCTCAAAAAGGCATCAGGTGAGAACGTATTGCAACATTTTTCATTAAACCCTGGACAGTTAGAGTGAGTGAATGAGTGTTTGAGTTTTACGTCCCACCAACAGCTAAAGTTATACGAAGACGATACCTCGGTTAAAGACACATCCGAAAGTCTGGAGAAGACCGGGATCGATCCTGCGATCCCTGGTTTACAAGGCGAGTAGCATAACCACTACACCACGGAGGCTTCTAATGGTCAGTTAGAAGCTGGTCGAAAAGCGGATGGCGTTGACTCTGATTTTGGGTGCCACATGTGTGTGATCTATTTGTCTGTTGGAGCGACATCTTACTATCAACAGAAGACGCTAGTGGACGTCGACGTAGCGGAAGACCGGCGTCAGTACGTCAAGATTGATTCATCCGACAGACGCATATGCGAAGCAGATTTCCGCCGGCATTTGCTACACTGTACCTGTAGATAAACAAAGGGTTTCAACTACCGACTAATAAGCACTGACACTGTTCGTTGCCCTTATGCGATGCACTTTTGAGAGCTAGACGTCCCTGTCGTGACCAAAATTAAGACGTCGACACAGTACGGAACACTTACGCTGGTGCATGAAATACGTACATGAATATTGGCGTCTAAGCGACTCGCGTGATATGCGCTTCAGTGACACATCGCATTTCAGCGTGAATCACGCCGATTGTCGTTTCGGGATGTGTCGACATATAGGTGTAAGGTATGCCGAGGCGACTCGTGCGTAATAGAGCATGACATATCGGGTGGAATAAGCGAAATGGTATGTCGAGCAATTGCATGTAGCTAGCGACATTAAGAACATTCATGATCATGGCTGAGACGTTAACTGAACAGCGAGACATGTACATCAATCAAGTGCGTCGACCTCACGTGGTTGCATTTATTTGTTTACGCTCAGAATCCGGGATATCTAATGCAGCAGGTTTATAGTGCTGTTTTTACTCAAAAATGTCTTCAAGCCAATGGAAGTCATGTGCTGTACTGACTAGCCTTTCTCCTCCGATCTCTTTGTGAAAAATAGAGTATCTTTTGGGGGGAGGTATCCACAACCGACCAGACAAAAATGTTACTAATTGACAGTAGCATTGTTAAAACTAGAATTTTAATGTTTGGTTTTGAAAACGTAAATATTTTCTTTCCAAAATGAAACATCGAATGGCATTTCATGTTACCATCGGTGTATAGACATCTGCAAAAATATCATACAATGGAATTTGCAGAACTACTTTTCTAAATTTTAAGATCTTTTTAGAAAGGTTGTCTGTAAGTTTTCACAGTGTTTTGATTTTCTCATAGAATCTGTCATTTCAGTGCCTTTGGCGCTTTGATCTTAATCATGTTCCCCGAAATTACTTCCAATAAAACCTTGTCACCGTGAAATAAATGGGCATCTTCACTTGCTCCTCAGAAAACCAGGGTAGCCCAACCAGGTAACCTGAATTAAACTACCTTTTTGCATGCAACAACCATGAATTTCACTCGCACGTGCTAAAAGACGTTCTGTGGAAAACGGCGGGAAACTCTCAATTAATATTAAAGGGGCGCTTCTGCTATCAAAGAGGCATTGAATCAATGCCCCAGCACATGGAAAAAGGGTAACACTGTCACACAAATAATAATGAAAGCTGAAGCTACGCTCCAAGTCTGAGAGCAAAGCGAAAACACTTGCATATGCATGGTGATCCAAGCCTTTGTAGGCAACAATGCTACACCAACGACTTGGATCAGCCTGAACATCGATGCAATGTGATCAGTCTTTACTGAACCCTTAAATCTTACGAAGTCACAAGGCTAAGTGAAACCCTTTGCCTTGCATACCGGTTGTGGGTGCGCATGTTCAGTGTTTGCAGGTCGTTGAGAAACCAGCGAAGACACATCTTAGCGTACTCATTCATGCAATCCGATAAGAGTCTTCGCTGATCGCATGAGCCTGATGCAGACGATGGGATTTTCACAACATAAATAAGCGAAACTCCTGTGGCTCATCAAGGTTGATCTAAGCACTTGCAGCCTGCGTTTCTCGCAGTCTAATCAGTATTCGGTGAGGGTATGAACCTTCCACTACCACAGGGCTATCGAAAGTGAGAGAAGCGAAAACCATTTACCTTACAGAGTGCATGTTAATCCGAGTCTTTGGAAGTCGCACACATTTCATGCTAAGTTTTATTTTTTTCGTGCGCTAGCTCATATACGACCAGTACGATGTTGTAATGATAAACCCGGGAACGGTCCGAAATGCTTGTTCTGGATGAATTTTTCGGCATTTTTTTTGTGTGTTCGAAGTATTAAAAATTCTGATTTCTGAAAAATTTGGGAGTTCGAATTAAATGAGAAAGTTTTCAGCCACAAATTCGAAATAATTTTGGGTGTTCGAACTGCTAGGGTGTTCCAATTAATTGGTCACCTACCGTATTTTACTTCACTACAACTGGTGTGTGGGAATGTGTGGCGGCGGTAAAACGTCTCCCTGCCCTACATCATAGTGTAGATTATATTTTCTTGTCCTTTGGGATTATTGATTCCATTGTGGAATTCGGAAAATATCTTAGGGTCACTGATGAGGCCTAATTGGCCGAAACTAGCTAGTCTGGCTCAAAAAACATGTGCACACCATATTTTTCAGTTCTGTGGTGTATTCTTTGCTTCCAAAGGATAACCCTTTTATAGAACATATTAAAGGGGATCACAATTCTATAGGCACGATTTCGTTATGGAAATACAATTTTAAGGACCTTATAGTTGCTACTCTGTTGGCTCTGTCCAACTGAAAAAGGGGTCTAATCTAAAAGGGGAAGAATTTGCTTCTCAAGGGGTCTACTCTAAAAGGGGAGAATTTGCTCCCCAGGAGCAAATTCTTTCCTTTAAGAGTATACCCTTTAGACATATCCAAAGAGAAAGTACTTTTGCAGGAGTAGCAGTCATTTTCGCAAATGTTACGTCTTGCAATGCCATTATGGAGTAAGTCCATGGGGCCATGGAAACGAAAAACAACAGAACATAACTACTACTACTCACAAAGTGTGGCTGGCTGTGGTACCTCAGTCGGATGCAGTCTAACTGGCGATAAGGAAGACTCGGGTTCGATACCTACCGGGGTCGGCAACATTCTTTGGTGAAGATTATGAAATCTTTTCTATGGTCATCCTCTCCCTTCCGCTGATTCAGGAAGGGCAGGGGTCAGTTTTTGGCGACAGAATGTGCACTGAACTGGTATACCGCTTACGGATAAGCCTGCTCAGGAAAAGCGTGGATAGGTACACTGACATGCTAAAAAAAGACCCAAAATCAGTGTTGACTGGGCCGTTAAATATAAATAAACAAAACTTGCAAAGTTTACTTCACACAGATAGGAACAGATTTATATATTCTGAACATCTTTCGATACGCTCTAATAATAAGTATATGTAAATGTTGGAAAGACAGAACGTTATTTCTCCTCATTTATAAAGATCGCTGGGTGTAACGGGCCTCCGTGGCCTAATGGATAATAGTGCTGACTCTTAATCATTAGGTCTCTCAACGGTGTATGTTTGAGCATGGCTCAGGTCACATAATGAGAAGTTCTGCAACGGAAGGTCAGGAGGTTTTTCATGGGGTACTCTAGTTTTCACTCACCTCCGATTAACGATCGGCTTGATGTGAGTGAAATAATCTTGAAAGGATCGTAAAACCAAACATAAAAAGATCGCTGGGTGTGTAAAAACAATTTCATGTCTTTGTTACTAGAATTAACGTCAGTGCCAAGGTCGAAGGTTCTAACTCTTCCAAATATATAAAATATTTAGGGAGCGAAACAAAGTCATAACGTTGATGGGTCGCTGTTTATTGTTCTTGAGCCCAGCACAGATAGCAATAGTTTCTTTTCAAAAACTTCATGACTACTAAGTGACCTGCCACCAGTTACAGACTGAGTTGTTAAAAGACTTTTTGGCGCATTCGATGGGAGCTATTGTATCTGATAAGCCGAGAGTGGTGTTCTTTATTTCCACTCAATACTTGACGTTTTACTAATCAGTTTCTTTTACAATTAAATTGTGATCCAGAAAGATATACAAAAGGATAGCAAATTTCAGGTTTTTGCGGAGTCTGATTCGCAGCACTTTGTCTGGGCAGGCTTAGATCTTCCTAGGCGGTTCAGCAATACTTCAAAGTTCGGTCGGTTTCAGCTCAATCAGTCCAATATATTGCCCCAAGGTCTGATCGGCCCCCGTCCATCGAGGATTGAAGAAATAGATTGGGCTGCATGATGCTTCCACGCAGAGCTGATACCGGCCGCACATGAGTAGTAATAAATCGCCTAGAAAGTCTAAGCCTGCCCAGGAAAAGTGGCTCGAGTCGGACCATTCATGCATTTCAACCATTTAGTTTCATTGGGTGACAGGGCTTGAGAAGGAGTTTTATCTGCCCGTTTTATCTCAGTACTGAGTAAAAGTCCCACAACATTTGAAGCAATGTCTAAAAAAGACCCATACAGTGTTTACAGGGACGTTAACAACAAATGAAATAGATAACCAAGGCCCTACAGAAGGCCTGATGACTTAGAAAAAATCTTTTCATATGCCCGTTTGAAAAACAACAATAACACACACACAAAAAACGGTCGTATTAAGTTACGGGGTTGGTGTCCGTCCGTCCGTTCGTAAACTTTTTTTCGTTTCCGTATAAATCCTATACAGTTTTCATCCGATCAAGCCTAAAATGTGTATGTAGTAAGGCTAAGATGTGAAGATATGCCACCAAATATTAACAGAGTTATGACCCTTTGAAAAATTCGGTTTACATTTTCGTTTGGTTAAGTTTTGTGCTATATACATGTGCAAACCATATGTAAGTTACATTTAGTTTATACTTGTCATGGCGTTAAACAATTTACCACAGAATACTCATCACTACCTACCCTTCCTGATACCAAGGTCACAGACTTCGAAATTTTATATACACGTTTTGTATTAAAGTTTATTTTTTGTATTCAAAAAATGCACTAAGTGGGATAATGATATCAGCTGGCTCAAATCAGAATGTAGACTGACAAGCCCAATCCTATTGGATGCTTTTTGAAAGCAGCCAACTTGTTTTTATACCTCACAAATATTGAATCCTGTTGCCTGATATTTCAGAATAAGCATGTAAGTACCATGCAAAATGTATAAAATGTGACCTATTACCTACCCGGTGCCTTTAATTAACTGGCAAAGTAATAAGGTTTGTACATGTACACCGTTTTAGCGCTGAATGCACTGACACCGTTGTTGCACCAAAACACACTCAGTGCAGAAATGGTGTATCAACCCTTAAAGGCTAAATATTTCTTTTCAAATGCCATTTATTCAACAATAGACATCACACACAAATGAAAGAAATCGCCATGAAGTTAAGAAACCAGCTTATAGTATGGTTAAATAAAACAGTTTTTTTTTGTCTCTCCTGAAAAGTTGCCATTTTGCACTTACAACGTTATTGCACTAAGCAGACGATATGTTGTGCAAAGAAGATATGATAATGTACGGACAAGATAATACGTTGTGCCAACAAGATAATATCTTGTGCGCCCAAGATACATGTCTTATCTTGTTTGTTATCTTGTGCAGACGATAGTTAACATTACGCAAACACGCCTATACAAATACATTGCCACCTTTATCGCCGAAAAAAAATGAAAATTTTAAGAAGAAAAAATTGTGATATTTTTCTTATTTCTACTCAAAATATAGATTGTGGGCACTCGTTAGAACCGCCTCATCGAAGCGGTTCTAACGAGTACCCACAATCTATATTTTAGAGCAGAAATAAAAAAAACAAGAGGGCCCATAGGGCCCTGGTTCGCTCACCTGTGTGTCACTGTCTCAAGTATATTCTATTCTTAGCTATGGTGGCCATCTTGTTCATCAGCAGAGTGATTTTAGCTTATATGGTAGGGAGTAACCTAGGCAACATTCCTGTGAAGTTTGAATCAATTGGCCTTAGGGTTTCGGAGGGGTTCACATTTGAATCAGATTTACAATATTTTTCTATTTTTAGCTTGGGTTGCTATTTTTTTCATCAGAGTGGGATTGTTTTAGCCTTTTTGGTAGAGGATCATCTAAGCAACATTACTTCGAAGTTTGAATGAAATTGGGCCAAGGGTATTGAAGGAATTATCGTTTGAAGATTTTTCTTTTATTTTTAGCTCTGGCAGCCATCTTGTTCATTGGAGTGGAATGAGTTTTAACTATTTAAGTAGGGAGTCACCTAGGCAACATTCCTGTGAAGTTTTAAATCCAATTGGCCCAAAGGTTTAGAAGGAGTTCCCATTTGAAGCAAATTTACAATGTTTTTCTATTTTTAGCACTTGTGACCATTTGTTAATCGTTATGCTATTTTCCTAGAAGGCCATCTACACAACATTCCATTGAAGTTTAGAAGCCTTCATTGTGAAGTGGTCATGCTACTTGCCTTGTAAACCAGGGGTAGCAGGATCGATCCCAGGCGTCTCCAGACTTTCAGATTGCTCTTTAAACAGAGGTCCCATCACTGTATGACCTTAGCTGTTGGTGAGACTTCAACTTAAGCACTCACTCCTATGAAGGAACCTTCATGCCAAATATGAAGGCTGTATCTTAAATGCTCCAAAAGTTATGACAAAGTAGGTCAAAGGTCAAGGTCATGGCTCAAAAGTTTTGAATGGTTGAGAAAACCTTGTCACAAGGAACATACATGCCAAATATAAAGGCTCTATCTCATATGGTTCAAAAGTTATGATAAAATAGGTCACAGGTCAACGTCACAGGTCAAATCTTTATATGAGTGGGAAGCCCTTGCCACAAGGAACCTACATGCCAAATATGAAGGCTCTATCTCAAACAGTTCAAAAGTTACAACAAAATAACCTACTGATCTACTTTTTGATTTGACATGACCTATATTCGAACTTAACTGAGATATTGTCCAGATGATCATTCTGAGCAAGTTTTATGATGATTTGACTAAAACTGTGGCCTCTTTTCTATGATTTGACCTGCTGGCCTACTTTTTGACCCGACATGACCCATATTCAAACATGACCCAGATATTTTCAAGATTGATGATGATCAGACCAAAACTGGGGTCTCTAGTGTGTCCACAAGATTTTTCAACAATCTGACCTACTGACCTACTTACTGGCCAGATATGACCCATATTCGAAATTAACTGAGATATTGTAAAATGATCATTTTTAGCAAGTTTGATGATGATCAGACCAAAACTGTGGCCTCTAGTGTGTTCAGAAGGTTTTTCTATGATTTTATCTACTGACCTACTTTTTGGACAGACATGACCCATATTCGAACATGACTCAGATATTGTCAAGATGATCATTCTGGGCATGTTTGATGATGATCGGACCTAATCTGTGGCCTCTAGTGTGTTCACAAGGTTTTTCTATGATTTGACCTACTGACCTACTTTTTGACCTGAAAAGACCCATATTCGAACTTGACCAAGATATTGTCAAGACGATCATTCTGAGCAAGTTTGATGATGATTGTACCAAAAATGTGGCCTCTAGTGTGTTCACCAGGTTTTTCTCTGATTTGACCTACTGACCTACTTTTCGACCTGCCTTGACCCATATTCGAATGTGACCAAGGTATTATCAAGATGATCATTCTGAGCAAGTTTGATGATGATCGGACCATAACTGTTGCCTCCAGTGTGTTCACAAGGTTTTTCTCTGATTTGAACTACTGACCTACTTTTTGAATCGACATGACCCATATACGAACTTGACTCAGATATTGTCAAGATGATCATTCTGGGCAATTTTGATGATGATTGGACCAAAACTGTGGCTTCTAGTGTGTCCACAAGATTTTTCTTTGATTTGACCTACTGACCTACTTTTTGAACCGACATGACCCATATTCAAAGGTGACCAAGATATTATCAAGTTTATCATTCTGAGCAAGTTTGATGATGATTGGACATAAATTGTGGCCTCTAGTGTGTTCAGAAGGTTTTTCTATGATTTGACCTACTGACCTACTTTTTAACCCGACAACACCCATATTCGAACTTGACTGAGATATTGTCAAGATGATCATTCTGGGCTAGTTTGATGATGATCGGACCAAATAGGTGGCCTCTAGTGTCTTCACAAGTTTTTTTTTCTGATTTGACCTACTGACCTACTTTTTGACCCGACATGACCCATATTGGAACTTGACGGAGATATTTTGTGGTGGTACAAAATGGGTGCAAGTTTAGTTAAAATCAAAGTATGAATGAAACAGCTATCATGCAGACAAGACCAAAATAGGCAATTTTTGCCCTTTCAGGGGCCGTAACTCCGTAACACATGATGGGATATGGCTGGTTCAAGAAAGGAACCCAGATCTCATGGTGGTACAAGTTGTTTGCAAGTCTGGTTAAAATCAAATAATAAATGAAGATGCTATCGTGCGGACAAGACCAAAATAGGCAATTTTTGCCCTTTCAGGGGCCGTAATTCCGTAACACATGATGGGATATGGCTGGTTCAAGAAAGGAACCCAGATCTCATGTTGATACAAGTTGTTTGCAAGTCTGGTTAAAATCAAATCATAAATGAAGATGCTATCGTGCGGACAAGACCAAAATAGGCAATTTTTGCCCTTTCAGGGGCTGTAACTCCGTAACACATGATGGGATATGGCTGGTTCAAGAAAGGAACCCAGATCTCATGGTGGTACAAGTTGTGTGCAAGTCTGGTTAAAATCAAATCATAAATGAAGATGCTATCGTGCGGACAAGACCAAAATAGGCAATTTTTGCCCTTTCAGGGGCCATAACTCCGCAACACATGATGGGATCTGGCTGGTTCAAGAAAGGAACCTAGATCTCATGGTGGTACAAGTTGTGTGCAAGTTTGGTAAAAATCAAATCATTAATGAAGATGCTATCGTGCGGACAAGACCAAAATAGGCAATTTTTGCCCTTTCAGGGGCCATAACTCCGTAACACATGATGGGATCTGGCTGGTTCAAGAAAGGAACCTAGATCTCATGGTGGTACAAGTTGTGTGCAAGTCTGGTTAAAATTAAATCATAAATGAAGATGCTATCGTGCGGACAAGAAATTGTTTACGGACGCACGCACGCACGCACGGACGCACGCACGCACGGACGACGGACGACGGACAAAATGTGATCACAAAAGCTCACCTTGTCACTACGTGACAGGTGAGCTAATAAGGTCTACCCCCGGAAACCCCAGTTTTACTGTATAAAAGTGGGGTTCGAGGGGGTCAAAATTATATAGGCGTGTTTTCGTGATGAAAAATAAAACTAGCATATCTTTTCCCGGGCTCCGTACTTCCCGGGTAGGTAACAAATTCGGAATAGATGCTAAAACTTGAGATAATGATTCTTTGAAGTATTCGGAATATATAGCGACTTTTTATGAAATAAAGGCATGTTGGGTGTACTCTTTAGAATTCATCACGAAAACACGCCTATATAATTTTGACCCCCTCGAACCCCACTTTTATATAGTGAAACTGGGGTTTACAGGGGTAAAGGCGGCTCATCTATATTTTGTTTCTTATTTCCGCTCTACAATATAGATTGTGGGTACTCGTTAGAACCGCCTCTATGAGACGGCTCTAACGAGTAACCACAATCTATATTTTGAGCAGAAATAAGAAAAATATCACAATTTTTCAACTTAAAATTTTCATTTTTTCGGCGATAAAGGTTACAATGTATAGGTATAGGCATGTTTTCGTAATGTGCTAAAACTTGAGATAATGATTCTTTGAGGTGTTCGGAACATAATTCCGACTTTTTATGAAATAAGGGCATGTTGCGTGTACTCTTTAGAATCGCCTCATTACGTATTCACCATATCTGCATGATTTTCTGGCTCCCAACTTGTAAGTTGTCAATATAGGAAAAACAGGTAACCAGACCCCCCTGACCTTTTAAGGTCAGGGGGTCTGGTTACCTGTTTTTCCAACACTGATAACCTTCAGACTAGGAACCAGCAGATAATGCAAATAAGGTGAATGAGTGCACACAGCATACAAATATAAAATCAAACAAACATCCATAAATTAAACTAAACATGTGGATTTCTGGCGCTATGGGGATATCTGAATTTGTTCGAATCAGCCATGGCAAACGAGACATCCGTTTTCGAATATTACCGAAGTTTCATTGTTAATGTTAACTTCACAAACAATAAAATCGGCCCCCGCCCATAGGGGCTTGAAGAAATATATGGGCTGCATGATGCTTCCACGCAGAGCTGAATCCGGCCCGCACACTAGTACTGGTAAACCGCTTAGTGGATCTTAAGCCTGTCCAGGAACCGCGGTGCGAGGTGGACCGTCCATGCTAATAAACCCTATTGGTTTCATTGGGCGACAGGGCTTGAGATGTCATTTCATCTCAATGTCGGGTATACAGGGTGGGGAACCCACGTGACCATTTGATATAGTAAACGGAATTTTATGAGGAAAATCGCTCGATTCAGGTACGGTTTTTCCCCGATATTTTGGTTATTACAGCACGCATTTTTACGAGTCATATACCAAAGTACTCTGCTCAACTTCCGATTTTTTATGACGTTTGCTTTGAAGGCAGAAACTGCCTGGTTTTCAAGAAAAGCTCGCCCAAATTTTTTCCCCGAGTCCGACAGATCGTGATAAAGACCACGGCAAACAGCTGAAATATTAAATTTATTGCAAATAGAGTGTTTTAGATGATCCTACCGCATCCGAAATTGCAAATATTACCTCTAGCATGTGTCCATGTAACAGTTAATACCGATACACCGTTTGTTTGCCTGTTATGCAAAGTGTTATAAAATGATCCAGTTCACGGTACAAAATCGGGAAGGTAAAGTTCACGGTAATTTCCAAAATTGTGATAACGTAAACGCCAAACTGATAATGCTTTTCAACATATCACAACAACAAGATGGCAATTCACATGATGTTGGTCATGGGAAATACATTTTCGTTGATGCATAATGTATTCCTTTATTCCAAATGACTTCCGCATGCCAGACATGTAGTAAAGACTTAAGATTGAAAACACCTTAGCGAACATACGCGAAAACACATGGGCACGACCGCTTACGTTTGTTGTGGAAACAGCTTTTTCTGTCAGACTTATTGGAAGATACATCAATGCAGTACACATGGAGCGGCAAAGGAGTTTTTGTGTTCAAAAGGTAAGAAAGCGTTTCCCATAAAAGCGAACTCAGACCCTGAGGGTGACGGTTTGGATCCCACAAAGTATACTTAAAATAGAAGTGGAGGCAATGATCAGGAATCAATACAATCAACCCACAGCTCCCATCAGAGCACCAAAGGGAAAGAAACACAAACATGAAACAACGGACCCTAATGGAAACATCAATAGCGGAAAGTCAAAAGGACAGTTACCTTCCCACAAAATAGCCAAAAGGCTATCCAAAATAAGATAATATAAGCGACACAAACACCCAAAGACAGAAGAACCGCCTTGGAACGGCCAGCGGGAACGAATTCCACGGGGTTGGGGGTGGGGGTTCGGGCTTAAATCGATTTTACGTTGCCACAATCCTCGCCCTTCCATCGCGAATTAGTCAAATAATTTGTTCAGGCCGCATGAAGGCAACAAAGACCATACCTTTAAAGAATTGTTTACTTGATGTTCTAACTGAATGTTAAAATTGAATACCCTGCATAACAGACTTACACAAATATACCGCGATTTGTTTGTTTCAAGAGCATCAGCTATATTGCAAAAGAAAAGGCCTCCTAACCCATCAAAGCCCGCCAGTAATTATTACTGGCCGTTGAGTCGGTGCTTTTGCTGTGGTGTTGTTGAGTCTGATGATTTCCTCAGTAATGTATATTAATTAATTTTAATGACAGATTCTTTCTGTGATTGTTCGCTGTGCTGCAAGTTTTAAAGCCCCCTCTCCCAGAATAGAAATATGAGTCAGCACAAAATGTAGTCCGGCTTTTATCAGTTTTATGCTCGAATTCATTCATTCCGGTGATTGTTTTGAAATTTTCTCGCATATACATTTGTATACATGCACTGTCTTATGTTGAAAAATTCCAGGAATGATCAGCCGTACGGCATATGCCTTTTGAAAAACCAACAATGCATATCTGCGTACTGGATGTTAGTGTCTTAAAAGTCCCATTCAAAAACTTAAGGCAGACGACTTTAAAATTTTATCTTATTTTTCAGAGATTGGATTCGGCATTTCATATGAACCAGTTGCCTGCAGATTAGTCATAAGAAATGAGAAATTGCGGCGAAATATAAGAATAAAAGACGACATATCCTCTGCAACGTTTAAAAATGGCCGGGTTAAGGTTTTACCGCTTCCACACGAGTTTCTCAATATCAATCTCCAATTACTGTATTTGTAAACGCCCGTTCTACACATGTAAACTAGGTGTATAGTCAGTAATAGTCAACAGCAGTGCAAACCAAGTAGAACAGAATGAGATGTCTCATTATGAGCCACTTCACCAGGACCTACACTGTTTGCAAAGGTATCTTTACTTAGCTATAAAGGGCTAAAAGGGTACACAATCATAACACTTATATGCTAAGTACGTGACGCAAGAAATTTCAACAGTATGGTAGCATGCCAGCAAAATATACTTCGAACAGTTGTCACTGTCCAACAATATGTAAGCACAGTTGTGACAAATAATTAGTTACACGCCCCAAAACATCAAACATCGCACAAAAATCGCTTCCATTGCTTGTAGTGCACGACGACAGGTTGTTGCCTGAGCCGCTCATTTGGCCATATATATTTGAGTCTGCACTTAGCACCTTATTTATTTGTGCTGTCATAAAACTGGCAATTTGTCTGGTGGTTTGATTAAGGCGTAACTTTACCAAATTTAGTGAAACAGAGGCCTTTCTGATATTTCGTCTTCATCAGTGTGTCTCAACCCAAAAATTTTGAAACCCAAACGGATGACTGACAAGACCCGGCAAACACAGCACATCCCCCTTCGAGCACACACCGACCGACGTACCTCATGAGACAGGTCAACTGGAGGCATACGGCAAGAGATGCCTACCCACCGAGCCAACACCAGCAAACATGGCCCACACACCACGGAAGTCCCGGGCATCAGGAAGGAGATGTCCACAGGAGCGAGACTTGCAAAATTTAGAATATTACAAAATATTACAAAAAGTGGGAACCAAATCCGCTAAGATACTTGTCCCACCTGACAAGTCCGTTTTAGTTTTAGAAAAATTAGAAATTTATACTGCAAAATTAAATATATAAAATACATGTAGTTATTTAAAGCAGTACTTCAGTACTGACGTCAACACCGCAGTATCAACCTCAGCACTAAGGAAATGATCTGAGGTTTAACGTCCCCGACAACATTGTATAGGCCATTTTGGAGACGTTGTTTCCAATTTTGTGGGACTTTTACCCGACATTGAGATGAAATGACATCTCAAAATCTGTTGCCCATTGAAACCAATAGTGTTTGTAAGCATGGACAGTCCAACACGCACCCTTTGCCTGGGCAGGCTAAGCTCCTCAAAGCGGTTTACCAGTACTCGTGTGCGGTCGGATTAAGCTCTGGGTGGAAGCATCATGCAGCCCATCTATTTCTTCAAGCCCCGATGAGCGGGGGCGGACTGGTAATTTGTATGTTGTATTAATGTGCAAGTAAAATTAAAGTATATAACAGCCGAAGATTTGTAATGTTCATCTGAGTATTGTGAACAAAACTACAAAAAGCACTCCATCCAGCTGTAGTGACGTTAAATATGTTTTATAAAAGGGTTATCCGTTGGAAGCAAAAAAATAAAATAAAAAAAAAAAAAAAAAACACACCACAGAACTGGAAAATATGAAATCTACATGTTTTCTGGTCCTGTTAGATCTTTCATTTTTAATTTCAATAAACGTGTTTCAGATCTTGATATTGAAACGAAGACTCCCGATACCTGAGATTGTAAAAAAAAAACTCAGTGTATTGCTAGCCTGCTAGTCATATAATTATTTGCCAATTAAAAATAATTCCTGATTTTAGGATAAGAAATATAATTAATGAAGGACTGTAATATTGGTTTCCTTCTAAAATTTATTTAAAATAATGTAGGGATGAAATCGCTGCTGCCTTAAAAGAATTCGGTGAACGATGTTGTAAACGGGAGTAAGTTGAGCATAGTCTGTCTACTTACAATTTTTTCTACTCTTTATACTAGTAACCATCCTCATAATCTTATAAAAGAAAAACTTAATGATTTAACTGAATGGACTTTTTACAAAGAAGATTCTATCTTGCATGTAATGTTATAAATGCGATTTTCACTTTTAAAGAGCATAAGAATTATACACTATGGTCATGTCAGAAAGTGTGTGATGCCCTAACCTTTCTACTTGACAATATTTTCATTAGATTTGGTACTATGTTATTTAGACAAATTGCGGGTATTCCGATGGGTACGAATTGCGCACATCTTGTAGTTGATATGCTCTTGTATTGTTATGAAAGAGACTTCATGATGTCACTTTCTGCTGATAACCAATCTGAAATAATTGAAGCTTTTAGCTCTGCTTCTAGATATTTGTGAGATTTATTAAATATTGACATTTCATACTTTGGTGGTTTGATCAGTCATATTTAACCCCCAGAACTTCAGTTAAATAAAGCAAATTCCTCTGATACCGAGGCCCCGGTTTTGGATTTACATTTATCTTTTGTAGATGGATTTGCTTCCTGCGATGATTTAGAATTTATGATTGTATATTTTCCTTATTTGGATGGTGATGTTCATCTTGCGACATCCTACAGTATTTATATTTCTCAATTCAATTTGCCAGAGTGTGTAGTCATGTGTCTGACTTCAACACTCGTAATAAATTGTTAACTGCTTAAGTTCTAAATCAGGGGTATCAGTATCATAAACTACGTAAAGCCTTTTCAAAGTTAAATATTCGCCGTTCTGATTTGATTTCAAAATTTAATGTTGGACTTAAAACTCTTCTGCAACAAGGCCTATCGGAACCTGAATTTTATGGTGACTTGTATATAAAGTTAGAAAAATATATACTTGCGATGACTACAGTACCCAATTTCGTAAAATCGTTTTACAATACAAAAAGATTGGGTACGACATAAATGTTTTAAGACAGACTGCATGTTTCGAAGTTAACCTAATCACGGTTTGTAACTTTTCTACCCTTTTTGATTGCACGCCGGTGGGTCTGGCCTCAGATTCTATGACGGTTCCAGTGTTAATGCATGCATAAATTTCATATTATGTAATGTTGGTTGGTACCTGATGCTTCGTCTTTGGGCAGGCCCCTCGGAGTTTAACTGGTGGTTTTCTTTTGCTCTAGCGTTTCATTTGTTTCGCGCTGTCGAGTCCTCAACGTTGTTTCATCTCTGTGGCCGTTTAACTTGTATGTCCTCGGAGATGTCACACTGATGAGTTAGGCAGCGTTCATGCGGACTGAACAAATTAATAGTCTAAACCACGACAGAAGAAGGGCGAGGAAATGCAGCTGCGTAAAATCGATTTAAGCCACCCCGACCCCCACCCCCCCCCCCAAAAAAAAAAAAGAAGAAGAAAAAGTGGAATACTTTTCACTGACCGTACGAAGACGGTTCTTCTGTGGCGTTTTATTTGTGTAATTGTTTGTTTTTTTATTTATGTCTCGCTTGTGTTTTTTTTTTTATTCTGGATAGACAGTTGGCCATTTTTTGGAAAGCAAGTGTCCTATTGGCTTTCCTCTGCTGTTGATTTCATCACGGTCTATTTACTTCTTGTTTGTGCTTCTTTCCCTTTGGTGTCTCTGTTGGAATGTGTAAATTAATTATATCGATTCTTGATCATTGCTTTACTTCTCAGCAAACATTTAAGTATACTTTACAGGATATCAACCCTCACCTTCACTTCCAAGCATTTATGACATAAGTAAAGGAGTAAAACACAGTATGAGGTAAAGAAATAATTGATTTACATAACTAAAAATTAATTAATATACATTACTCAGGAAATTATCAGACTCACCAACACCACAGCAAAAGCACGACTCGAAACGGCCAGTAACAATTACTGGCGGGCTTAAGTATATTTTACGGGATCCCAAATTTCATCCTCAGGGCCTGAGTTCGCTTTAATGGGAAACTTGTTCTGACCTTTTGAGCACAAAAACTCCTTTGCCTTTCCATGTGTACTGCATCGATGTATCTTCCAATAAGTCTGAGGGAAAAAGCTGTTTCAGCAACAAACGTAGGCGGTCTTGCCCATGTGTTTTCGCGTATGTTCGTTTAGATGTTTTCAATCTTAAAACTTTACTACATGTCTGGCATGCGGAAGTCATTTGGAAAAAAGGAATACATTATGTATCAACGAAAATGTATTTCCCATGACCAACATCATGTGACTTGCCATCTTGTTGTTGCGATACGTTCAAAAGCATTATCAGTTTGGCGTTTACGTTATCACTATTGTGGAATTTACCGTGAACTTTACCTTCCCGATTTTGTACCGTGAACTGGATCATTTTATAACACTTTGCATAACAGGCAAACAAACGGTGTATCGGTATTAACTGTTACATGGACACATGCTAGAGGTAATATTTGCAATTTCGGATGCGGTAGGATCATCTAAAACACTCTATTTGCAATAAATTTAATATTTCAGCTGTTTGCCGTGGTCTTTATCACGATCTGTCGGGCTCGGGGAAAAAATTTGGGCGAGCATTTCTCGAAAACCAGGCAGTTTCTGTCTTCAAAGCAAACATCATAAAAAATCGGAAGTTGAGCAGAGTACTTTGGTATATGGTTCGTAAAAATGCGTGCTGTAATAACCAAAATATCGGGGAAAAACCGAACCTGAAGCGAGCGATTTTCCTCATAAAATTCCGTTTACTATATCAAATGGTCACGTGGGTTCCCCACCCTGGGTATAAGTCCCACAAAATTGGAAGCAACGTCTCCAAAATGACCTTTACAGTGTTGACGGGGACGTTAAACCTCAAATCAAACAAACAATAAAATAAATTTGACACCTTATTTTAAGTGCATGTACCTCATTGGACCTCATCAAAGCTGATGATTTTGTTTATTTGTTTTGAGGTTTTACGTCCCCATCAACACTATTGAGATCATCTTGGAGACATTGCTTCCCATTTTGTGGGACTTTACCCGGCAATGAGATGAAATGACATCTCACGCCCTGCCGCCCAATGAAACCGCTAGGGTTTATAACTACGGTTGGTCGGGCTCGACTCACTTTGCCTGGGCCAGGCTTAGACCTTCTAAGCGGTTTAGCAGTACTCATGTGTGGTCGCAGAAGCACCGTGCAGTCCAGTCTATTTCTCCTAGCCCCGATGGGCCCGACTTAACCCAAAATACTGCATATGCCATATAACAGTGGCCTAGTGGATAAGAGCGCTGACTCTTAACCATTAGGTCTCTCACCGCTGTGGGTTCGAGCCTGGCTCGGGTCACGTGTGAGACGCCAAGCTCTGCAATGGAAGGTCAGGTGGTTTTCACTCTGGGAAATCCGGTTTCCGCCCCCCCCCCCCCCCCCCCCCCCTCTGATGAACGATCGGCTCGATATGGGTTAAATAATCCTGAAATTGCCGTAAAACCAAAACCATAAA
The DNA here is from genome assembly GCA_963580285.1 of Lucinisca nassula. Taxonomy (NCBI): domain Eukaryota; kingdom Metazoa; phylum Mollusca; class Bivalvia; order Lucinida; family Lucinidae; genus Lucinisca; species Lucinisca nassula. The sequence continues at coordinate 134,971,686 of OY757018.1, read as the reverse complement.
ATAAAACATCACGAAAACATGCCTATATAAGTTTGACCACCTTGAACCCCACTTTTATAAAGTAAAACTGGGGTTTACAGGGGCAAACCTTATTTTTCTTATTTCTGCTCTAAATTTTGAGCAGAAATAAGAAAAATATCACAATTTTTCATCATAAAATTTTCATTTTTTCGGCGATAAAGGTGGCAATGTATTTGTATAGGCGTGTTGGCGTAATGATTGTAAATATTTTGCCCACAGAGCATCTTCCCCTGGTGTATGTATTAAAAGAAGTGATGGCCAATAGAAATACATGAAATTTTCATAGTAGTACCATTGTCATTTTTGCCTGTGAATCATAAACAACAAAAATAAAACAGAAACTTATACTGAAAAAAAAAAAAAAAATGAAAATGCCAATTAATTCCTGATTGTATCAAGCGTTATTCTCATGAGGCCTGTATTCCACTTTCCAGATTCTTGATATAGTGTTATCATGATTAATATTACGGAGTATGAAAAATGTATGTTTAACCGGGTCGCGCATAAATGGATCAAATGCGAAGCTCAAGCGAGATTGTGCGTTTGCGTAAACAGCAATGTGAGATTATGCGCACGTCGAGGTTTGTGTATGCGTGAACAGTTAAGCTCAAGCGAGTTTGTGCGCACGTCGAGATTTTGCGCATGCGTGAACAGCAAAGCTCAAGCGAGATTGTGCGCATGCCGAGATTGTGCGCATGCGTGAACAGCAAATATCAAGCCAGATTGTGCTCATGTCGAGATTTCGCACGTGCGGAACAGCAAAGCTCAAACGAGTTTGTGCGCATGTCGATATTGTGCGCATGCGTAAATAGCAAAGCTCAATTGAGATTTATGCATATGTCGAGATTGTGCGCATGCATGAACAGCAAAGCTCAAGCGAGATTGTGCGCATGTAGAGTTTGTGCGCATGCGCTCAATCTCTACATGCGCACAATCTCGAATGTTTGAGCAAGCTTCAAAGTGCAGCAAAAATGATACACAAACTTCATTGTGTTATTTAGTTACTGATGGGATACAGTTATAAGGACTCTTTTTGCAAATAGCGTCCCATTGTATGAGATTATTATACGAAAATCACATCTGTGACTTCGTTTTATAACCAGAAGAGATGTTCCAATGTCAGACTTGATTTACATTGACAGATATTATTGTTATGTCAGGCGACTGAATTTCCATGAAGACTCTGGTTTCATATTCAACAATATATACAAGGATCGCCATGAGAAATAGTTTGGGCTGCATGGTGCGCCCCTCAGCTGAAACCAACCGCACATGATTACTGGTAAGCCGTTTAGAAGGTCTAAGCCTGTCCAGGCAAAGTGAGTCGGAACGTCCATGCATATAAACCCTGTTGGTTTTGGCTTGAGATGTCATTTTATCTCGATGTCAGGTAAAAATTCCACAAAACTGGAAGCAACGTTTCCAATATGACCTAAATAGTGTGGACGAGGACGTTAAACATCAATTCAAACAACAGGGATCGCCAGCGAAATTAGTTGCTAGACAACTATGTAGAGTGAGTGAGTGTGTTTGAGTTTTTCGCCCCACCAAGGTCATACGGAGGCGGGACTTCAGGTTAAAGACTCACCCGAAAGTCTGGAGAAGCCCGGGATCGAACCCACGATCACTGGTGTAGGACGCGAGTAGCTTATCCACTACACCACGGTGGTTTCTGACAACTATGTAGAGTGAAAAAGAATGGAACAAAAAGAAACACACATACGCACGAACACATAAAATATTTGTATTTTATGTTATGGTATGTTCGTTTGTTTGTATTTATTCGTAGGTTTGTACGTCCCCGTCAACATCATTCCCGCCATCTTTGAGACGCTGCCTTTGTGGGGTTTGTACCCTGCTTGAAATATGTGAGACTGAAGTCCTAAAATAAATCGTACCATTAACCGTCCCAGTAAACATCTACATGTAAGTGTGTTTATAGAGTCGGTCCGACCCATACCACTTTACTGAGGAAGGCAACGGCATACAAGTCTGTCGCTGAGGCAACATACAGTCGGGTACAAATCTCACAAGATCAGAGGCCACGTCTTACGCAGACAGCTCAGACAATAAAGGACATCGCTGTACGATCACGCTTCAGTAGCATGATACAAGAAGTAGGATGGCAGACAGAAAAAAAGACAGACAGGCAGGCACAGCCAGGCGGACGGTCGGGCGGACGGTCAGACATAACCTCGTTCTCTCGTACGATCGTTTAAACGCTTTGATTCGCGATTCAATGAGTGGCACAGCCACCTTCAGAAAATCTGCCCACGCCCTCTTTACTCCTGCTCATCTAGCTCCTCAGCGGCTAGAAGTAGTTTCTAGCACAAACACAAAATGGTTCCGAAGTTGTTTGTGTCATTGATTTAAGACTGTATATACATGTATATATAAGACTGGAAAGCTAAGTGGCATACCCATCGCCTGTTACTGTGTGACCGGGTTTTGTTCCTCATCGGTTTTATTCGTAGAAGTTGGTCCGATGTTGGTCCACTGCTTTGAGCTATCTGGATACATGTAAGTCTTTGACCATTTTGTCGGGAACTTTCCGTCCTTTTGGCTTTCCGCTAATGTAACCATTAGGGTCTAGTACTTTCATATTTGTGTTTCTTTTCCTTTGGTGTCTCTGATAGGAGGTGTGGGTTAATTTTATCGATTCCTGATCATTGTCTTCGAAATTCACTTCTATTTTGTCCCTACACGGTCGATGATGTCTCCCCGATACGCTAGTGCTACAATACGTCTTCGAGAACGGTTGAGCTTTCGTGAAATAAATATAGTTTGAAAATGTACCATAAATGGTACGTCCTAAATGTAACACTTAGAGTAACGTCTTTGCCGCGTTTGATTTAGATTTTAAGCATGTTGACTTGCGGCTGCAGAGCTCTCATTCACACTCCTGATCCTAATCTTGTTATAAATCTCATTTAAAAGCCTGTAATCGTTCTCATTGAAATTAGCTGTGCAAGACGGACCATCCCTTTCCAAAGAAGTTGTGATGTATTAGCCTCGTAAATGGAAAATGATAGAATCATTTAAAATGCAACATTTATTGACGACTAAAGGGGATTCACTAGATCACATGAGAGGCAGTTTGTTCAAAATAAATCATGAGAAAAAGTCCGTGAAATTGACACCCCGCTAATCCCAACTTTATATAGAGTGATATGGGGTTAACTTGTTTGTTTGTATGGGAGTTTACCGACCCAGTCAACACTATTTTAGGTCATTTTTGAGCCGATCAGTTTACCTAGCCACCCTTTTCCTGGGCAGGCTAATACGTAAGCGGTTAACCAGTACAGTGTGCATTCTTTCGCCAGAAACTGACAACTGTCCTTCATGAAACAGCGGAAGCGAGAGAATGGCCGTAGAAAGGATTTCATGATCAATGTTGCCGACCCCAGCAGGTATCGAACCCGCGTTCCCCTGATCACCAGTCAGACGCGCAACCGACTGAGCTACCGAGGCCCAGTCTGAGGTTTACAGGGGTATACATTATTTTGATTATTTCTTCTCCTAGACATAGGTTGTGGGTACTCGTTAGAACCGCCTCACTGAGGCGGTTCTAACGAGCACCAACAACCAACATGTACGTTTGCAGTATGAATAAGAAAAATACATATATCACAAATTTTCATGGGGAAAATAACCATTTTAAAGATAACAAGAATGGACATTGTCGCACGGATGTGCTGTCATAATGATATGCACAGGCTGATCAGACTTTAGCGCAGAAATAAGAAAAATAAGGTTCACTCATAAACCCCACTTTTACTATATAAAAGAGGGGTTCAAGGGGTCAAAATTATAGGCGTGTTTTCGTGGTGGACTATCGACCCAAAAAGAGTTCAACTGAGCCAGGGGGTACGAGTTTTCGGTGTTCCAGTCATGTAAGATCGACTTATATACTTTGGCTGACCCATATAATTGAATTAAGCAAGTGCGTGTTAGCAGCAAGAAAAGAATCGAGAGTCATTTAAGGCCGAACTATGCTTGGCAAAATTAGATTTCTTAATATTTCGCAAAACTGGATTGCTAAATTCCTTAAATATTCAAGTTACAGGACTCACTCCAATAAAAATCAAAAATGAGTTCCTTTAAGAACAATGAAAACATTCATAAGAAAGAAGATGGGTCATACTACGTAGTTTCGGCTAATAAAGCCTCATCAGTGACCCTGTAATGATCCGGCAAAGAAAGCCAGAGGAAACATACTGCAATTTTGCGAAATTCGAATAGGCAGTCGATACAAAGACTGATAAAAATCAAAATGGGGTCCAAATAATTAAAAACCTGTCTAGAATATGAGTCTAAACCAATAATTTATTTCTGATTTCTCAGAATATTCACGCTGATCTCAAAGGACCAAAAGTAAAATATAAACTGCACTATGGTTGATGTACGGGGAGACGTTTTACGGCCGCCACACGGCACAACACCAGCTGCAGTGAAGGCAAATAAAAATCAAAAATGAGTTCCTTTAAGAACAATGAAAACATTCATAAGAAAGAAGATGGGTCCAAGGCCGCGAGCACTAGACTGATAAATTGCATATTCTTTTTTTTCGGATTCAGTCATTGGATTCTCTAAACAAATCGTCCATTCGAGTCACGGAACATGATACGGGGTATGTTGCCATGTATTTGTATGCAAAGCCGGCATGAGGAACGCGCATTTCTTTTAACCTTTTTCCTGCTAAAAACGGATATGTCTTTATCTTTCAAACAATTAAGATCCAGATCAGATGGCTTCTGAAGAAGCCATCTGATCAGGATCTTCATTGTTTGTCATTCAGCTCATGAATTTGTTGCAGTAATTTGCATTAAGTAATCTGATTGGCTGATAATCAGTAGTGGGTGTGGCATATATAAATATTAAGCAGGTCAAGGGTTAAATAGAGTCGAACTTAAATGGCTTAAACACCTTTGGGGCCATGTTTTTTTCGAGATTTGCGTAGTTCGAGCCATTAAGGGTCGATCAAAGCACCATGCCTGGAGCCTTTATGGGTTTTTCTTAAGGATATCTTTTTATTCTTCTACGTAAAAAAGGTATGTTGTGTATACTCATTAGAATCGCCTCAAAGAGGACACACAACGTTATTTGATTAGGCGAGTGCACATAACATATTTGAATATACACAGAGTATATTTAATGAGGCGATTCTAATGAGTGTACACAACAAACATTTTCAATATAGAATAGAAAATCTCCCTGATGATGGAAATATTAACACATGAGATCGACTCAGCCAGGGTAAACGAGCATTCCGTGTTCGACTCACTTGAGTTTCACTTGAGTTTTTGGGTCGATTGTTTGAAATCGACCCAAAGCTACTAAATGACAGAATTTGATATAGTGCTGTTGTCCACAAGACTATCACTGATTTGGGGAAACCAAAGTTTTGGTTATTAATAGAAAATGTCGCGCTATTTTTATCGATGTTACATGTAGGTCAGAGACTCAGAGTGTTGCTGGACGCCTTTAGCATTGTATACACCCATATCAGATGAGGCATCTGCTCAGCCGGCTGCTCAGGTTCTAAAATGTTTGCTTCAGACAGTATTGGTATTTGTATTAGTGTCAGCTGTCAATTTAATGATATATTCTTCATTACAGAATTTCTTTTTTATAATCGAAAGGGTGTACGATTTTGATGATTGCTTTGATTTAGTTGATACAATCCTAGCTGATATTTCAGTGTGGAATTGTCTCAAAATTAAAATGAAACGTTTGAAATAGATTATGGTATGTCTCTGTATGTTTGAAATAGATGGCAGTATTCCTACAGCTATAGTTTCAAATTATCCCTTTCGATTCCAATGTATGTTATACTGCGTGATAATGAGGATAAATAAATCAAAGCACTGACAGCACTAACTGGGCTATTGTCTCTAAGTGCAGGCTGGGAAAACAGTTATGAACGGGGACTTGAACCGTTTCGGTATATCCTTAAGCTCTTGTAAATAATGCAAATAGTGAAGAATCTGATCAGACGCGGCGTTCTGCGGCGAGAACACGGCGTCCGATATGGGTCTACACTGTATGCTAAACCCAACACATGATTCCAGCCCAGATTTACAGATTACTCTCTTACATGTACGCAATACTCTGACCTCAGAGTGGAACAAATAACACGGCTATTTGTGGGTCGATTGATTTTGGGTCGATTATCAATCGACCCAAAGTTACTAAGCAGAAAAGATCTTCAGTGCTAAAGTCCACGTGACCATCACTGACTTGTCGGATGACTTTTGTTAAAATAATATAGCCGCAGTGAGGCCGGAGTTTTGGAATCATAGGTTGGGCTTGGCAAGCAGTGTAGACCTTGACCAGAGGCCACAGAATGTGGCGCCTGATCAAGATCTTCACTATTTACTTAAATGCCGGAATTTAAGTGTTAAATGAAACAGTTAAAATCACAGTCCAGGACTATTTCTTTGACCAAAAAATCAGAGACAATCGACCACACCGTTACTTTCAGTGCGTTGATTTAACCAACGGAGCATAACGATATTGTATATTATTTTCCTGATTTGGATATAAGGGACAGAGCCGAATCGCGGGTCTTTTAGTTTGCTTCCTATTAACTTATCCCCTTTTTTGGTTGACTGTGTGTCATTCGACCCTAAGTTACTAAGCACAATTGCTTTTTGTATTTGGTTTCCACGTGATTATCATCGATTTGTATCAGCACCCACCCATAGGGGCTTGAAGAAATATAAGGGCTGCATGATGCTTCCACGCAGAGCTGAATCCGGCCCGTACACTAGTATTGGTAAACCGCTTAGAGGATCTAAACCTGTCTAGGAACCGCGGTGCGAGGCGGACCGTCCATGCTAATAAACCCTATTGGTTTAATTGGGCGACAGGGCTTGAGGTGTCATTTCATCTCAGTGTCGGGTAAAAGTCCCACAAAATTGGAAGCAACGTCTCCAAAATGACCTTTACAGTGTTGACGGGGATGTTAAACCACAAATCAAACAAAACAAATCTGCAAAGGAAAACTTGAATCAAGCACTGACAACACTGGTTGGTTGGTTGTCGTTGCGTGAAGGCTGATATTACATTTTGAACGATGTCACTTCCAAAACAGAGGGTACTCTGATATATACCTTTCTAAAGTAATCAGAATTACATATATCTAAAGCTGAAATATTTTATGAATTAAAGACATCGTTGGTGAGTTAGTTGATACTATGAATGGCTTTAGGTGTCTAGTAGAATTGGCTGGGCATTCAGTTTTTTAATGGTATCCCCACATTTCATTTACAAACTTTGAATTAATTAAAATTTGATATGTAATTTTACCATGTTCCAATCTTTGTCAAGACACCATTTCAGCATATAATATATTCAATTATGTATCTGAGGAGTCTGTAGATGAAATTTCATGAAAATTGAGGACCGGTAACATGCAGATCGAATACTGATAGTCCTGATTCAGCAAAATATGAAATTATACAATACTTATGTTTCTGTCATGCTGTGAAATAATACTTGACTACGGTGTAATATGGTTTGTGTAAGTAGTTCATAACATAATTTTAAGCATTATTTCAAAACATCCAGTTCACTAAAATTTTCACTTGTTGAATGTCATGGACAAAACAAACTATTTTGTTTAGAAGTATACCGCAAAGGCCTTGATGACAAACCTGATCGTATGTACCCATGGAAACCTGTGCTTAGTTTTCGCGCTGTCTGTCTTGTCAAATTTATACTGCTGCTAAGATTGTGTTGAGATTTAACATCTAAATCAACAGCATAACCGTCAGTTTAAACTTTGCTTTCGATTTTGTGAGATTTGTTATCCGACTTGAGGTAAATGACTCTCAAGTCTAACTGTTGTTTGTTTGTGTATCCCTGACTATCCATTTAAACTGCAAAGGTTTTCTATAGGGGCAGTCAATAACACTTGAGAATACTTTTAATAGACATATTATGTGCCACTGAACGTTTTTCAGTATTTGACTCTGCACCAGGCGCCAGTCAACCTACCTTTTTTGTCTCACAAGAATTTCATAAAACATCATTAATATGTACAAGTAACAGTGTGACTACAGTTCATGTTTAGTAAACACAAAAATGTGAACTCCCAGCCCAAATCTCACCATATAAACTTTGGTGTAAATGGGATAAATGCCACAAAATAAGAGAATTTCAAAAACACTATATTCATATGTAAAGATAACAATGTGACTACTTGATCACGTTTAGTAAATATAAATAGCACACTTCTTGACCAAATCTCAGCCGAATATCTCTTAGCTGATAGTAACACAAGTTACAAGAACACTTAATATTAAGTACAATTACTACATTAAAATATTCTTGTAGTTAGAGTGAAATAAATTCAGACTGAGCCACAAAAATAAAGTGGAAGTGAAGGCAATGATCAGGAATCGATACAATTAACCAACAGCTCCAATCAAAGACACCAAAGGGACAGAAAAACAAACATGAAACAACTAGACTCTAATGGAAACATCAATAGCGGAAAGCCAAAAGGACAGTTACTTTCCCATCAAATGGCCAATTGGCTATCCAAAACAAAATAATACTAGCGATACACACACTCAAAGACAAGCAACAACAAAAAATAAACCAATAAACCACGGCAATAAGATGCAGTCCACCCAAACAATTAAAAGACTCTCAATACCAACAAAAACGAAAGACGAGTACAGTAACAGTGCAAAAGAACAACAAACTCAGCAACTTCTTGTACAAGTGAAAAATATTCAAAATACAATATTTAATAAACAACTGAATAATGTGTTACATGTACATAAGCATAAGCCTACTGATAAATTTTCAGTAAATACACTATAATGCACTTTCTATCCAAACACTCCAATAATCTTTCTAAGCTGAACGATATATTACACAGAAATGTAATTATTAATGAACTATAAAGCAAGCAAGAACAGTGCTTAAAAAGAACAATGAACTTGCATTCAGAAGAAGTGTTCAATAACCACTGACCATTGCATCTTTGCGCATCATCACTGTATGGCAATGGAAATAATGAATCTCCTTGCCTTACTTCTATTTTAATACATGTAACATGACTTCTGTAAATTAAACGAAGTTGCACATGTTAAAATAATTTTACTGCAAAGAATAAAAGAAATAGATATTGTTTGGACAAATTTGTTAATTAGAATATCTTTTGATTTGGTGTGTTCTACTATCTACTATTTGGATAAACCCCAGTGCATAAATGGAAGGCAAATACTAGAAATCTATGACATTTTAATGGTTTCTAGGCTAGGTCAGCTCAAAATATATTTATTTTGATATGTATAAACTCATTTTATTAGATAAGAGTTAGGAATTTTGAAAGCAATGCCTTTCTGTAAGGTTCTTTGTTGCTTTCAACAGAATAGTTAAGTTTGCGAAATCGACCTGCATCCAATAAAGGAGAAAAAATACATTTTTACCGGGTTTGAATTTTCATGAAATTTGACATAGCTACAGAAGATACATATGGCAAGTTTTCCTGGTAATATTATATCTTGACAAAAACAACAACATACTTATATCTTAGGAATTAAATTGGGATATTTTTTTTAAATTTTGATTAAAAAATGACATTTTTGATAATCATTTAATCAGAATATGTACACTTTAAATAATTCAAAAGGTTTTGTGGTATCAAAAGAAGGCCTATGGAGTTCTGCATTCAATAGAGTTCACAAATCTTGAAACAAAATAAAACTTCAGATTTAAAACTTACTTATTTAGAGACAGACATCAGCTCATTGAGGGAGTCAGTTAGGGTTTGCCCTCAGAGACTGTCTTTATTTATATAATTCAATAAATACATTTTCATAGGTTGTATATGCTGGGTAATTAATATACTAAGTTTCAAGAAAAAACATGCGTTGGCACAGATGAAAGATGCCCTTTTCATTTTTTCGGCTATAAAGGTTACAATATATTTGTATATGCATGTTTTCGTAATGTGTATAATTATAAAGTCATAGACTAATATAGTCCAACACAAAATGGCAACCGATGAACCGATTTTATGATGAAGGCAATTGTGGAAAGCTAAAACAGTGTCTTTGATTCGTTGGTATACGTAGATAGATGTACACAAAATAGTTTCATTTTTTTTCAGTGTAGTCAAAATATACCTGAAAAGAGTCTGTATCTTGTTTTGTCCGAAAGGACATCAACAGAACATTATTTGGATGTCATAACCTGCTAACAACCTGCATGTTAATAAAACGCCTCTTCAAAATATATCTTTAAAACGTGAATTAATGAGTGACGTGTCTTTGATGCCAGGTAGTTTTGGAATGGCCAGATTGCTCTGATTTGGCCGCACATACACGAATTATGCGATTAGGGTATGCAGCTCGAAAACAACCACCTCAAACCCACTTTCATATATTAAAAGGTATTCATTATTTTTTGTTTTTAGCTATAAAACGTAGATTGAAACAAAAAAACTACCGCAATTGTAATTTTTCATAGAAAAAATTTCATTTGTTTTTTGTTTGTCTGGTGGCACAATTCTCAACATACTTGAAAATGGCATGTTTTCGAATTGGATTGATTAGCAGCGCAAAGAAAATATAGAAATCGCAGAGTTGGTAAGTATTTAATATTAAACAGACAAAATTTCAGCCTACACTCATAGATAATCGACCCGCCGGTACTGTCCATGCCTTGTATAAGCGGTAGAGTCTGAATAAAGGCGCTGTTATTTTAATCCAAATTATTTGCGTGTTGCCAGCGAAATGTGCATAACTTACAGTCATTGCATGACATATGTTGTGCCAGCATGGCTTCCGCTGAAATTAGATTACTTAAAATGCATCAGAAACAGGGAACAAATCTCATGGCACAACCTGCAATTACGAGTAACTCCTGGAACCTGTCTTGCAGCGACGGAATTCCCCAAGAGACTCCCAAATATTTTACTTAATTAGAACTAATAAGAAAAATTGGCATAATGAAATGATGTATTCATATGCACAGAATATCAATTTTGCTCACATATACTTGGAAACGGAACACATTTTTTTGATAATTTTACCGTATTTATCCTAAATATTCGGACACCAAAATGTATCAAAACCGGCAGCCAAACCAAACAGTGAAGACCTTGATCAAACTGCTCCTGCAAAGGAGCATTTTGGAGCAGTTTGATCAAGGGCTACACTGTTTTACAACACAGGTCCGACTACCCCTCAGGGTGCAGTTTGATCCGGATCTACACTGTTAATGACTGCCAAATATCTTTGTAGACATGGCCAGAATGAATAATAATAGATTTTAAAATACCATAAGGTGCATTAAAATGTCCGGATATTAAGCCTAGTTACGGTACGCACCCATTTTTCCGTCTGAAATTAGGTTCATAATTAAAATGGGTCTGTTTTATGAAGTCTTTATTTCCAAACACTTCTGTTTTGGCTAGACATTTGTTGCGCAAGCCAATATTCATAAAATGGCACCGAAAGCACTGACGGGACGATTGGCTCTGTTTAGGAATTTGGTAAATCTCTGATATGGTAAAATGGTCATGGACTGTTACATTTTATCCCCTGATAAAACGGTGTAGACCCTGATTCTACACCGCGTTCTGTAGCACCTAATCTAGGTCTACACCAGTTTTCCATCAGGTTAACTTCCAGAGATGATGAAGGTGGCAATTAACCACAAATGAGTGTTCTCGCAATGATGGTCAAAATGTATTCGAGCCGTTGGTTGAATTTTGACTGCATATTATAAAATTTCAAAGTTTCAAAGTTTGTTACGAAAACAGACATACTAACGTGAAAGAATGAAACTAGATTAATGCGAAGAAACAATGAAACAAGAAAAACATACAATAACATGTATCACGACCTCCCCACGGCTCGTAAGAGGTGGGGAAATATATATATATATATATATATATATATATATATATATATATATATATATATATATATATATATATATATATATATATATATATATATATATATATATATATATATATAGTATCAGTTTATCACAGAAAAAAAAGTCTGCACGTACTTCATATACTTCAATCACAATCTTAGTTTAAAAATATGGACATGTTTAAACGGGTTAGAGCAGCAAAAAGTGAAGACCCTGATCGGAAAGAAGCAGGATATTATACTACATGTATGTACTGAAGAAACCAACATCATGTTCACAAGTCTATGTAATGAATACCACTCGACGAGCCTTCGTGGCCTAGCGGAAATGAGCGTTGACTCCTAACCATCAAGTCTCTCACCGCTGTGGTTCGAGCCTGGCTCGGGTCACATGCTGATATGTGAGTCGCCAAGTTCTGCAACGGAAGATAAGCATTACGATAACACACCCGTGCGACATAGTGCATTTTCCACATCACCAAAATGGCCATTTTTCTGATGGAAATCCGTGATATTTTTCTTATAAATACTGCAAACATAGGTTGTGAGTGCTCGTTAGAACCGCCTCATTGAGGCGGTTCTAACGAGTACCCACAACCTATGTCTTGGAGTAAAAATAAGAAAAATAATGTTTATCCCCGAAAACCCCAGTTTTCTCTATATAATGTGGGGTATAGGGGGTGGGGTCTTCATTTCACGGACTTGTTCACGTGATGGTAGTTTTCCCCGGGTACTCCGATTTTCGCCAATCTCTGACTAACGATCGCTCAATATAAGTGGAATAATCTTGAAAGGGCCACCCAGCCCCCATCGAAAATAAATAAATAAATAAATAAAAAGAAAGAAAGAAATACCCCATTAAACCCCATTTTATACAGAGAAAATTTGGGTTAACAGGGGTATATATCATTTTTCTTATGTTTGTTCAATGAAATTGGCTGTTCTAACGAGTACCTACAATCTATGTTGGCGTATAAATAACAAAATATCACAAGTTTTCTTCAGAAAAATGTTCGTTTTGGAGATCTGGAAGAAAACACTATGTCACAAATATGTATTATCGAAATGAATTTTCGTTCTGAGTCGATTGTTTGTCAATCGACCCAATGTTTATGATACTGCTATGACAAATCTGCTGTTGTCCATGTTGATCGCTACCCAATGATGACTAACCATGAGCAAAATCAAGTTTTTCCTGTACTAGCAAATAGTGCTGTCTAATCGGAGCTGAAAAGATAATCGATTATCAGTTCTGTCATTATGCTCGATAATCGATTAGTAATCACGGAATAGTTAGTCATAATTTTACCTGTCTGGCTTTCTGTCTGAGCATGACTCTTACTATATGTTGTACTTTACCATATGTATTTGAACAGACAGGCCTGTGAAAACAGTGTAGCCACTGATTAGACGCCGCAAAACGTGTCGTCTCATGAGGGTCTGCACTGTTGCAGCTATTTTAGGCACAAATTTGGGTAGAAAATTGTGCTTATCAAGTAATCGATTACAAGCAAATCAGAAATGATAATAATTTTTGTGAATTTTAACCATCGATTTAACCATCGATTAATCGATTATCTGACTGATTGTGCCAGCCTTACTTACAAATAGATACAGTGCAATTAAAAAGGAACCGCAAGTACCGGAACATGTGGTTGTGTGTGTGTGTGTGTTTCAGTTTTACGTACCAACAACAAGTAAGGTTATATGGAGGGACCTCGGTTTAAAGACTCATCCGAAAGTCTGGAGAGTATGTCTTAGAAAAGGATTATCCTTTTGAAGCAAGTATGGAATGTAAAGTTTTTTTTTGGCCCAGACTAGCTAGTTTCGACCAATCAGACCAAAACAATGATCCTTAAATATTTTCCTAATTTCCGAAAAGGAGTGAATGGTCCCAAAGGACAAGAAAATATAAACTACACTATGATGAAGCGCAGGGAAACCTTCTACGGCCGCCACACAGTCCCTTTACATAAGCTGTAATGACGTCAAATATGTTCTTGGAAAGGGTTGTCTTATGCAAGCCAGGAACGCACCACAGAAATGAAAAGTATGGAGTGTACAAGCTTTTCTGGGCCAGACAAGCTAGAGAGAAGCCCGGAATCGAACCCACGACACCTGTTTTATGAGAATTGTCGGAAAGTGTCTTCAATATTGAATTGGAACACTTGCATTCACACCCAAAAATGGGACAATGGCAAACAGCACAGTATGCGCTGTCTGATCAGGGTCTACAGTGTTTGCTTTAGGGAACAGGAAGTTAGTGGTGAAGTTAAGCATCTAAGTCCAGTGTAATCCCACTTGCCCAGCTTACCCTCAGAGCAATGCCCCCGCCAGTCGGGGCTTGAATAAATAGATGGGCTGCATGATGCTTCCACGCCGAGCTAAATCCGACCCGCACACAAGTACTGGTAAACCGCTTAGAGGATCTAAACCTGCCCAGGCAAAGCGGTGCGAGTCGGCCCGTCCATGCTTATAAACCCTATTGGTTTCATTGGGCGGCAGGGCTTGAGAAGTCATTTCATCTCAATGTCGGGTAAAAGACCCACAACATTGGAAGCAACGTCTCCAAAATGATCTTTACAGTGTTGATGGGGACGTTAAACCACAAATCAAAGAAACAAACAAAGTTAAGCAGCTAGTCTAGTTTAATCCCACTTGTCCAGCCTACCCTCAGAGCGATCGATCCATCAGTTCGTCAATGCTTTGATCTTTTGATTTAGATGCGTGTTCCGATAGCTGTCAGATTCTTTTTCTGACTAAAAGCTTTAGATAAACTATGTGTCATATTGATGTATGTTTGTTTATTTCATTGTCTTGTCTTCTGTTGGATGAAACATAATAACAATAATCGAGCATGTCCGTAAATACAACCAACAGCTGACAATATGATACAGTACTTTTAGTACATACATGTTAGCCTAGCCACTAGGCGTTAAAATGAATAATATAAAACAAAAATCATCTTTTACACTAGAATTAACAGTGTATAAAAGTTTGGCTAGTCTAGTGTCTCTGGCTCAATTTTAAATTTTATAATTCTAAGCTTGAAGACTCTACGAAATAGACTTGCCATTACTAACAAGGTGATAATTTTTAAATATAATAAAAATACCAAAAATGATCAGACTTTTATTAGCAGACTAGTAGCTAGTCTACATACATGTATACAGTTAAATTCCGCTATTAAGACCATCTAAAATTAAGACTTATTTTGCTTTAAAAAGTTTATTTAGTAGGTTGCAGTTATTCTTTCCTTGTGTTTTCTGCATACTGTATCCTCTGGTCAGAGACCACCTTTGTCCAAAAGGTGGTCTTAATATAGGAATTATTCTGTATTATACTGGACAATCAACCCCCGTTATACCGGCATCCCCACAAAAACGTTATGGCGAAAATTTCAATGGAACGAGCCCGTATGTGTAGCTCAAGTAGAGTCTGATTGATGGAGATCAGGCTTAATTGGTCGAAACTAACTAGTCTGGCCCAGAAAACATGTACACTCCATATTTTCCAGTTCTGAGGTGTATTCCTTGCTTCCAAAGGATAACAATTTTATAGAACATATTTAACATCTCTACAGCTGGTGTTTTTGAATGTGTGGCGGCGGTAAAAACTCTCCCTGTCCCACATCATAGTGAATACACAGCGAATACGAGAGGAAAATTGGCGAAAGAACGATGCAGGGGATTGCTGACAGACTTTTGGATCTGGATAATATTATCGAGCAAAGAAATTCTAGTGGTTCGGTCAGCCCCCGCCCATAGGGGCTTGAAGAAATATATGGGCTGCATGATGCTTCAACGCAGAGCTGAATCCGGCCCGCACACTAGTACTGGTAAACCGCTTAGAGGATCTAAGCCTGTCCAGGAACCGCGGTGCGAGGCGGACCGTCCATGCTAATAAACCCTATTGGTTCCATTGGGTGACAGGGCTTGAGATGTCATTTCATCGCAATATCGGGTAAAAGTGTCACAAAATTGGAAGCAACGTCTCCAAAATGACCTTTACAGTGTTGACGGGGACGTTAAACGTAAAATCAAACAAACAAAACCAGTGTGTGTGTGTGTGTGTGTGTGTGTGTATTCGGGTTTAACGTCGCTTTCAACAATTTTTCAGTCATATCACGACGGTGTCTGGTTGCGATAGGGAGCTCAATGCTCACTTTTATAGTGCTGCCTCACTGAAGTATCATTTCCCAGACACATTACATGATACCTCACCCAGTCACATTATCCTGACACTGGGTCGACCAGTCCTAGCTCTACCACGTAAATCTGAGTGCCAAGCGAGGAGCAGCTAGTACCATTTTTAACAACTTTGGTATGTCGCGGCCCAGGATCGAACCCGTGACCTCCCGTTCCCCGGAGCGGACACTCTACCAACTAGGCTATCGGGGCCAATAAACAAAACTGGTGATTCGGTAAACAATGGAAACGTGCACAATTTATTTTGAACAATTTTTTTTAAAAGTGAAATGTATGATATGGGAGTCTCGGGCTGATATAGGGCATGATATGCAAAATGCCATATGATAATCTCTATATATCACACGCATGCGTTATCGTAATGTTACCCAATATAACCATTGTGCTTCCTAAAAGGGATATTGGCAATCAGTTGTAGTCATTATAGTGTCAAGAATGGAGTGATAACATTTTCCGATGTAGCTTCATGATATTACAGTAAAACTGTCACTAACGACCACCTCTGTTTAACACCCACCTCTCTTCAGCAGTCGCAATTATTATCCTTTAAACATCTCACTAAATATTTACTTCTAGCCAGCAGCCACTCTACCAAATCTAAATTCCCGCTTTTAAACAGCCAAAGATAAGTCAATAGTCAAAAATTTAAGTTAACATCTTTTCTGGTGTGTTTTTGTGTTGCAAAATTTCCATTAGTGGTAGTAAAAAGTAATTTAAAAGGAAATGAAAAGAAAACTACATGTAATTAATGGAGAGGTGGCAGATGAGTTCCCATCTGACACCACGTGAACTCATCTCCATCATTTATTTTACTTTTGGTATACCCTTGTTGTGCTGCCAGCAGATATCACAATATTTTCATCTGTCTATATCAGGTCATGTATCGTCTAATATTTTTCCTTCTGCCAAACAACCGTCTCTTTTAAGCCACAAATTTAGAGTTTCCCCAGGTTAACTGCTTAATAGAGGTGGCACGGTACATGCACATGGATTATATATAGAAACTTGAAAGACGTATATGACAAATATATATGTGTAGCCAGTGACATAGCAAAACATCGAGCTATCGATGCATCGCAATAGTCACCTTGGCGAGAGTGCCACCGATTCAATTGCAAAGAAGCAATAATAATGGTGTCGACAACAGTATTTTCACTATCGGAATAGTTTCAATAGTTCTTAAAACAGAAATTATAGATGTATAGAAATGATAGGTCTCGTAACAGAAAATACAGTAAAATTCCTATATTAAGACCACCTTTGGGACTGTTCAAAAGTGGTCTTAAAGACCACTTTTGAACAGTCTTAAAGGTGGTCCCTACCCAGAGGACATTGTAAGCAGACAACTCAAAGACAAAATCAGTATACACTTCAAAATAAGCTTTTTATAGCAAAATAAGTCCTAATGTTAGGTGCGCTTAATAGTGGAATTCCACTGTATCTGCTGCATGTAATAACTACATGTATAAGGGGGACTGTTTTAGAATTTGCACAGCAGAACTCTAAAATGCATCACTCTTGATGTCAGCATGTTATGTGTTCATCAAATATAACAGAAAAAGGAGTGGCTTTCAAATGGAATTACAACAGTGGCTGTCGTCAAAACTGAAGCTTTATGGACATCTTTGGTCTTTATAAAGCAAACGATGTTCACAATAATTATCACAATAGCATTGCAATAGTAAGAGTATTGCAATAGTGCTTGCGGCAACAGTGATAGTATTACACTAGTCATTTTGACCTGCAATACCAACGGCTTCTGAGCTGAGCCAGATTTCCTTTCTTGCTAGCTGCTGAGAAGTTGTCTCTGTTTCATGTATTTTTCTGATTTATATTAAAGAAATACATGTAGTCGAACCTGTTTTAAGCAATTACCTAAGGGATAGCAGACCGTGCTTGTTTAAGAGGAATGCTTGCATAATACAGGTGTGTTATATTTGCCCTTTTTCGGTAACTAAATGCAGGCGTTTGTTTTATACATGCTGCTTGCCAAATACAGGTGGCCACCAAGACAAGTTTTACTATGTCTTTTAATCCACCCCAAAAAGGACATTGGGTAAACCGTGCAGGCCCTGGTACAAAATGGATTAAGACCTATATTTACATCTTCCTCTTTCTGTCAAATTTGCATTCAATGCACATTTGACAGAATGAGGACTGTTGAGTGTTTGATTTCTACGTCTCACCAACATCTAATGTCATACGGAGACGGGATCTCGGTTTAAAGACTCATCCGAAAGTCTGGAGAAGCCCGGGATCGATCCTGCGAGCCCTGGTTTAACAAGGCGAGTAACGTAACCACTGCACCAAGGAGGCTTCTGACAGAAAGAGGAAGATGTAAATATGACGTAAATATGATGGCACAGAATCATGAAAGATAGCATGTGGTCCGACGTAAGATCACTTACCTTCCGAGAGTATGGGCTCAATGTAGACATTTCAAACCCTGTGGTTGCCTATTGATTGAACGGGTACCCCAATAGCTGGAAATGCCTATATCAAATTCATAAGGAATTTATAACCAGAGGTATGTCCGGCTCGATTGGAAGCGAAGCTAACTCCGTTCCGATACAAAAGAGCATCCTGTGGGATAAATCGAGAATACAGATTTCGCGCCTTTTCTTTGTTTATTTTTGTTATAGCTTGTCTTTGAGTGAGTGTATCGCTTATATTATTTTGCTTTGGATAGCCAATTGGCCATTTTGTGGGAAAGTAACTGCCCTTTTGGCTTTCCGCTAGTGATGTTTCCCTTTGGGCCATGTTTGTGTTTCTTGCCTTGGTGTCTCTGATGGGATCTGTGGGTTAATTGTATCGAAGACTTATTTTGCTTTGAAAAGTTTATTTAGTAGGTTGCAGTTATTCTTTCTTTGTGTTTTCTGCATACTGTATCCTCTGGTCAGATACCACCTTTGGGACTGTTCAAATGTGGTCTTAAAGACCACTTTTGAATAGTCCCAAAGGTGGTCTAAATACAGGAATTGTACTGTATTATACTGGACAATCAACCCCTGTTATACCGGCATCCCCACAAAAACGTTATGGCGAAAATTTCAATGGAACGAGCCCGTATGTGTAGCTCAAGTAGAGTCTGATTGATGGAGATCAGGCTTAATTGGTCGAAACTAACTAGTCTGGCCCAGAAAACATGCACCCTCCATATTTCCCAGCACTGTGGTGTATTCCTTGCTTCCAAAGGATAACCATTTTATAGAACATATTTAACATCTCTACAGCTGGTGTTTTTGAATGTGTGGCGGCGGTAAAAACTCTCCCTGTCCCACATCATAGTATAGTTTATATTTTCTTGTCCTTTGGGATCATTGATTCCATTGAGTAATTTTGAAAATACCTGAGGGTCACTGATGAGGCCTAATTGGCCGAAACTGGCTAGTCTGATCCATAAAACATGTACCCTCCATATTTTCAAGCTCTGTGGTGTATTCATTGCTTCAAAAGGATATCTCGGGCTTGAAGAAATATATAGCTGCATGATGCTTCCACGCAGAGCTGAATCCGACCTGTCACACGAGTACTGGTAAACCGCTAAAGGATCTTAGCTTGTCCAGGCAAAGCGGTGTGAGTCGGACCGTCCATGCTTATAACCCCTATTGGTTTCATTGGGCGACAGGGCTTTGGATGTCGTCTCATCTCAATGTCGGGTAAAAGTGCCACAAAATTGGAAGCAACGTCTCCAAAATGGCCTATACAGTGTTGACGGGGAGGTTAAACCTCAAATCAAACAAACGAACAAACAAACAAACAAAAGGATTAACTCTTTTATAGAACAAAACTGCGTGTCGCTCGTTCAACTGTGAACTCTGCACATGCATGCTGGTCGGCCAGATTAAGAACAGTCACATCCTTTTATGTATCACAATCAATCAATTAAGAATAAGCATGGTAACGTTATGAGTTAGCATTGCAAAGCGTTGAAAAAATCGGTTTTAGACAACAACAATCAGCGCAACTGCACACTGACATCTGCTTGGCTGAGTCTCGTCATATTTCATTGCGATAATGCAATGTTACAATATAATACGCATGCGCCTAGAACAAACTATTTTGAATAGGGCTAGATTAACCCATATATTACCCATATATGTAAGAAAGAATCTTCCATTTACCAGATTGGAACGGCCCATTTTAGGTTAAACGGTATTTGGTCAATTTCATATATATTGTATCAACACACTTCTTGCACTTTAAACAAGCCCTGTGGAGCCTGATCAGACGCCGCATTCTGTGATCCTGCGGCGTTTGATCTGGGTCTACATCACTTTCCTATGTCGGCTTTTTCGTTTTTCGGGACGAAAGGCACATACGAGTATGATTTCATAGAAAGATTGTTTTCATTACGTTAGTTCATTCGTTAAACGAGCAATCTGGTTTGCCTCAATCAAAATGATTCATGTTGACAATTTGAGCCGAAAAAAATGATAAACATTGGAGAAAAGATTGATTTTACCGAATGTTTGCTCGAAATCTGTACAAAGTATTTTGTGGATTTTCTGGGATTACAAAGCAGCTGAGGCCATTAAACTGAACTAATAATCGCTCTCGTCATGCGCACTGTAAGGACTGAAAAATATGATTCATTGCGTTCAAGGTTCGTCGAGTCCTGTCCAAGAAGCGGGATTGACATCACCGGTTAACAAGTCCGTGAAATGAACAAGCCTCTAAATCCTTTTTATATTAAAAAAAACTGGGGATTACGGGGCTAAACGTTGTCCTGTCCAGACATCACCGGTTAACAAGTCCGTGAAATGAACAACCCTCTAAATCCCACTTTATACAGAGAAAACTGGGGATTACGGGGGTAAACATTATTTATCTTTTTTTGTTCCAAGACATAGGTTGTGGGTACTCGTTAGAACCGCCTCAATGAGGCGGTTCTAACGAGCACCCAAAACCTATGTTTGGAGTATAACTAAGAAATATATCAAACGTTTTATCAGGACAATGACATTTTTTGGAAGTATGGTAGAGTGCACAATATCACGCGCATGCGTTATCGTAATGTTACCCATATAACCATTGTGCTTCCTAAAAGGGATATTGGCAAACAGTAGTAGTCATTATATTGTCAAGAATGGCGTGATAACATTTTGCGATGTAGCTTCATGATATTTCAGTAAAACTGTCACTAACGGCCACCTCTGTTTAACACCCACCTCTCTTCAGCAGTCGCAATTATTATTCTTTAAACATCTCACTAAATATTTACTTCTAGCCAGCAGCCACTCTACCAAATCTAAATTCCCGCTTTTTAACACCCAAAGATAAGTCAACAGTCAAAAATTTAAGTTAACATCTTTTCTGGTGTGTTTTTGTGTTGAAAAATTTCCATTAGTGTTAATAAAAAGTAATTTGAAAGGAAATGAAAAGAAAACTACATGTAATTAATGGAGAGGTGGCAGATGAGTTCTCATCTGACACCATGTAAACTAATCTGACACCACTCCATCATTTACTTTACTTTTTGGTATATCCATGTTACGCTGCCAACAGACATCACAACAGTTTCATCTGTCTATATCAAGTCATGTATCTTCTTATATTTTTATACCCACTTTTTCGAGGAAAAATCGGGTATATTGTTTTCGTACCAGAGTTGAGTGGTCGTCAGTCCGTCTGTCCGTCCGTCCGTCTGTCTGTCCGTCCGTCAGGTTTCTTGTGAATGGATCTCCCCTGCAACCACTGAAGTTACACTTTTGAAACTTTGCATGTGTATAGTACATGGTATGTAGATGGCAGTGGGCTACTATTTGTGACCTTGACCCCAACATGGCCCCAAGGTGAAAGGTCAAAAGGTATGACTTTGCCATATCTTTTGTGTCATTCATAGAAAAAGCGGGTATTTGCGATGGTATACCATCTACTGAGCGATCTAGTTCCTTCTGCCAAACAGCCATCTCTTTTAAGCCGCCAATTTAGAGTTTCCCCAGGTTAACTGCTTAATAGAGGTCGCACTGTACATGTACATGGATTATATATATAGAAACTTGAAAAGACATGCCAAATGACAAATATATATGTGTAGCCAGTGACATAGCAAAACATCGAGCTATCGATGCATCGCAATAGTCACCTTGGCTTTGATAGTAAAGTTACAATAATAATGGCGTCGGCAACAGGAATAGTTTCAAAAGTTCTTAAAACAGAAATTGTAGATGTATAGAAATGATAGGTCTCTTAACAGAAAATATCTGCTGCATGTAATAACTACATGTATAAGGAGGGCGGTTTTAGAATTTGCACATCAGAACTAAAAAATGCATCTTTCTTGATGTCAGCATGTGATGTGTTCATCAAATATAACAGCAAAGGCGTGGCTTTCAAATGGAATTACAACAGTGGCTGTCGTCAAAACTGAAGCTTTATGGACATCTTTGGTCTTTATACAGCAAACGATGTTCTCAATAATTATCGCAATAGCATTACAATAGTAAGAGTATTGCAATAGTGCTTTTGGCAACAGTGATAGTATCACACTAGTCATTTGACCTGCAATACCAACGGCTTCTGACCTGAGCCAGATTTCCTTTCTTGCTAGCTACTGAGAAGTTGCCCCTGCTTCATGTATTTTTCATGTATTTTTCTGATTTATATTAAAGAAATACATGTAGTCGAACCTGTTTTAAGCAATTACCTAAGGGATAGCAGACTGTGCTTGTTTAAGAGGAATGCTTGCATAATACAGTTGTGTTATATTTGCCCTTTTTCGGGAACTAAATGCAGGCGTTTTTTTATACATGCTGCTTGCTAAATACAGGTGGCCACCAAGACAAGTTTTACTGTGTATTTTAATCCACCCCAGAAAGGGCATTGGGCAAACAGTGCAGGCCCTGGTACAAAATGGATTAAGACCTATATTTAAATATTCTTCTTTCTGTCAAATTTGAATTCAATGCACATTTCATTACGCAAACACGCCTATACAAATACATTGCCACCTTTATCGCCGAAAAAAAGAAAATTTTCTGATGAAATATTGTGATATTTTTCCTATTTCTGCTAAAAATATAGTTTTTGGGCACTCTAACGAGTACCCACAATCTATATTTTTGAGCAGAAATAAGAAAAAATAAGGTTTACCCCTGCAAACCCCAGTTTTACTGTATAAAAGTGGGGTTCAAGGGGGTCAAACTTATATAGGCGTGTTTTCGTGATGGTGTATTTTTCTGATTTATAATAAAGAAATACATGTAGTCGAACCTGTTTTAAGCAATTACGTAAGGGATAGCAGACTGCTTGTTTAAGAGGTATGCTTGCATAATACAGGTGTGTTATATTTGCCCTTTTTCGGGAACTAAATGCAGGCGTTTTTTAATCATGCTGCTTGCGATATACAGGTGGCCACCCTCATAACTCGTTTTTGATTTTTATTTACTGTGTATTTTAATCCACCCCAGAAAAGACATTGGGCAAACAGTGCAGGCCCGGGTACAAAAATGATTAAGACCTATATTTACATCTTCCTCTTTCTGTCAAATTTGCATTCAATGCATATTTGACAGAATGAGGAATGTTGAGTGTTAGATTTTTACGACTCACCAACATCTAAGGTCATACGGAGACGGGATCTCGGTTTAAAGACTCATCCGAAAGTCTGGAGAAGCCCGGGATCGATCCTGCGATCCCAGGTTTACAAGGCGAGTAACGTAACAACTGCACCAAGGAGGCTTCTGACAGAAAGAGGAAGATGTAAATATGACGTAAATATGATGGCACAAAATCATGAAAGATAGCATGTGGTCCGACGTAAGTTCACTTATCTTCCGAGAGTATGGGCTCAATGTACACATTTCCAACCCTGTGGATGCCTATATTGATTGACCGGGTACCCCAATAGCTGGAAATGCCCATATCAAATTCATAAGGAATTTTCAACCAGAGGTATGTCCGGCTCGATTGAAAGCGAAGCTAACTCCGTTCCCATACAACCGAGCATCCTATGGGATAAATAGAGAATGCCGATTTCGAGCCTTTTCTTGGGTTATTTTTGTTATAGCTTGTCTTCGAGTTAGTGTATCGCTTATATTATTTTGCTTTGGATAGCCAATTTGCCATTTTGTTGGAAAGTAACTGCCCTTTTGGCTTTCCGCTAGTGATGTTTCCCTTTGGGTCATGTTTTTGTTTCTTGCCTTGGTGTCTCTGATGGGATCTGTGGGTTAATTGTATCGATTCCTGATCATTGCCTTCACTTCTATTTTGTTGTCAAGCTAATCAGGCAAGGCTTCGAGAACGCTTGTAGAATTGCCAGGCTTACTCTTGTAGAATCTGAGCTTGATAAACATGATATCAGATCACACGAATCTGGTTCTCTATTTATTACTTGTAGTTATCCCCTTGTACACTCTAAACCAATAATTATTTCGTACCGGAAAACCCAAAACGGGTAGTCGGCAAACAATGCAGGCCCAGATCAAACGCCGCAGAACGCGGTTTGCAAAATTTTCAGCCAACGTGCAAATAGTTTTTGTTTTTTAAGAAAATACAACCTGACGCTCCTGAATTTTGAAATAGTCTCCTGATGTTTATTGTTTGTTTGTTTGTTTGATTTGTTGTTTAACGTCCCCGTCAAAACTGTAAAGGTCATTTTGGAGACGTTGCTTCCAATTTTGTGGGACTTTTACCCGACATTGAGATGAAATGACATCTCAAGCCCTGTCGCCCAATGAAACCAATAGCACACCGGTTACCGCAGTACAACGAACGAGACAGAGTACAACGAACGCTACAGAAATCATGACGTCACAGCAGCAGTATTTTCGGTAAGAAAAATGTTTATTTTAGCCAAGATCCTAATCTTTTTGGGTGGTTATTTTGCATAGCTGCAGAATAATGGCATTACCATTTATTGATACAGTTGCAGAGAATTCTGTTCATTATAAACGAAAACGCAAACATTTTTTTTCGTCCAGTGTGTTTTTACCAACCCCAGCATACTTCGATCAATAATTTTTGACAGTAGCACATCTTTTGAGTACATGATTTTGTGATTTATATGATATTGCGATTTCAGAGCTTCCTTTGATGCATTTGCTTGAGCCCCAGTTCTTGTCAATACCCACTGAATCCTTGGATGGTTCAATGGTTGATTTTTTGTTAGGGTACACCTTACCACGGGTTATGATACACCATAACGCGGTTAGTCAGCATAATTTAGGTGCAACAAACACGGATAATATTCTTCATAAATTGAAATATTTGTTTGAATTGGGGTTTAACGTCACCGTCAACACTATTTAGGTCATTTTTGAGACGTTGCTTGCAATTTTTGTGTGACTTTTACCCGACATTGAGATGAAATGACTTCTCAAGCCCTGCCGCCCAATGAATCCAGAAGGCTTATATGCACTGGACGATCTGGCTCACACCGCTTTGCCCGGACAGGCTTAGTCATTCTAAGCGGTTAACCAGTACTCGTTTGTGGTCAGATTCAGCTCTGCGTGGAAGCACCTTGCAGCCAAATTTATTTCTCCAAGTCCCGGTGGGCGGGGGCGAAATAAATTCAAATAAAACTCTTTAATCCGCCAGCGAAGGCATGATACATGCTGCTGTTTTTAATTCAAAACGATCCATTTTGCTGTTACATACTCTTTAATGCCTTTTTATTTCTCATTATGATCTCCGAACTTATACATGTACGAATTTAAAGGGTGGGTAACAACCTTGGACAAAGGGGACGGTTGAACACATTTATTCTGGCTTTCCAGAACGTTTTTACCACATCCCCTACTTATGAACAACTGAAACCCAACGTATTTAGTTTCGACATAGGTGGGGAGGGGAGACTCTTAAATTTATAGATACCTTTCTTTGCTACTGAAAATAATACGTTTTTGTAAATGGCATGGACCCAATATGAGTTAACGGCGAGTATATATGGAGTGTGTTCCAGTTTTGTCTGGGTCCCGAATGGGACTGATCTTAGTCCACTGTTATACTCCCTGCATATTAATCATATTTCCACCGACATTGACTCAGAAATAAGACTGTTCGTAGACGACTGGGTGTGCTGCCGGGACATTAGAGTTACAGAGGACTAACGTAAACTTCGGAACCAAATGGATAGACTCGGATGCTGGGCATGAAAATGTGGCATGACAACATGCGAACAAGTCCGTGAAATGAACACCCCTTACTTTACGTAGAGAAAACTGGGATTTAAGGGGATATACATACTTTTTAATTATATCAGCTATAAGACATAGGTTGTGTTTACACGTTAGAACCGCCTCATTGAGACGGTTCTAACGAGCACCCACAACCTATGTTTGTAGTATAAATAAGAAACATATCATGGATTTTCATCTGAGAAGTAGCCATTTAGGAGATGTGAAAAATACACTATGTCGGACGGGTGTGTTACCGGAATGAGTGTTTAATGCAATACATTAGGCAGATAACTAGGCAGAAAACAAAAAGAAAATTGAGGGTTCGCGCATTAGATCTCCTTGAGTATTATTTCACATGATTTTCAGACTCCCAGAAATTCGAGGGCGAATCTCAATGTGGACGGGGAGGATGGCATAGGGTATATGTATATAGCACACTTGTACTGCCTTTCGATACAAGCCGGCTTTTATAGCAACGTGGTAGATTTGCTTATCAATCCGGCGGCCCGGGTTCGATGATGACCAGCATCGCTAAACTCAAACTCAGCCATAATGTATATTTTTGAAATAAAAATATAAGACTCTTACTTTGGCATTCTTGCGACATGAATGTCGTAACATTAAAGAGAAGTATAGTTGTAAAAAAGGGGGAATAATCGCCTATGGTGAGATTCAAAGCTGGGACGATCTGGTAAAATCAACTGCTCTAAGCACTAAGCCAAAGAGTTTTCTGTTTACTGTCTTCCTCAGTTGTCTTCCGCATAATCAACCAAGGCAGGTATAATGTAGGTTAGGAGCATCGGGACGCGAGATCATTTTTGCGAAAAAAAAAAATCAAATCCCGGGCGAGTCAACATCTTCCGACATGTCAGCCATAATGAAGGAATGGAGCATAGCTTAAAAAAGTAATGACTCTGTGCCAAAGAGTCGTACCCATGACGCAGTTGTCATTGGTTATAAACCTGTAGGCAAAGCAAGATAATTCAGGATTAGAAGTTGTGGACCGTAACAATATCAGGGGCGTAGCTGGAAGAAAATCATTTGTAAGCAAACCAAAGAAAATGCCAAAAATAATAGCTCCGTTTACCAAATGGGGACCACTCTTACAGGAAAGATTTTTCTCCCACCAGGGTGCGGTCCCCGTGGCAGACGAGGAAACTATGCTAGCTAATAAATAGTGCTGCGTATATCCTGGACAAATACAGTTTTTCTTCTTCTTCTTCTTCTTCTCTTCTTCTTCTTCTCTCTGCTTCTTTTTTTCTTCATCTTCCTCTTCTTTTTCTTCTACATCTATTTTGGCCGCCCCCGCCCATAGGGGCTTGAAGAAATATATGATGCTTCCACGCAGAGCTGAAACTGACCCGCACACTAGTACTGGTAAACCGCTTATAGGATCTAAGCCTGTCCAGGAACCGCAGTGCGAGGCGGACCGTCCATGCTAATAAACCCTATTGGTTTTATTGGGCGCAGGGCTTGAGATATCATTTCATCCCTATGTCGGGTTAAAAGTCCCACAAAATTTGAAGCAACGTCTCCAAAATGACCTTTACAGTGTTGACGGGGATGTTAAACCTTAAATCAAACACATAAAAACGTCTATTTTTTACGTTTGTAATGTCACGGTACGCAAGTGCGTATCTGCGAAAAGGTAGCTACGCCCCTGAGTATGATGGACAAACTTCTCTATCTATCCCTCACACAGATTTCTTTGGCTGGCTTGTTTCTTCGCTTGGTTGAGAGTTTAACAGCCCAGAAAACACTATTTAGGTCACATCGAGCCAGTTAGTTTACCTTGAAGGCTTATAAAACCAACACAGTGCATATTCTTACGCCAGAATTTGACAACTGCCCTTCTTAAGTCAGTGAAAGGGAAAAATGACCGTTTGTGTATTTTGAGTTAAATGTCCCAGCAACCCGCTAAGGTTATACAGAGAGTGGACCCCAGTTTAACGACTCGTCAGAATGTTTGAAGAAGCCAAAAATCGAACCCAGGACCCCCCTGGTTTATGAGGTGAGTAAAACAGAATGATTACCAAAGAGAACATTTCTTGGCACACCCATTTCAGATTCTTTTTCTTGCATAACTTCAATTTTAAAACGTAGGGTTTGAATATGCGGTCACTTCGACTGCTTGCGTTTATTGTTACGGTTAGTGACGTCGCATTACGGACAGCGTACACGACTTTCGATACAAATAGCGCACATCAGCCACCCTTTGAGTTAAACACTTCATAATTCTCGACTTCAATACCACCCCTTCGTAGAAAACCCGGGTAGGATAAAAGTTTCTATGCCAGGGTACAATCTAAGATTTCCTCGTCTGGTGTGTCAGATCTTGCAAAACGGGGCTAGTCTTTCGTTGCTGCTTTCAGCGATCAGACTAAGTGCATGCGCAACTTCTTTACTCACAAATTATTTTGCAGATTCTTGTGGTTGCACTGTGAGTGTTTTCTCATTGAAGTTGGTTTTTCTCAGCATAGCTCATTGTTGGCTATTTGAACGGTCCCTCTGTTTTTTATATTGTTAACATGTTATGTAGGCCTCGGTGGCTCAGTCGGATTCGCGTCTGACTGGTGATCAGGAGGACGCGGGTTCGTCTCCCGCCGGGGTCAGCAACATTCTTTCGTGTAGATGGATCATGAAATCTTTTCTACGGTCATTCTCTCCCTTCCGCTGATTCAAGAAGGGCAGTTGTCAGTTTCTGGCGAAAGAATGTGCACTGTACTGGTTAACCGCTTACGTATAAGCCTGCCCAGGAAAGTGTTGATAGGTAAACTGACCGGCTCAAAAATGACCTAAATAGTGTTGACTGGGCCGTAACACTCCAAAACAAACAATCATACATGTTTATGTACAGGTTATTCTTGGGCCCCATCCACCGCTGGTTGGGGAAATAAACGCCGGGGCTGCATGATACTTCCACACAGAGCTGAAACCCGTCGCACAGGACTACTGGTTAACCACTTAGAAGGTTTTACTCTTCCCTGCAAAGTGGTGCGAGTCCGACCGTTCCTTCATATACCCTATTATTCTCCTTGGGTGGTAGGTTTGAGATGTCGTTAATTCTAAATGACGTATAAAAAGAATTACAAAATTGGAAACAATTCCAAAATGACCTTAATAGTGTTGATAGAGACGCCAAAGCTCAATTCAAACATACAAACAGGTTATTTTGTATGTGACATTTTTTATAGATTATAGCGACTGTGTATTGTGTATATGTTGTAAAAAGTTGTCCTCATGTCATAAACGCACCTTACAACCCAAAACACTTTTTTGTTTTAGGAATGGCCAAGCGTACACTGTACATATTGTAATTTGTCAACTAAAGGGCAAATATTTATCGTTCCTCTTGGTTATTTCTTGAAAAATGGCACTTATAATTGGTAAAAACGTCCAAGTACGGTTTTCCATATCCGTGTTTGTTGTTCCATTTGTTCCGTGTTTAGTGTACTCAAACACAACACATGATCCGTGGTAAGTTGTACCCGTGTTTCAAGGTAGTGAGCCAAGAAAATCGGTACGATTCTGATTTAAACTGTTTTTTTTTATGAATTATTAAAAAAAAGTATACTTACTTCGATGCCTAGAGACATGAAAAACCCAAGAATGCTCGTGTATTTGTCATTTATTTTTGATTGATAGACCCTTAAAACTTGAAGTTTTGTTTTTCTACCTATTTTGGTCTAATTTGTGGCTTTCACTTCTCTGACCGTGTCATAGCTTAAAATTTGGAAAGACAACAAAAACACAATCTGTTGTCATCGCAAAACCAACAGAAAAACGTAAATCGTAATATGTTCGGCAAAATTAAGGAAACATTGTACTCACACTTTTCTCCCGTCAAAGAAAAACAGTAGCGTTTGTTGTACTCAGTCGCGTCACGTTGTACCGCGGTAACCGGTGTGAATAGGGTTTATTAGCATGGACGGTCCGCCTCGCACCGCGGTTCCTGGATAGGCCTAAGATCCTCTACGCGGTTTATTAGTACTAGTGTGCGTGCCGGATTCAGCTCTGCGTGGAAGCATCATGCAGCCCATATATTTCTTCAAGCCCCTATGGGCGGGGCGCTCCTGTTGTTTATTAGGAGGAAGATTACATTTAGTACAAAAAGGGTTAAATTGGCAATTTAGGATCGGTTATCGTGTCCTTACAATAAATTACCAGGAATGACCGTAATAGCAATTTAACTCAGATTCAGTGTGTAACGTACATCAATGACATTTTCACTGACATTGACTCAGAAATAAGACTGTTCGCAGATGACTGTGTTTGCTACGATACAGAGGACTCGCTAAAACTTCAGAATGATATAAATAGATTAGGATGTTGGCATGAGATTTTAGATCGTTAAATGCAATATTATGCAGATAACTAGGCAGAGAACAAATAAAATTGAGGCTCCTTACACCTTAGAGGAAACTGTCCTCGAGAACGTGGATTCCATGGGGTGAGACTCACACACGATTTGAGATGGAATACACATATTAGCAACATGTGTACAAAGGCAATGAGAACGCTTGGTTTCCTGAGGCGAAATCTTCATCAGTGGCGTCAGGATGTAAAAGAGGCAGCATATAAAGGACTTGTTCGCCCAATCTTGGAATATAGTAGTTGTATCTAGGACCCCAGAGGAGTGGTCCTTAAAGAAGAAATAGAAAAAGTTCAGAATGCAGCTGCTAGATTTGTAACAAGTAATTACTGCTTTGAAACTGGGAGCATGCCTCGAATACTGGGAAACATTAAGATGGGAGTCTCTCAAGAAAAGGAGAAAAGACAGTAGGCTCATACTTTTATACAAAGGCCTAAACGGTGCTGCCAGCATCCCAAGAGATGACCTTGTTCCCCGTGCTGGGCACTGTAGAAATCATCATTCATTGGCGTTTCAGACCCTTGCTGCAAGAACTGGCATTTAAACAGAATCATTCACCCCCCCCCCCCCTCTCGAACCATTAGAGATTGGAATGCCCTTCCCGATTCGATTATTTCAACGGCTGAAGGTGCTGAGGATTGTGTAGCTAAGTTTACCTCTTTGGTGGGAGCTAGGGACTAACTTCCCATCACAGGTTCTGGTGTATGAAGGTCATTCGACGTGTCACCAGCAGCAATTCTGATTCTGATTGTTTTGCCGATTGATAAACAATCGATCTACCCAAAAATCCATTTTTGCACTGATGTGGGTGGGTCAGTTAGTGCATGAATTGAACTTTATTAAAGCATCTTTATTTTATGGTGCGTTATAAAAATTATTGTACACAGTCGACTTGTCCTTGATGGTAGTAACAATCGCCTGAACTATCTGCTTTTTTATTCACAATTATCATCGTTTAAAATCATTATACTACTTTAATAAAGCCTGATAAGATGATTCCTTTTCAATGGTTTAACTATTGGATGCAGGTGATTATCAGTGAACCATACAGTTTGTTACACGCAAGCCTATAATATTCTGTTACTTTGTCTCTTTTTCGAGTCAACTTGTTCTTGCATGTATTCTGTCGTTAAATAAAAAATCATCATCATCATCATCTAGCATGTATTCTTTTTCTATGACGTTTGCCACTTTCTTGTTCTTCTGAACTGTATTGGGTGATATGCGCATTTTTGATATTCGTTATCTTAAAACATCAATTTAAAATTTGCTTTTTGTTTGTTTTATTTGAGGTTTAACGTCCCCGTCAACACAGTAATGGTAATTTTGGAGACGTTGCTTCCTATTTCTTGGGACTTTTACCCGACATTGAGATGAAATGACATCTCAAGCCCTGCCGCCCAATTAAACCAATAGGGTTTATAAGCAAGGATGGTCCGACTCGCACCGCTTTGCCTGGCAGGCTAAGATTCTCTAAGCGGTTTATCAGTACTCGTGTGCGGGTCGGTTTCAGCTCTGCGTTGAAGCATCTTGCAGCCCATCTCGATGGGCGGGGACCGATTTAAAAGGGGCTGATTCACTAAGTGTCATAATTGGCCCAACATTTTTCTGATTTTTCAAGTGCATAAATGAAATATGTATGGTGTGTATATTTGCAAACGAAGTATTAAACTTTATAACTTTGCGTTTTGAAATTCATTTCTTTGTTTAGTAAAGGCAGGAAAGGTTCCTGAAAACACCCTCGGTAACGCAAATCGTCCATTTTGCGAGTTTTTTGGGTTTTTGAAATATAAAATTAAATACCAGCACAGGCCTCGGCAACCATAAAACTACACGATGTTGTCCTTAAACGTGTTTTTGTTAAGTCAGAAAAATCTGATGATTGTCGACAGCTGTGCTGGTGATGAAATCTTAAAAAATATGATTTGATGTAGACGCGATCTTGTAGCAGCGCAATGGAAGTCATGTCTAAAAACATCATAGAAACGGTTTTGTTTGCGAAAGCTGGACCTTGAATTTTCATTTGACTGACATCAAACTGTGATAAAAGTAGGAAAGGTCAGTTCTGCGACTTCTCAAACACTAGTGACTAGAGCAAAAGTTTTCCGGACAACAAAAAAGGCCCGGTTAAAATCTACTATGACACCGTTGCCATGTCTGCTACATAAACAATGAAGCTACCTCGATTATTTAATCCCGGTATTTACCAAAATTTTGACCAGACTACAAGCACGTAATTGTTTCAACGTTTAATGTGATCTCCAGGCAAATTAGTAACATCTAGGGCATTTTGTTGGTAAAAATCACGATCAGGACATAGATTTTAAAAATAGTTATAATGAAACACTGCGTTCCTGTAAATGACGTAATAGTGCGATTACCAACGCTCTTGACTCTCACGCTGGCGACCCGGGTTCGAATTCTGTTTGTGTGTTTTATTTTTTTTGTTTATCTATTTTTTTGCTTATTGCTTTCTAATTCTTATCAATCTGCAACATATGTTTACATAAGCTGACACACGTCATTTTTCTTTACTTTTTGCCAACTTTTTCACGAGCGAAAAAGGATTTAGTGACAGAGTTTGCTTAACATCAGGTTTTATTTCAGGTTTGACGTCCTCATCAAAACAATTTAGAGTAAAGTTGGGTATTATCGTTATTATGAAGAATTATGTATGCCAGGTACGACTTCTTCCAGGAGTCAATTAGTTTTCTCATAAAACAAATTAAGCCAGACAGGGGGTCGATAATGCACATGGGTCGACACTAGACTCGCTTACTCTAGTTCATTTTAGAGACGTTGCTTCCAATTTTGAGGGACTTTTATCGAAAGAAATGACGTCTCAAGCCCTATGGCCGAAAGAAACCACTAAGCTTTAAAGTACGGTCCAGTTCGCACCATGCCTGAGACAATAGACAGCTCGGATACAGATTCCCAGGCTAGCAGTGTAGAGGAATTCCCAGCAGCCACTCACCGTTAAATCCATGTTTGAACAACGTTGAAAATGTTTCAATATGGGAACACCCATGTGTTATTTCACACACGTGGCAGCTAAATACATTTAAACATTAGGCAGCTAGGCCGAGTGTTCCGATATCTTCCGAGGGACTCGGCAAATGTAATTGCAATGAAATAGATCTACCCATGGATGATTGCTTTTTTTTTTCTTGCATAACTTTCAATTCCAACGGCAATGGTGACGAAAACGCCCCAAAGCTCCATAGAAACTCCATATAAACTGTTCCAATGCGACCGCAAACCCACGTGGCGTCTTGTTCAGAATCTTGTCTACAATGACGCCTGTTAAGCAATGACCCTCTGACGTCATCATAACATTCTAAAATGCTATGTTCAGGGCGATAACGTTACGTCGCTCAACGTAACATAAACAAAGAAATGCCCATCTTGTGATATCAAAAGTTCGAAATCCATGTTTTCAAACAGCATGTGAGTTTTTATGATTTGAAAATGGGATTTGCTGTTCGCCTCAGGAAACCAAGCATTCTATCGTATTGCTAATATGTGCATTCTATCTCAAATCGCGTGTGATCCTCACACCAAAGGTATTAATTCTCGAGGACCGTTTCCTCTAAAGTTTAAGAAGCCTCAATTTTATTGGTTCTCTTCCTAGTTATCTGCATAATACTGCATTTAACGGACTGAAATCGCATGCCCCATTTTTGTGCCCAGCATCATTATCTACATCATTCGGACGTTTCATTGAGTTCTCTGTATCTCTAATTTCCCAGTAGCAAACACAGTCAGCTACGAACAGTTTATTTCTGAGTTAATGACAGTGGAATATTATTAATGTATACAGGGAGAATAACAATGGACCAAGAACAGTCCATTGTGGGATCCCAGACAAAACTACTGGAGCCCACTCTGAAGATAAACCACGATGATTAACAACAATGCGCTGTTTTCTAAAGCAAAGAAAGGAATCTATCCCTTTGAGAGCCTTCTTCCCAATTCCATTACCAAATAATTTGGAGTTCAATGGTGTCGAAAGCCTTCTCGAAGTCCAAAATAAATATGTCTGCCGCGGTTTATTTTTGTTATGGGTTGTCTTTGGGTGTTTGTGTCGCTTGTATTATTTTATTTTGGACAGCCTATTGGCCATTTTGTGGGAAAGTAACTGACCTTTGGCTTTTCGCTATTGATGTTACCATTAGGGTCTGTTGTTTCGTTTTTGTGTTTCTTTCCCCTTGGTGTCTCTGATGGGAGCTGTGAGTTAATTGTATCGATTCTTGATCATTTCCTCCACTTTTATTTTTTATATTATAAACAGAACCTCACACTCATGAAGTTTATGATACTCGCCAGAGACTCGTTTTATAATTTCATATGAAATGACCACTTGTTTGAGATCCTCTTTTTTTTTTTTTTTGGCACATTTATAAATGTATTGTGGTTTTTACTTGGTTGTTTATTACACGGAATCATAAATGCCATGTAATGCTCCTGTAAATAACATCTAAACAAATAGTTGTTGTGTACGAGGGGCTTTTGGAAAATATGGGTTGTGGATGCGGCTTGTAAATATAGGGGTTACCTGGTCAAAACTAGCTAGTGGAGTCCCTAAAAGTATTATTCCTTAACCTGTACGTACTTTTCCAGTCTTTTGATCCATTCAGACGTCCTTTTTTGGGTAAACTGTTTATACACTGGAACAACGATCTGCCCTGGGCATGACAGCTTTCATAAGGACATCCTCGCTGACATTATAAGTTATTTTGATTCTTGACGGGGAGCATGGGATCATACGACCCCCCCCCCCCCACACACACACTGAGAACAAAGCTTTCAGGCGGGGAAGGGAATATGAGCCGATGTTCCCCATCCAGAATCAAACTAACGATTAACGAATTTGTTATACTGCAAAGTTTTTTCATGACATTTTGTGCATCGTTCTAATGTTTTCTTTAGAAGCGGACGGCGTGAGAAGTAGATGTTTATATGCGACGTCATCAAACCACTATGCTGATCACGGCGCTCAGTAGGAACGTGTTTACGTCATGTTAAAATGAAAGTTTTATTACAGAAAAAAAAAATGAAATAAAGTACCGAATGAATGAAAAAACGATCAAAAGTTTCTATTTTATTGTGGTTTTTAAAAATTATTTTGCTTATACAATGCATTTATCAACTGCAGTAAATCCAAGAAGGCGGACATCGCAATTCAGCGAAGGCAAGCGCGAGAGGGGTATATATTTTTGCTGACGGGGTATATGGAAAATAATTGCCCTGGCGCTGTCCAATCAAAAGCCCTGAAACTCCTTTGCAGTATTACACGTTTTATTATATGGGTTGAGCAAGAAATCACAGGGAGAAAGGTCTGGTAATGTTTTAATGTTCAACTCCTCCCACGGTTGACCTATGTGCATTGCCGTTGTCATGAACAATATGAAGACCCCGCACCCCTGTACGTGGGCGCTTTGCAATATAGTGATCCACCATAGCAGAAATATGTGTTTTTTTATAAAATAATCCTGTGACACTCTTGTTCTCAGGTACTGGTACTCGGGCCACAACTCCATCGCAGTCAAAAATAGAGCGTACATGATATGTCTCGAAGTCATTTCTCCCCGTGATTTGAGGTGTTTCACCGTTACATCTACCCAAACTACTATAAATACTCCAAATGGCTCTAATATGTTCACTTACTGTTGCCATGGCAACCAATCTTATATATTTATCTATGGTATGCAATTAATGAACACAGTGTATTTGGTTGAATCAGTTTTTTGGCCATCTTATTATGTACAACTTAAATCTCTATATAGACTTCTGTGATCATTGAACTGTATCTGTAGCTTTGCGTATATTATAGTTGCTATAGTAATGTTGATTTTCTGAGACTCCACCCTGTAATGAATGTATTAGTTAAACATAAGTGTATAACTGAATGTTCTTTAATTCACAAGCTTCTGAACTGATACAAAGTATCCACTTTTAGGTGTATGTTCAAAATTGCCAGTATAATAGGTCAATTATATACTATGTGGGTGGGGTAAATCAGCATGTCATTTGGTTCTGAAAATTAAAAATTGGATTACAAGTTCATTCTACATGGCTCTGGCAATGATAAGAGTCAAACTGAAGTTATTAAATTGGTTTTCAAATGTATACAAAGCCCTTATTTCACATATAGCCCAAAAACAATGTATGTTATATATTCAAAAGGGATTATAGATATTTCGATACTTACAACCTTTGTGTCAAAATTTTGACGTCACTCGGACGCCAATATAGTAAAACAATTATATTTTACTTTATATCATGCTTGAAATGTTATGTAGCCAAAATTTCAAGTATTTCTGAAGTTGGGCCATTTTTGGCACTTAATGACCCAACCCCTTTGCACGTTCAAATATCCGCCTCCTATGAAGATGAGAATCATGATCGTTCGTATATGTTTCCCGTTCTCTTTGACCTTTGAAAAACATGTACAGTATGAAAACAGGACTGCCACGGTTTTTATGTAGCTACATAAGATTAGCTCCTCTAAGCTACGAAAGTCATTTAAGATAGCTTTTAACAGTACCCGTGAAACAATGTCCAGGATAGAGGGCTGGTTTCTGCAACTCAGACAAAATAAAAAGTAAGGCAATGATCAGAATCGCCCCTTACTTCCGTCGCGATTTAGACAAATAATTTGTTCAGTCCTGCTTGAAGCTTTCTAACTCGTCAGTGCAAAACCTGCATATTCAGATTGGTCTGTTCCAGATTATGTACAGTCTGTTCCTGCAGCTGGCAATGGAAATCATTTCTTTGATTCAACGGCTCAACATGCGATGAAGCAACATGTTGTGTAACACGGTGAACATGACAAACCACAACAAAAATCATGGTGAACCATTGCACCCAGGCGTAGCTCCAGGTGTTTTGACACTGTCTTGCCTCTGGATCAAGTTAGGCTCTGTGCTCATTTCCCTCACTACAAGTCAGTTCACAACATATATCATCTCAATCATCAACACTTCAGGGGCCAGCTGTTCAGAACTAACGACGTCGTTAGTTAACGTATCGTTAATACTTTGATCATTTATTATGGTAAATATGCTAATATGTTTGCTGGAAAAAAGGTGAGCAGCTTTTGCGAAAGCTGCTCACTTTTTTCAGCAAAATTACCAACTTTTTAAATATTAAACGTGCTAGAACAGTTAAAAATATGACCACTAACAAGCTCGTTAGGCTAACGAGGATTTGAGCATCTAGCTCAAGATCAGTCGTAGCAAGTACAAATACGCAAGCCAAGTAAAACCCTGTGGCGATGGCAGGTGAGAAGTTGTTGGGATCCTGCACGTCAGTGCCTTGGTTCTATATTCTATGCGGTCGCTTTCTTGGGAATCAACGCGAGGAATTTAGCAGTCAAACTGAGCGTTCAGCACTGCAGTGCTCACCCCCTAAACATGGTAAAACTGCTTGAAATGTGCCCTAAACGATTACCTGCTTCAAAACCTTTGGCTGGTTAACCGCCATTAGAGTGCGTTCTACTTAGCGGTCGAACAAGACAAAAAGACGAATGATCGGCAGATGGAATTTGCGCACACTGATGGACAGGGTTGGTTCAGACAGACCACAGCGAGGACCTGCTTTAGTCGGTAGATGGCTTGATAGATATAAAGTCGTTATTGCATCTCGCCTGAATATAAACTGACCAAATGAGACCAGCCCTTGAGTACACGGCCCTATATAGTCAGATAATAGTAGGACTTAAAAAGAAAATCCCTGCGTACCGTACCTCCTTCAGGCTTACAATGATATCAATCCGACAGCCCTTGTATGTCGCACGGTGTGTTATTGTAATGATATAGCAAATATGCCAATATTTTTGTAAAAGAAAACAAAAGAAAACAAAACAACAACAACAACAACAAAAAACACTCAATTTCTACTTTCTAGAACATTTAATATTTTGAACACCAACGAGCTCGCTTGAAGAAATAGATAGGCGGCATGTTGCTTCACGCAGAGCTGAATCCGGAGTGGTAAACCGTTTAGAGGATCTAAGCTTGCCCAGGCAAAGCGGTGCGAGTCGAACCGTCCATGCTTGTAAACCCGATTGGTTTCATTTGGCGACAGGGCTTGAGATGTCATTTCATCTCAATGTTGGTTAAAAGTCGCACAAAATTGGAAGTAACGTCTCCAAATTGACCTATACAGTGTTCACGGGGACGTTAAACCCCAATTCAAACAAACAAAAACAAAACTGTCAAAGGAATTTGGCGTTTCTATATTGTACAATAAATAAATTGCTGTTTCCATTTTAACATGTTTATTAAATCTTTCTTTTTTCAACCGGTTCCAAAACAAATTGATTTCTCAATTTTATGGTAAGCAATGAAAAGTCTTGGAATAAGCCTTTGAACAGAAATATCGATTCTCCATTAGAGTTCCAATAAACTAATGTTGATAGTTTAAAGCGAATTAACAAAATAGCGAGAAATGTCTTGGAATATACTGAACTCTTGCCGCTTGCTTGGTAATGTTAATAATTAACATCGTTTGAGCGCTGTCACGAGATAATACGGTTTCGGGGTTTGCAAACTGGTAACACAGAGATAGACGTGCTCACCTACACAGACTAGCAGGAGTTTGGAAGCTTCAAGTCCGTGAAATGAACACCCCTAAATCTCTCTTTATTTAGAGAAAACTGGGGTTTACGGGGTAATACATTATTTGTCTTATTTCTGCTCAAGACATAGGTTGTTGGTACTCGTTAGAACCGCCTCAATGAGGCGGTTCTAACGAGCACAACAAGCTATGTTTTCAGTATAAATAAGAAAAAATATAACGGATGTTCTTCATAAAATGAGCCATGTTGGAGATGTGAAAAAAATCACTATTTTATCATAATAAATATAGAAACTAGAAAAGCAGAGAACACAATGATGTTGATCAGACCACCATGTAGGCGGAGCTGATCTGAATTGGGCCGGGGCACAACAATTTCTACAATTTACATATGCGGCCAGCGAAGACACAGATCAGCCTGCGCATCCGCGCAGTCTGATCAGGGTCTTTTTGTGCGGTCTAAGGATAGCTATGGGTCCGATGCTCCTTCCTGTAGCAAGAGAAGACTATGTTCAGACTATATGGTTGCACAGGCTGATCTGGTTCCTCGCTGGGCGCACATTTAAATTGTAGGAAAAATGCTGTGCTCCAACAGATCTTCTATTGACATGTCTAATTGACAGCAGTCTGTCTCCATGATTAATCACACTTTTGGTGCGTTGTATTTTTAAATAGTTTTATGTGTTTCTATATCAGGATTAACCAGTTTCTTGTTCGGGTGAATTGCAGAGTTTTACTGACACCTTCACGATGACTGGATGTATTACTTTTCGGTTCTGGTACTAGCCTTTTCAGAATAATTTACTTACATGTAACGCCGATCGTTACGACCAGGTGTGCGCGACGACCGAAACCGGAGACAAAATCCTCAGATTTTTTTTTTCAAAGTTCTACAATGGAATCTGATTCCAAGGCCTAGAAAATATAATTGATATTAAACACAGAAATGAAGGCATAACGATAACTCACCCGTACGACATAGTGCATTTTTCACATCTCCAAAATGGTTACTTTTCTGATGAAAATCCGTCATATTTTTCTTATAAATACTCAAAACATAGGTTGTGGGTGCTCGTTAGAACCGCCTCATTGAGGCGGTTCTAACGAGTACCCACAACCTATGTCTTGGAGCAGAAATAAGAAAAATAAGGAATACCCCCGTAAACCCCAATTTTCTCTATATAAAGTGGGGTTTAGAGGGGTCTTCATTTCACGGACATGTTCACGTGATGGAAAAGTAGATTTTTTAACCCTTACCCCGCTGCATATTTTAATTAGCCACACCCATTTCTGACTATCGGCCAATCAGTTCACATGATACAATATTTTATTTCCAATTCACAAGCTGAATGACAGTGTAGATCCTGATCATATGGCTTCTTCTGAAACCATCTGATCTGGATCTACACTGTTCGCAAAGGTAGGGGTTTTTGTGAACAGCAGGATATGGGCTATGTCCGCCAAACGTTCCGTTAACACCAGCTGTAGGGACTTAAATGGTTTATCCCCTGGAAGCAAAGAATACACAGTATGGTGTGTACAAGTTTCTTTGGGCCTCTCTAGCTAGTTTAGGTTGGTTGGTTGGTTGATTTGAGGTTTAACGTCCCCGTCAACACTGTAAAGGTCATTTTGGAGACGTTGCTTCCAATTTTGTGGGACTTTTACCCGACATTGAGATGAAATGACATCTCAAGCCCTGTCACCCAATGAAACCAATAAGGTTCATTAGCATGGACGGTCCGCCTCGCACCGCGGTTCCTGGACAGGCTTAGATCCTCTAAGCGGTTTACCAGTACTAGTGTGCGGGCCGGATTCAGCTCTGCGTGGAAGCATCATGCAGCCCATATATTTCTTCAAGCCCCTATGGGCGGGGGCCGCTAGCTAGTTTAGGCGAATAAGGTCTCGTCAATAACTGCTTTCTGACTAGGATGTTGCTTTTACCGATTTTGGTATTCGCTATGCGTTTATGACCGAAATCACGCTTTTGCGGGGATTCGCTTATTATTTATTACAGTAAAACCTGTTATAGTGGCCACTTCTTTTAAGCAATGTACTTGCTTAATACAGGTTGGACTGTTTTACAATACATTCTTACCGATTATACTGAGTAATTTAAACGTGCCTCTTATTTTCTGGATGCTTATCACGTTATCAAGTCTGCGTAATGGACACCCTTGTAAACTCAACTGTACATGGGGAGAAGTGGGGTATGCGCTGTTTGCTTAGGCCTGTCTGTCCCAATACCTAGGAGCATTACAGTAATTTCTTTAAGTGGCGGCTCATACATGTACCAGCATCCACAATCTTTGTTCCATCTGGAACATGCTAATTAAGAAGACACGAAATACGACCTTAGCCTGCCCAGGAAAAGGGTGGTTTTGTAAACTGACTTGTTTGATATGACCATATAGTATTGACTGGGCCGTTAAACTCCAAACACACAGACAAATGAACAAACAGCAAAAAAAAGCAAGCAAGCAAAAATAAAACAACAACAACAACAACAGCAGTAGCAGCAGCAACAACAAAATAAAGGAGGGCTATCGCAATCATGATAATATCGGAAAGTATATTTTCCATATTAGGCACCTATCGTGACGCAGAACCGTTATTATGTGGCTGGATTTTCGATCTCGAAAGTCATTTAAATGTTCAAGTATTCTGTAGCCGAGATCTTGTATGCGGATTACTTAAACAGGTAACCAAGCAGGCACATGACGTAATTGTGACGTCACATCAACGTCGGTGCGACGTCATGACGTTCATGCAACGTCATATCAACGTCGGTGCAACGTCGCGACGTTGCACCGACGTTGATTTGACGTTGCCATAGCGACGTGTGCCTGCTGGGAAGCTTCGTTATTGTCGAAGATATTAAGACATTAAGGCGTTATGTAACATGAATGTAACGCCGACAAAATACCGTAAACATCCTAAAAATTCGGACGCCTTTAGGACTTGCGGTAAAATCTCCTAAAAGTTTAACAAACTGGCCAGTTTCACGATCCAGCAAGGCATCCAAATGGCAAACAGTTTTGACCCACAGCAGACTGTCTGACCTGGGTTTGCACAATTTTCTCAGGCCTATCTGTCACAAATAAATAGGTTTATTACGGTAGATTCATCTGCAGCCCAAGCGGAAATCAGTATTTGCACATGTGCGTTGAGCGAAGACATAACAGCCCACTGATCATGAAAACACGCCCATATAATTTTAACTCCCCTAGAACCCACTTTTATATAGCAAAACTGTGGTATACAGGGGTAAACCTAATTTTTCTTATTTCTGCTTTAAATATAGATTGTGGGTACACGTTAGGACCGCCTCGATGAGGCGGTCCTAACGTGTACCTACAATATATATTTTGAACAGAAATAAGAAAAATATTTCAATTTTTCATCTGAACAATGTCGTATTTTTCATCTGAACAATGTCGTTTTCTCGGCGATAAAATTGACAATGAATTTGTATAGGCGTGTTTTCGTAATGTGATTCATTCAATTAGAATGCAGCCTTCTCTCTGAGCTTGGTGAAGC
Source organism: Lucinisca nassula (assembly GCA_963580285.1). Taxonomy (NCBI): domain Eukaryota; kingdom Metazoa; phylum Mollusca; class Bivalvia; order Lucinida; family Lucinidae; genus Lucinisca; species Lucinisca nassula. The sequence goes on along the minus strand of OY757018.1, from coordinate 134,928,941 downwards.
ATTGGTTCAACAGGCCTGTCAATAGCGCCCAGTGAAGACGCCGAATAGACTGTGTAGATTCACGGAGGAATATGAATCTACGCTGGGCGTACTTGCCTGGAGGTCACATTTGCTTGGCGCGGCCAGTATATTGCTGCCTCACTGCTTACATTATGATAATTAACCCGTGACACATAGTGCATTTTTTCACATCCTCAAAATTGCTACTTTTCTGATGAAAATCATTGATATATTTTTACCTGCAAACATAGGTTGTAGATGCTATCCATAACCAATGTATTGGAACAAAAATAACAGAAAAAAGAACAAGAGCACCGCAAGCGGCGCCATGCTCGTCTGTTTTTCCAGCTCTTGTGATGATTGGTGAGTGTGAGTATGAAGTTTCATGAAGGCAGGCCAAATACTTCTGGAAATATGGTCAAGGTTAAGTTTTTTGGTTAATTTTTCGAAAAATAGGTCAAATTTCAAAGGTCAAGGTCACAGGTCAAAAAGCGTTGTATGACTGAAAAGGTCTTGTCCCAAGGAACATTCATGTGAAGTTGGAAGGCTCTGTTGTGAAAAGTATTGAAATAAGAGACAAAAACAATTTAAAAAAAAAAAACGGAGAGAAAAGGGGAGATAATTCAATCAAATTGCAAGATGGAGTTATAAAACTTGTAGGGAATGTAGCTCTTGTGATGGTGAGTATGTGTATGAAGTTTCATGAAGGTAGGCCAAATACTTATGGAAATATGGTCAAGGTTAAGGTTTTCGGTTAAATTTTCGAAAAATAGGTCAAAGTTCAAAGGTCAAGGTCACAGATCAAAAAGTGTGGTATCACTGGAAAGGTCTTGTCCCAAGGAACATTCATGTGAAGTTTGAAGGCTCTGTTGTGAATAGTATTAAAATGAGAGCAAAAAATGTGTTTCAGAAAAAAAATCTTGTGATGATGAGTGTGTGTATGAAGTTTCATAAGGCTAGGTCTAATACTTTTAAAGTTATAGCCAAGGATAAGTTTTTTTGGAACGACGCCAGACGACGCCAGACGACAACGCAGACGCCGGAGTGATGACAATAGCTCGAAAGTTTTTTTTCAAAAAACAGACGAGCTAAAAATGTATACCCCCATAAACCCCAGTTTTCTCTGTAAAAGGTGGGGCTTAAAGAGTTGTTCATATCATTGACTGGCGGTAATAACGGTCCTCCGTGGCCTAGTGGATGAGAACATTAGGTCTCTCATCGCTGTGGGTTCGAGCCACGCTCGGATCACATGTGAGACGCCAAGTTCTGCAACAGAAGGTCAGGTGTTTTTTCTCCGGGTACTCCGGTTTTCGCCAATCTCAGATTAACGGTCGGCTCGACATGAGTGATAAATGGCGGTAAAAGGTAGATCAGAGAGCCATGTTAAACGGTTAAGGAACGGGCCTCAGTGACCTAGTTGTTAAGGGCGCTGACTCTTAATCATTAGGTCTCTCACCGCTATGGTTCGAGCCTCGCTCTGGTCACATGTGAGACACCAAGTCCTGCAATAGAAGGTACTCCAGTTTTCGTCCACCTCTGATTAACGATCGATTCGAAATAAGGGAAATAATCACGAAAGGGCCATAAAACCAGAATAATAATGATGATAATAATAATAATAATAATAATAATAATAATAATAATAATAATAATACATAAATTTACCCATTTTGTACCAGAAACCCCAAAACAGATACCCTGGCAAACAGTGCAGGCCCAGATCAGACGCCGCAGAACGCGGCGGCGGAATATGCTAAGAGCTTACGTGTTTGCTGAAAATGCAGTTTTTTTTAAAAAAAAACTGACAGCCCTAAATTCTCCAATATATAATGAGGAAGATGCCATTTGGTACAAAAATGGTTAATAAACGGATATAGAATCAAAGCACTGAAAGCACCAAGTCACTTTGGTCAATTATGTTTGAGTGTAGGCTGGGAACCAGGACTAATAACTCAGGTTTTAATTCCTATTCACCATTTTTGCATTATTTGCTGGCTCCCAGCTTACACTTTATCAATATTGGAAAAACAGGTACCCAGACCCCCCTGACCTTGAAAGGTCCGGGGGGTCTGGTTACCTGTTTTCCCAACACTGATAATCTTCAGACTAGGAACCAGCAGATAATGCAAATAAGGTGAGTGAGTGAGTGTTTCAGTTTTACGTCCCACCAACAGCTAAGGTCATACGGAGACGGGACCTCGGTTTAAAGACTCATCCGAAAGTCTGGAGAAGCCCGGGATCGAACCTGCGACCCCTGGTTTACAAGGCGAGTAGCGTAACCACTCGACCACGGAGGCTTCTACAAATAAGGTGAATACTTTAAGCTAACACTGTAGACCTTAATCAGGCGTCTGATCTGGGTTTTTACTGTTTGTCAGTTACATTAGTCACCTGGGCATCAGCAGTACAAGCGCTATTCCAACGTCAGTATTAAAATCGTTGACTATTTTTACTGTTATATATGGGCCCCGTCAAGCGATTTTGGTACTTATCGCCTATGCGAGCAACGAAGGTTCAGGCGAGCCTGCGCATCCGCGCAGTCTCGCCAGCACCTTCGCTGCTCGCTCATACAAGCAGTGAATCAAGAGGAACCTTCAGACAGAAAGCCATATGACTGGCCCCTCTGAATGGCTGGGCATGCGCAGTTAAAATTTGTCATGACGGAATGCTCGAAGACACAAATTCGCTTGGCGTGGCTCATATTATATACTCATAGGGCAACATAAAAATCAGTTTAAGATAGGCCTTGTTGCAGGGCAGAAGAGCGTGTTAAGTGATGCCATTTAATAAGTCACTCGAAGAGTCTTGGTGATACATTATTTTCTCGAATTAACACAGTATAATAGGACACAAATGTGATATCTAAGCATGAATAGCGGACGGTTTGGAGAAATAATTGTCAATTTTGAGTTTGTTAGAACCTAAATAAAACATGATTTATTGCGTAATAAATCAGAGTTTGTCGGTAACTTGTAATGTAGATCAAATCACGAGCGCGTATTGATCAGTAGTAAGTGCACAAATAACTCGCGCTACGCCGTCGTGATTTGATAATCTTTATTACTGACCTCAGTGATTTATCACTTAAAAAATCACTGCTAGTGCTCATCTGTTTCGTAAGCAATACGCGCACCAGTACATAGCTCCAAGAAAATACAAGATACTGCTAAGGAACTACCACCATCATTCGACGGTCATTCGAATTTTACATGGATGTGCGGGGTGGATATAAAAGTCCGCCCGAGGATCCCTATCCGGCATCACGAGGCTTCCCGAGTGATGCCGAAAAGTGATCCCGAGGGTCGGATTTTTCTATTTACCCTTCGCACATGCATGATTCCTTAACTTGCAAACCTTTCATTTCTGAGAGTGGATTTTTTGTTTTATAATACAGTCACTTCGATTGTCGACGCCCGCCATATTTTGACGAAAATAATAAGGCTGGTGTGTCGTCACTGTACGTTCAGTAACGTCAAACTTAACGACGACGTATGTGACGTACTATTCAACCTGTGCACATGAAACTTGTACAAAATTCTCGATTTTTATCCCATGCCTTGGTAGGAAAACCTACCAGGCACTCAACGTTGAACTAACGTTGAAACAACGTTGAAAATTTTGTTTCAACGTTAGTTCATTGATGAGTAAACGTTTTGTGGCCGCAGGGCTGCCAGTATAAAGTCCAGAATTTCCTTGTATCTCTTAATCATCTGGTAGCTGTATATTCTTTTGATTATCAATATTATCTGAGACATGCTCAAATCATATCCTCCACTTTATGGCTTCGGACAGGCCAATTACAAGTCTAAGAGATGTCTGATTATTTCATTAATTGTAAAATTCACGATATTGTCTTGTGCTTAAAGTAAACAGGCTAGACCCAGATCAGGCGTCTCAAAAACACGGCGTCTGATCTCGGTCTAGACCGTTTGCCAGTGTAAGTTTTTGGACGCTAAGCATTGAACTGGAAAAATGTATAACAAAAAACTTTATATACAATAAATTTCCGCTATTAAGACCACCTAAAATTAAGACAAAATCTGCTCAGCTTTTTAACGCTTATTGAGAAGCTTTCAGCTATTGTTTCTTATTGTTTTCTACACCCAGTGACTCCTTATAAAGGTGGTCTCAAAGACTAGGAGTTTTACTGTAGTTATATATTATTATGTAATATTTGTTCATTTTTTTTATAAATCTCGTCTGGTTTTATATGTCTGTATGTAACATGATATGGATAAAAGATTGGCGATTTCGCGTGCAACATGTAAGCCAAACAACAGCGTTGTTCTATATCTGTTTCAGTTTGTTACGTTATCAGAAAACCTACCGTTTCCCATTATGCGCGTAACTTACAATCACCCAGTCTGATTTAAGGAGTATGTCGGCCTCGAACCATTCGTCTTGATCAGTCTGCTGTATAGGCTCCGTTTTCTGTTGATCGAGAGTCGTGTGTTCTGATGTCAGTTCTTCCGCCCCGATCTCGTCCTGAGGTTGGCTCCTTACCTACATAGTATGAGCTGGACTTTTGCTCCTCGTTAAACTCATTGTTAGCTACGAGGTTAGAAAGCGTTTACCAAGCACGACTGCTTTAAATTTGGATTTTATTTTGGCCTCAACAGAAGTGAAGGCAATGATCAGGACTCAATGCTCCCATCTAAGACACCAAAGGGAGAGAAACACAAACACGAATCGACCCCATCATAAAAAACGCCACAAGCGGAAAGCGAACATGACAGTTATTTTCCCACGAAATGGCCAAACGGCTATCCAAAATAGTTAGCAATACATACATGCAAAGACGAACTATAACGATAAACAACTACAGAAGAACCGCATACAATTTTAAAATATCAACAATTTTTAGCATTATTGGAAATGTCCCTCAGGACCTTTCCACAATTTTCATGTGGAGTTTGAAAAGTAGAATAAAACAAAGATCAGGAATCGATACAATTAACTTACTCCACCCACCAAACACGGGCTCCGTGGCCTAGTGGATAAGAGCGCTGACTCTTAGCCATTAGGTCTCTCACCGCCGTAGGTTCGAGCCTCGCTCGGGCCACGTGTGAGACGCCAAGTTCTGCAACGGAAGGTCAGGTGGTTTTTCTCCGGGTACTCCGGTTTTCGCCCACCTCTGATTAACGATCGGCTCGATATGAGTGAAATAATCTTGAAAGGGCCGTAAAACCCAAACCCCCCCCCCCACCCACCAAAGACACCAAAGGGAAAGAAACACAAACCTTAAGCGACCAGACTATAATGGAATTCTAAACAAAGGAAGGCCATAAGGACAGTTACTTTCCCACAAAATGGCCATATGGCCATCCAAAATTAAAAGACACAAGTGATACACACAATAAGTAACAAACAACAACATAAATAAACCGCCACAGAAGAACCGCCTTGGAACGGTCAGTGGAAAGATTTCCACTGGGGGGCTTAAATCGATTCTACGTGGCCACAATCCTCGCCCTTACTTCCGTCGCGATTTAGACAAATAATTTGTTCAGTCCGCATGAAGGCCCCCTAACTCATCAGTGCAACATCTCCGTGAACACACATAATCAAAGAACCACAGAGGTGAGAAAACGATGAGGACTTGACAGCAAGAAACCACTGAAATGCTGGAGCAAAAGAAAACCAACAGTTAGACTCCGATGGGCCCGACCAGAGACAGAGCATCAGGCAACAACCAACATTACCTTGAATTAGATCTATCTTATTCTCAATAATAAGCCTTTATGTTGGAACCGTCATAGAATCTGAGGCCTGACCAACCGGTGTGCAATTAAAGAGGGAAGCAAAGTTGCCAACCGTGATTGGGTTAACTACCATGCATGCAGTCTGTCGTATAACATCCATGTTGTACCCAATCTTTTTATATCGAAGAATGATTTTACGAAATTGGGTGCTGAAGTCATTGCGGTTATATATTTTTCTGAATTTATATACTAAGTCACCATAAAATTCGGGTTCCGATAGACCTTGTTGCAGAAGAGATTTAAGTCCAATATTGAATTTTGAAATTAAATCAGAATGGCGTCTATAAAATTTTGAAAAGGCTTTGCGTAGTTTATGGTACCGATAACCCTGATTAAGAAGTTTAGCCGTTAATAATTTATTACGAGTGTTGAAGTCAGTTACATGACTCCACACTCTGGGAAATCGAATTAATTGCGAAATATAAACGCCATAGGATGGCGCATGAGGAACATCACCATCCAAAAAAGGAAAATTTACAATCTCAAAATCAAAGTCATCGCGTTTATCATAAATTTTGCACGAAACAAATAGATACTGCACAAAATCTACGCACCCCTAGAAGTGGACATGTTTTTCTGTAACGTAACGTAACGTGTAACGGAGTGTTTGTGACTGTATCCTTCTAAAGACCTAGTTCCAATAAAAATAAGAGTTACAGTCTTGTTACGAAACGTTTCAGTCTGTTTCGTAACGCATTTGTAACAGAAACAAGAAAACACATGTATGTTACAGTCCTGTTTCATAACATTTCATTCCGTTACGTAACAGAACTATAACAGATTCTCTTTACATCTTGTTTCAAGAAATAAAAAGTGAAACGTAACGTAACGGCGTAACAGAATCGTGTTACGTAACTGTTCAGTCCGTTACGTAACTGATTTGTAACAGAAACAAGAAAACACATGTATGTTACAGTCCTGTTTCGTAACGTTTCATTCTGTTACGTAACAGAACTATAACAGAGTCTCCTTGCATCTTGTTTCAAGAATAAAAAAGTGAAACGTAACGTAACGGCGTAACAGAATCCCGTTACGTAACGGTCCAGTCCGTTACGTAACGGATTTGTAACAGAAACAAGAAAACACATGTATGTTACAGTCCTGTTCGTAACGTTTCATTCCGTTACGTAACAGAACTGTAACATATTCTCCTTGCATCTTGTTTCAAGAAAAAAAAAGTGAAACGTAACGTAACGGCGTAACAGAATCCCGTTACGTAACGGTCCAGTCCGTTACGTAACTGATTTGTAACAGAAACAAGAAAACACATGTTTGTTACAGTCCTGTTTCGTAACGTTTCATTCCGTTACGTAACAGAACTGTAACAGATTCTCCTTGCATCTTGTTTCAAGAAAATAAAAAAGTGAAACGTATCGTAACGGCGAAACAGAATCCCGTTACGTAACGGTCCAGTCCGTTACGTAACTGATTTGTAACGGAAACAAGAAAACACATGTTTGTTACAGTCCTGTTTCGTAACGTTTCATTCCGTTACGTAACAGATATGTAACAGATTCTCCTTGCATCTTGTTTCAAGAAAAAAAAGTGAAACGTAACGTAACGGCCTAACAAAACCCGTTACGTAACGGTCCAGTCCGTTACATAACGGATTTGTAACAGAAACAAGAAAACAACTATGTTACAGTCCTGTTTCGTAACGTTTCATTCTGTTACGTAACAGAACTGTAACAGATTCTCCTTACATCTTGTTTAAAGAACAAACAAGTGAAACGTAACGTAACGGCGTAACAGAATCCCGTTACGTAACGGTCCAGTCCGTTACGTAACGGATTTGTAACATAAACAAGAAAACAACTATGTAACAGTCCTGTTTCGTAACGTTTTATTCTGTTACGTAACAGAACTGTAACAGATTCTCCTTAAATCTTGTTTCAAGAAAAAAAGTGAAACGTAACGTAACGGCGTAACAGAATCCCGTTACGTAACGGTCCAGTCCGTTACGTAACGGATTTGTAACAGAAACAAGAAAACAAATGTATGTTACAGTCCTTTTTCATAACGTTTCATTCCGTTACGTAACAGAACTGTAACAGAGTCTCCTTACATCTTGTTTCAAGAAATAAAAAGTGAAACGTAACGTAACGGCGTAATAGAAACCTGTTACGTAACGGTCCAGTCCGTTACGTAACGGATTTGTAACAGAAACAAGAAAACACATGTATGTTACTGTCCTGTTTAGTAAGTTTCATTCTGTTACGTAACAGAACTGTAACAGAGTCTCCTTGCATCTTGTTTCAAGAAAAAAAAGCGAAACGTAACGTAACGTAACGGCGTAACAGAATCCCGTTACGTAACGGTCCAGTCCGTTACGTAACGGATTTGTAACAATAACAAGAAAACACATGTATGTTACAGTCCTGTTTCGTAACGTTCCAATATGTTACGTAACAGAACTGTAACAGAGTCTCCTTGCATCTTGTTTCAAGAAAAAAAGTGAAACGTAACGTAACGGCGTAACAGAATCCCGTTACGTAACGGTCCAGTCTGTTACGTAACGGATTTGTAACAGAAACAAGAAAACAACTATGTTACAGTCCTGTTTCGTAACGTTTCATTCTGTTACGTAACAGAACTGTAACAGATTCTCCTTATATCTTGTTTCAAGAATAAAAAAGTGAAACGTAATGTAACGGCGTAACAGAATCCCGTTACGTAACGGTCCACTCTGTTAGGTAACGGATTTGTAACAGAAACAAGAAAACACATGTATGTTACAGTCCTGTTTCGTAACGTTTCATTCCGTTACGTAACAGAACTGTAACAGATTCTCCTTGCATCTTGTTTCAAGAAAAAAAAGTGAAACGTAACGTAATGGCGTAACAGAATCCCGTTACGTAACGGACTGGACCGTAACGTAACGGATTTGTAACAGAAACAAGAAAACAACTACGTTACAGTCCTGTTTCATAACATTTCATTCCGTTACGTAACAGAACTGTAACAGATTCTCCTTACATCTTGTTTCAAGAATAAAAAAGTGAAACGTAATGTAACGGCGTAACAGAATCCCGTTACGTAACGGTCCAGTCCGTTACGTAACGGATTTGTAACAGAAACAAGAAAACAACTATGTTACAGTCCTTTTTCGTAACGTTTCATTCTGTTACGTAACAGAACTGTAACAGATTCTCCTTACATCTTGTTTCAAGAAAAAAGGCAACTTGGTTATGGGCAATGTTAGAGTTTCTTAAAAAATATGTTTGATGTCAAGGTCAAGGTCCAAGGTAAAAAGTTATGGTGATGCTGGAAAGATCTTTTGAATGCACATTTGAAATATGACAGCCATATTGCTTTGCATCAAGTAATGGCCAATGGTAAATTTTTAAAAGTTGATGAAATGTCAAAATATACCACTGGAATGGCATAGTAAAAAGATATGCACATGTAAAATATGAAAGCCCGAACACTTACCATAATTTTTTTTAAAATAGATCAAAATGTCAAGATCATGAAAATGATGGTACCGCTGGAAAGGTCTTGTGACATTTAAAGGAATGCAAATGTGTAAAAAGGAAAGCATTATCAGTTACTATTCACAAGTTAAGCCCAACTGAGGTTTTCTGTGGTTTTTGTGGACAGTCATACTGATGGACAGACAGCTGAGCAGACCAAAAAACTGTACTGTATTTGCTCCCGTAACTTTTTTAATTCCGGGCCATAAAATTCTGTTAAAATAATGGTATTAGGATCCTCAAACAGTAAGACCACTCCACTATAAATAGCTTGTCTGACTGTTACACTCAATATTTTATTGGTTTGATTACTATTATCCACCTGTCAGACCAGTTCTCGCCAATCATGATGGTGGGCTTAATATAGGCTTCATCTGAGCCATGGGTTTTTATGCCCCCTGCATCGGATGATACACCAATCTATGCCAAGGACACTTTTCCAGGCGAGTTACGCGGTCCAGGTGTTATTGAAATTCAATTTTTTTTTGTTTTTTTTTTTGGTGGGGTGGAGGTACGCCCCTGGGCGGGGGCATTTGTGTTGTATTGACACGTTTCTAGTTTTTTCACTTTTTTTTTTTCAATATAATTATGGTATTCAAATGCCCATTCACAGCTAGCTAATAGGACTAGAGGCTGAACTTTTTCCATGAAATTACCAAGATTTTTTATCAGTGTGTGTTACCAAGGCTCTGGAAAGATTGGCTAAGTGCTGGGTCACCTGGAACTGTGCTAGTTGACTGCATTAATGTAGGTTATTGACTTTATACAGTGAACTTTTAAGCAATATATCATTTGGTGAATCATTCTCAATGTTGCTTCTCTGTGACCAATATTTCAAAATATAAAGTCAATAGCCCTTTTCATATATGTACCCAAGTTTAACTGTCTATTATTAAGTGAGTATATTGTTTTTATCGGAGGTCATCCATATTAACACCAGGTCAACCAATATTAAATGAGGTCAAGTGGGGTAAAAAAATATTCACGTTTTAATTTAATTTTGTGCAGTATCCATGTAATTGTATCAATTAATAAAATTGTAATTAATCAAGTAATTTCGTTTTATCCCAAATACAGGTCTGAGGTCTGCTGCATTGGTCCGAGCCCGTAACATTATATTAAAATCTGTCCAAAATGAACAGTAAAAAATTACTGGGACCATATGAGCAAATAGTGTAGACCCACTATTTACCATTCTGTCCCCAGTAACATGCATTTTTCTTTTAAAAAAAGTAAATCAAATAAACTGTCATTCTACTTTTGATGAGTGAATGCAAATGAGAAACAAGAGGGCCATGATGGCCCTGGATTGCTCACCTGATCCACCCTGTAATACCTAATGGTAGGTAATACAGTAAGGTACCTTGTCAGAAGAAAAATACATGGCCAATATGAAGGCTCTACTCAAATGGTTCAAAAGTTATGATAAAGTAGGTCAAAATCAAGGTCACAGGTCAAACTTTTTGTATGGATGTGAAGCCATTGTCACAAGGAATATACATGTATATGCCAAATATGAAGGCTCTATCTCAAATGGTTCCAAAGTTTTTATCAAGTAGGTCACAGATCAAGGTCAAGGTCACATGTCAATTTTTTTTTTGCATGAGGGGGAAGACATTGTCACAAGGAACATACACGCCAAATATGAAGGCTCTAACTTAAATTCTTTTTTCTGTATCCCTTTCTGATATAATTGTACTTATCCAATTATACTGTGTTTATATGTTTTGTGTTATTATATTTGAATGAAATAAAGTTTAAACTAAAAGTTATGAAAAAAAAAAACGATCAAACGTCAAGGTCACATGTCATCAAGTTTGCATGTTTGAGAAGCCCTTGTCATAAGAACCCTACATGCCAAATATTAAGGCCCTATCTTAAACGATCTTCAATGGTTCAAAATTTATGAGAAAGAAGGTCTAAGGTCTAGGTCACAGGTCAAAATTTTTGTATGAGTGAAAGTCGATGCCACAAGGAACATACACGCCACTTATGAAGGCTCTTCCTCAAATGGTTCAAAAGTAATGATTAAGAAGGTCACATGTCAAGGTCACATGTCAATTTTGTATGACACGAGGAAACTACATGCCAAATATGACGGCTGTAACTCAAATGCTTAAAAATTATGACAAATGGCTTAAAGGTCAAGGTCATAAGACAAAATTTTTTGAATGGGTGGGAAGACCTTTTCATAAGGAACATACATGCCAAATATGAAGGCACTATCTCAAATGGTTCAAAAGTTATGATAAAGAAGGTCAAATTTCAAGGTAAAGGTCACAAATCATTTTATGTGTTATTAGGAAACCCTTTTCGCAAGGAACCTACATTCCAAATATGAAGGCTGTATCTCCAATGCTTAAAAAGTTATGACAAAGGTCAAGCTGGTGGATCAAAATTTTTGAATGGTTGGGAAAACCTTGTCACAAGGAGCATACTTGCAAATATGAAGGCTCTAACTCACATGGTTGAAAAGTTACAGGTCAACATCACAGGTCATTTATTATATTTGAGTGGGAAGCCCTTGTCCCAAGGAACCTATATGCCAAATATGAAGGCTCTATCCCAAATGGTTCAAAAGTTATGGCAAAATAACCTTCTGATCAACTTTTTAATTTGACGTGACCCATATTCGAACTTGGCTGAGATATTGTCAAGATGATCATTCTGGGCGAGTTTGATGATGAATGGACTCTAGTGTGTTCACAAGATTTTTCTAAGATTTATCATACTGACCTACATTTTGACCCCACGTGACCCATATTCGAACTTGACCTAGATATTGACAAGATGATCTTGTGAGGCTGATCATTCTTAGCAAGTTTGAGGATGATTGGACCAAATCTGTGGCCTCTACAGTGTTAACAAGGTTTTCTATGATTTGACCTACTGACCTACGTTTTGACCCACATGACCCATATTCGAACTTGACCGACATACTCTCAAGATGATCATCCTGAGCAAGATTGAAGATGACTTGAACAAAACTGTGGCTTCTAGAATGTTAACAAGGTTTTCCTTTGATTTGACCTGAAGACCTACCTTTTCACCCGACATGACCCATATTCGAACTTGACCGAGGGATGTGAAAAATTAAATACACCTATTAACCCTTTTAGTACCAAATGGAATCTTCCTCCTTATATATAGCAGAAGTTCATTTCAAAATTTATGGGTGTCAGGTTGTGTTTTCTTCAAAATTTGTTGGAAATTGGCTGAACTTTTATCAAACAGTGGAGGCCCTGATCAGACGCCGCGTTCTGCGGCGTCTGATCTGGGCCTGCACTGTTTGCCAGGGTACCTGTTTTGAGGTTTCTGAAACACTAAAACAATCAGATCTTTTAAAACTTTATTTGCCTTGGAACCAAAACCATAGTGGATGAACACTGGTTCAAAAAAGAAGAAAAAAAGAAAAATAACTAAATCTGTTATTCCTTTTGTGTGTGTGTGTGTTTTTTTTTTATCTTGTAATTTTATTTACCCTTATTATCCCCACGTTTTTTGAAGAAAAGTGGGGATATTGTTATCGCCTCCGTCCGTCCGTCCGTCTGTCCGTCTGTCCGTCCGTCTGTCCGGCTATCTCCTCCTATACCGTTCATTGGAATTCAACCAAATTTGGTGTGTGAGTTACTTACATGAATGGCTTCTGCAAGAGCCATTAATTTTTGGACCAGCCCCCAGTGGTCCCTGGAAGAGGTCAAAACGTGGAGATTTGCGATGGCGCGCCATCGACTGCGCGATCTAGTTGTACTTTTAGACCATTTTTATCTAAAAATACTTTAAAAATGGAAAAAAAAACTTTAAAAATATATATTTACCTTCCTGTCTGCTCTTTTCACAATGTTCAGAATCAGAATTGAACATGTTGTTAGGCATTTAAGATGATCTGAACATCCACTGCAGTTCTATATAGCCAAGACTGTTTATTGAACATCAAAGATCATAAGGCACCTCTCTTGTAAACCTTGAAACACGTCAAAAGAATTCTTACCACCAGCTGTAATCTAAACATTTCCTGAGGCTGCCATTGTGAAGTTCCACTGTAGTGCTATATGCCAAGACTGTTTATTGGACATCAAAGATCATAAGGTACCTACCTCTCCATTGTAAACCTTGAAACACCTCAAAAGAATTGACCACCAGCTGTTATCTATCCCTGACAGAATTACTGTAATAATTATAAAATCAAAGCATGTAACATTGCTGCCATGAACAAAGCATTTCAAAGTTTTATTAAGACATCAGAACTGTAACATACATGTTTTCTTGTTTCTGTTACAAATCTGTAACGTAACGGACTGAAACGTTACGTAACGGGATTCTGTTACGCCGTTCCGTTACGTTTCACTTTTTATTTCTTGAAACAAGATGTAAGGAGAATCTGTTACAGTTCTGTTACGTAACGGAATGAAACGTTACGAAACAGGACTGTAACATACTTGTTTTCTTGTTTCTGTTACAAATCCTTTACGTAACGGTCCAGAGTTGACCGTTACTTAACCGGATTCTGTTACGCCGTTACGTTACGTTTCACTTTTTTTTTCTTGAAACAAGATTTTAGGAGAATCTGTTACAGTTCTGTTACGTAACGGAATGAAACGTTACGAAACAGGACTGTAACATATATGTTTTCTTGTTTCTGTTACAAATCTGTTACGTAACGAACTGGACCGTTACGTAACGGGATTCCGTTACGCCGTTACGTTACGTTTCACATTTTTTTCCTTGAAACAAGATGTAATGAGAATCTGTTACAGTTCTGTTACGTAACGGAATGAAATGTTACGAAACAGGACTGTAACTTAGTTGTTTTCTTGTTTCTGTTACAAATCCGTAAAGTAACGGACTGAAACGTTACGTAAAAGGATTCTATTACGCCGTTACGTTTCACTTTTTTGCTTGAAACAAGATGCAATGAGAATCTGTTACAGTTCTGTTACGTAACGGAATGAAACGTTACGAAACAGGACCGTAACATAAATGTTTTCTTGTTTCTGTTACAAATCTGTTACGTAACGGACTGAAACGTTACGTAACGAAATTCTGTTACGCCGTTACGTTACGTTTCACTTTTTTTGCCTTGAAACAAGATGTAATGAGAATCTGTTACAGTTCTGTAACGTAACGGAATGAAACGTTACAAAACAGGACTGTAACATAGTTGTTTTCTTGTTTCTGTTACAAATCCGTTACGTAATGGACTGAAACGTTACGTAACAGGATTCTGTTACGCCGTTACGTTTCACTTTTTTGCTTGAAACAAGATGCAATGAGAATCTGTTACAGTTCTGTTACGTAACGGAATGAAACGTTACGAAACAGGACTGTAACATATATGTTTCCTTGTTTCTGTTACAAATCTGTTACGTAACGGACTGGACCGTTACGTTACGCACTGAAACGTTACGTAACGGGATTCTGTTACGCCGTTACGTTTCACTTTTTTGCTTGAAACAAGATGCAATGAGAATCTGTTACAGTTCTGTTACGTAACGGAATGAAACGTTACGAAACAGGACTGTATCATATATGTTTTCTTGTTTCTGTTACAAATCTGTTACGTAACGGACTGGACCGTTACGTAACGGGATTCTGTTACGCCGTTACGTTATGTTTCACTTTTTTGCTTGAACCAAGATGCAATGATTATCTGTTACAGTTCTGTTACGTAACGGAATGAAACGTTACGAAACAGGGCTGTAACATATATAATTTAATATATGTTTTCTTGTTTCTGTTACAAATCTGTTACGTAACGGACTGGGTCGTTACGTAACGGGATTCTGTTACGCCGTTACGTTACGTTTCACTTTTTTTGCCTTGAAACAAGATGTAATGAGAATCTGTTACAGTTCTGTTACGTAACGGAATGAAACGTTACGAAACAGGACTGTTACATATATGTTGCCTTGTTTCTGTTACAAAACCGTTACGTAACAGAATGAAACGTTACGTAACAGGATTCTGTTACGTTTCACTTTTTTGCTTGAAACAAGATGCAATGAGAATCTGTTACAGTTCTGTTACGTAACGGAATGAAACGTTACGAAACAGGACTGTAATATATATGCTTTCTTGTTTCTGTTACAAATCTGTTACGTAACGGACTGGACCGTTACGTAACGGGATTCTGTTACGCCGTTACGTTACGTTTAACTTTTTTTCTTGAAACAAGATGCAATGATTATCTGTTACAGTTCTGTTACGTAACGGAATGAAACGTTACGAAACAGGACTGTAACATATATGTTGTCTTGTTTCTATTACAAAACCGTTACGTAACAGACTGAAACGTTACGTAACGGGATTCTGTTACAATTGAAACAGGACTGTAACATATATGTTGTCTTGTTTCTGTTACAAAACCGTTACATAACGGACTGAAACGTTTCGTAACAAGACTGTAATTTCTATTTATACTGGAACTAGTTCTATATAAGGATACAGTCACAAACACTTCGTTACACGTTACGTTACGTTACAGAAAAACATGTCCACCTCAAGGGCTGCGTAGATTTTGTGCAGTATATGGGAACAAACCCGTCTACAATAAATAGATGTAAATCCAAAAACGGGGCCTCTGTATCAGAAGAATTTGCTTTATTTAACTGAAGTTATGGGGGGGGGGGGGTAAATCTGACTGATCAAACCATCGAAATAGGTACTATCTATATTTAATAAATCGTCTAAATATCTAGAAGTGGAGCTAAAAGCTTCAATAATTTCAGATTGATATCAATGGAAAGCGACAAAATGAAGTCTCTTTCATAACAATACAAGAACAGATCAGCCACAAGAGGTGCGCAATTCGTACCCATCGGAATACCCACAATTTGTCTAAATAACTTAGTACCGATTCTAATATAAATATTGTCAAGTAGAAAGGTGAGGGCATAAAACACTTTCTGACATGACCAAAGTGTATAATTCTTATACTCTTTAGAAATGAAAAATGCATTTCTCACATTACATGCAAGATAGAGAGACTCTTCTGTGTGAAAAGCCCATTCAATTAAATCAATAAGCTTTTCTTTTATAAGATTATGAGGAAGTGTAGTGTAAAGAGTGGAAAATCGTAAGTAGACAGACTTGAAGCACGAAAATGTCTGGATTTCAATTTATTTAAAACCTCATTCGATTTTTTATAGACCAAAACAGATTTCTTCCTGATCTTTCAAAGACTTTATCACAATATTTAATCACATGCGTTTTAATAGCAGTAACACAGGAAGTTAATAATTTAGAAAGTTCAGTGGTAGTGTAAGAGCTAGAATTTGCAATAAACCGTGCTTTGTAAGGTCTTTTATGAAGTTTTTGGTAACCAGTATAGCGTAAGAAGTTTGTCTTGGCCTTCGGTAACACACACACAGCAAACTTGGTGGCTGAACGACAAACATGTTTATCTACTATAGCTCTCTCTTCAGCTAAAGGCTGAAGTTCATAGGCCTTAGTACCACCAAGCTCCTGCTTAAGCGTGTTAACATAGTGGAGCCGTCACACAACGACGACGTTGTTAGCGGCCTTGTCTGCAGGGGCCAAAACAAACTTCTTATGAAATTACTCCAGTGCAGAGTTCTCTCTACATTTCGCTAGCTGCAATCACAGACGACGTGCAGAAACAATGTGAACCAGCAAAATACGCAGGGATACTTCTTTGTTCTATGTGGTGCGTAGGTTTAGCGGAATGAACCTAAACGAAACTACATCGCTTTCAAGTATTAGTTTTTTTTAACAAAACAAAAAAGCTTGCCCTACGCTAGCAAGTGGCACACCCTATCTGCTGTTAAATGTATCGAGTATTCCAGCTTCCGCAACTTGAAGAACAGTCTGGCAACGCTATTTTCGTATGTTTGGCTTTCAAACCGCTAGGAATATTTTTATTAGGTTTGGTATACAGATGTACATAGACAACGTCTAATCAATGATCTTGTTTAATGCAAGATTTCTTTATATATATACCCTCACCGAGACAAAATATGTACGAAATTATAGCAGACATATCATCTGCAAGGTATATTTCAAGAATGTTGTCATGCAGATGTAGTTATTGAACCAATTTGTCTTATGCCAGATTTTCTTTTATAAAAATAGCCTCGCCGAGGCAAAAGTTTTCTCTAGCTGATTATGGACGTTTATCTTTTAAACCTTTTGGAATATTTTGATAATTTTTTTGCGTGCAGATGTATATTGACCAGATCTACGACCATTTCGTTTTTTACTACGTTTCATCTGGAACTCGATGCGGATTATTCCGCATGCCCATCGGGTCGTGCATTTTACCGTAAGTTGATTTTTTTCACATGTGTCACACATCACCGTACCAAGCCCAGGCCCACCGACTGCACATGAGTACTGATAAACGGCTTAACTCTAAGCCTGTCCAGGCAAAGTTGTATGAGTCGGATCCCCCATGCCCTATTTGTTTTGTTGGCCGACAGGGCGTGCGATGTCATATCACCTCAGTGTCGGGTAAAGGTCACACAAAATAGAAAGCAACTTCTTCAAAATGACGGGAACGTAACCATAACTTTAACGTACTTCAAGCATACATCTGCAGGGTAACAGCTTGGTCTTCGAAAATATCTTAGTTATGAGAGGCATTTTTATACCCCAGGCACACGAAGTATATTGAGCGGTTATTTTCATCATATGTCTGTTTTATCTTTCGTCCGTCTGTTATCAATATGTCTGTCCGCGAGACTGGTCTCTATATAATTACAGTGACACACAGTCACTTGCAGTTTATTCCGCCGTACATCCCGTCACTTAACACACATTTGGCGAGGACAAATATGTTTTTAAGTCACTGTCTAATAAAAACAGTGTCACACAACTATCTGCCCTGCCTTAAAGTCACATAAGTACTCACAGTTTCGTGAGAACGTCTGTCCGTCCGTTGACGCTTAACTTCCAAGTTTTCCTTTAATTCTTATACCTTGCTAACATTACATATTTAGTATGTGATATCTCTGTAGTATTTTCTTTAGTGTATCGGCCAATTCTACCACTGATTCGTTTTGAGGTCTCAGCTAAAAACGAAGTTTAATGACAGGAAATAAAAATAACACAACTTTAGAATTTCTAATCTATGAGGTCATTTTTGAATTTAAGGTTTAACGTGAATTATTTAGGGCTGGTCATGTTTGCAAAAGACAAACATTTGGCAAGTTATTGTTTTTGAGGATAATGCCCTCTTTGTTTTGCTGACTGGAAAGCAGCAGACCTTTCCTTTGGATTCTTTTTCAAGATGCCAACTTGTTAACTCTATGATAAATGTGATTCCCTGTTGAATCGAACACGAGAAACGCCCTTTTTCTTAGCTTATGCTCGTTCATGTTAATTTAACATAAAACCTCGGCCCTAATGAAACTGTAAATTAGCATTCTAACACGGTGTTAACATGTTAACGTATTTCGAATAAATCCCGCATCTGGAAATTTCCCATAACAAACGCTATTAAGGAAAATCTTCAGGAGAGGCAATTGCAGAAAATGTTTTGTTGTCTCCCATGTCAATAGAGGTCAACACTTAAAGGAAATAATTTGCTTCAAAGGAAGCAAATGCTTTCCTTTAAGTGTAGACCCCTTTTTCAGTGGGACAGACTTTACAGAAAACCAAACAGGAAGTCCCGAAAGTTGTCTCCCTTTGAAAAATGGCGGAACAATCTGCGAGGTGAATCCATTCCCTTTAACGGAGAAATAGAAGCGCTCGGCAGATGATTTACTTCTCTCGAGGTTTCTTTAGAAATATGGTGATATGTTTTGTATGCATCTCACTATTTTCTAATGTGATGTGGCTATGACAACTAATGACCAATTATGTTAAAATGTCAACCCCAAAACGGTATTTTATCATAGGCAGCAAAAACATAGCCCTGTATAATATATGCACATTGGTTATAACCGAAAAGATATTGACAGACGAAGTCTTAAGTGAAGATTCCTTGACATTTTATAGATTTGTGAGTGTCGATAATTGAACTGCCACACCGAAATTCAGTAATGTTCTGTATTAAGATCATCTTTGAGACAGTTCAAAAGTGGTGTTTAAGACCACTTTAAACAGTTCAAAAGAAGGTCTGTTCATAGGAGACATTAAAAAACTGACAATGTCTAAATAAGTTCTTAAAAGCAGATTTAGTCTTGAATTTAGGTGGTTTCAACAGCGGAATTGTATAATATAACCAAGTCACGCGATTACTAGCATATGTTCGAACGTGGTCCTGTGGTGGGCTCCCGTGCGCTACGAATGCCGAAGGCTCAGACGGGACCGCAGAAGTCTCGTTCTGTCTGAACTATTGGTGTTTGTATTTGTGGTAAGACACTTTCTCGGCCCAGTTGTATTGATGGATTATCTGTCTCATAAGCTGGTCGAAACCATTGAAGTTCCTTAATTGGGTGCCGAAAAAGACGATATACCGATTCATTGACATCAGTACCTTAAACATATTGGGGCCATGTTTTGATCAAGTGTCGTTTTTGAAACGCCAGCGTCACGCGCAAATTAGTAAAGCTATAGATCAATTATGAGGGGCTGATTACCAAACTTATCCGTCCAGCTATGCAGTCATTTTGCTTCATAAAAATGCCAATAATTGCACAAGGCTTGTTGTCCTGAGATGCAGATATGAAGACAGACAAGTCAAGGCTACCGATTTTTTTTTTCAAGAGAACTTTACTCTATTCATTGCAGTCCAAAACTATATAAAAAAAGACTCTAGAAGATTTGTAACAGAGCAAAGAAATTAGTGATCCCTGGGTATTTTGTTGTTGTGTTGTTGTAAATAATAATAATAATAAAAAATGAATAAGAAATAAATAATAATAATAAATAAGGTTGATGTTGCAACTCCTGTTGTCCGTTCCACCTCTGCCTTCTGAATCACCAAACTTCCCTATCACTAACGCATTTACACACACACACACACTTGCATGCACACCCACGCAATCATGCTCGCACGTTAAAGTTTCTTTCTTATTTACTTATATGTATATACATTTTTCTTAAATTCTAGCCCACACAATTGCAAGAAAACTGTTTAATATACATGTACATATATATTCTTACCTTCACTTAATGTTTCAGACGGTGTTTTTGGCATGTCCTGGTGGAAGAAATAGATCAGCACTAGCCGTGAATTATCGAGTAATAATACATAGTTTGGAGGACAGTTGTAAAGCAGATCGTGGTTTGTCTGCTTACAACTGACCGACAAACTGTGATTTATAATGTGAGAGCTGATCTATTTCGATTCTTACACATTTGAAATCGGCTGTAATGTTGTTGTTCCCTTCGAATTCTCCCAACCTTTCGCCATTATTAGAAGAAATCCCGCCACCAAACGCCCCCGCCCATCGTGGTTTGGAGAATAGATTGTGGCATTGTGCCTCTGCGCAGAGCTGACACCGACCGAGCATGAGTCCTGGTAAACTGCTTAGAAGGCCTAAGCCAGCACAGGCAAAGTGGTGTAAGACGGACCATTCAGTTCCTGCATATCAGCACCTGGTTTCGTTGGGCGGTAGGGCTTGGGAAGTCATTTTATCTCAATGTCGATAAAAATTCCCAAATATTGAAAACAACTTCTCCAAAATGACCTCAATAGTGTTGACGGGGACTTAAAATCTCACCCAAAAAAAAAACAAACCAACAGATTTACGGCCATCACATCTTCCCTTTACACCAACTATGGTGACGTTAAAAGAGTTATGTTTTCTAGACAAAGGAATCCACTATGGAACTGAAGCGCACAACCGAGTGCTAATGATTTTTTCTGGGTCAGACTAGCCAGTTGCGGGCAAATAGGTATTATCCGAGATGCCTGTTTTCTGTCTGCCATGTATTTTTGTAGTTGTTACACTTGCTTCCAACGGATGACGTTTTTACAGAACATTTAACTTCACCAAAGCTGGTGTCAAAGGAATGAGTGTCGGCCGTACAAATACGCTTCTCCTGCTCTGCATCTCAGTGTGGGTTATATTTTCGAGTCCTTTGCGATCATTAGTTCCACTGCGGAAGAGTGAAATAATAAAGGTCACTGTTGAGTCAACATTGATACAAGTAATATTTTGAGGTGATATCTAACAATGGCATTGAATTCCTCTGGTGGTTTACTACAAAAATTGAACTCAACTGTTGTGCTGAGCGTTATACATGTAGCAACGCTAAGAAATTTAATTTCTGCGTTACTGATTGCAATCAAAGATGCAATGGACGAAAAGTGTAAAAGAGACTTATAGAATTCGTTTGTCATTTGGTTTAAACATTTTATTACAATAGCAATAACATCATTATTTGTTTGATTTGAGGTTTATCGTCCCCGTCAACACTGTAAAGGTCGGTTTGGAGACGTTGCTTCCTATTTTGTGGGACTTTTGACCGACATTGAGATGAAATGACATCTCAATCCCTGTCGTCCAATGAAGCCAAAAGGGTTTATAAGCATGGACGGACCGACTCGTACCGCTTTGCCTGGACAGGCTTAGATCCTCTAAGCGGTTTACCAGTACTCGTGTGTGGGTCGGTTTCAGCTCTGCGTGGAAGCATCATGCAGCCCATATATTTCTTCAAGCCCCGATGGGCGGGGGCCGGAAATAACATCATTGAAACATGCGACAAGTGAAGATGCAATTTGGGATTAGAACGAAAGCACAAGAACGCATATAGTTCTTCTCCCAGAATTTGTGAATCACATACTTATAGTATTTCGTATATCTAAAATGTGGAGGCGCCTGATAGCACTGTTGCTGAGCAGACTTGTTATTGTTTAACCTGGTCGCAATCCCCACTGCATCACGAAAACACACCTATATAATTTTGGCGCCACGTAAACCCTACATGGATATAGTAAAACCGTGGATTGCAGGGGTATATATAATTTTTCTTATTTCTGCTCAAAAACAGATTGTGGGTACTCGTTAGAACCGCCTCTATATTTTGAATAGAAATAAGAAAAATATCAGATTTTTTTATCTGAAAATTTTCTTTTTTTTTTGGTGGTAAAATTGTCAGTATACATATTTGAATAGGCGTGTTTTCGTAATGGTAAGTTTTCTCGCGATGGGCTCATTATGGCAACACATATGTGCGACGAAGTGCTCTCTTTCATAGTTAAAAATGGTGAGTTTTCTTATGACAATCTGTGATATTTTTCTTATTTATACTCCAAACATAGGTTGTGGGTGCTCGTAGCCATGTACCAACAACCTATGTCTTGGGGCAGAAATAGGGAAGACAATAATGAATATCTCCGTAAACCCCACTTTTCTCCGACATCACAAAGTGGGGTTTCGAGCTAGCTAATTGCACGGACATGTTAACGTGAAGTTCACGTTGCTTTGTTTAAAGGGCGACATATTTAGTAATCAAGACGTTAAGAGGTCACCATTGATTTGAATGCATTTCAAACAACTTCATTTCTGGCACACAACAACCGTCCTTCATTTAGCTTTAAATGTAAGAAGTTTGCACCAGAATAAATTGCGTGCACGAAAGGTCAGAACGAATGACATTTGCATTGATTCTGTCTGCACTCCATTTGACTCACCAAAACGAACTCTTGTAGACATAGACATAGACATAGAATATTTATTTTTCGTCGATTTTGTTAACAAAGAACATAAGCCCATGTGGGCTTTTACTTCGACAAACAAGTGTACAATAGTAAAATGACAAGAATATCACAGAAATGTGTCCTAAAATATACAGATGACAGCTAAAAAGGTATTAAGCAAAAATAACACAATGAAAGAACAAGACAAATGAAACACAGATAAAAGAAGAACTATGAGTAGCCAATAAAACAATTAAACGTGTAAGCTAAAACAGGGTCTATAATGAACAAGAAGGGCACTTACAGTTGAGGCCATCCCAGGCATGCAACAGCCTCTTGAACTGTGGGTAGTTCTCAGCTTGTCGAAGCTCATTTGGGAGACTGTTCCATACCCGGGCTGCCTCATATCTAAATGACCTTAGTCCATACCTTGTTGTGCTGACTCTTGGGACCTCAGCTTGTCTCTCAGCCCTGAAATCATATTTGTGTATTTTTATATTAATGAGGTCCTGAATATAAGTGGGCGAGATTTTATTTACAATTTTAAAAACTTCACAACCCATTAATTTTAATCTGCTAATGTGTAAAAGGGACAGTTTATTCTGCTGAAGTAAAATGTTAATGGGAGAGTTAAAATCATCATTTATAAATCGCAATGCCCTTTCTTGGATCTTTTCTATTTTATTTGTGTTTGCTTGGCTGCAGAAATGCCATGCTAAAGGGCAATAATTAAAATTGGCCATGATGAATGAGCTATAAATTGTCAGTTTACCATTTTTTGTTAAAAATCTACCAATTCTTTTTAAAACAGCTAGCTGTGCAGCTGCTTTCTTACACATGCTAGAAATCTGATCATTAAAATTTAATAAAAAGTCAATGTTAATACCCAAAAGGGTAACATTGTCTTCACATTTAATAGTCACCTCATTGGCTTGGAAAGACTCTATGGCTTCATGGGTTTTCTTTCCAATACATATAGCCTGAAATTTTTCAGGGTTAGCTTTCATAAAATTTTGAGTAAACCAATCAATAAGACACAAGCTTTCCTTTTCTAAAACATTTTTTAAAACAGATGGACTTTTGTGAATAAAAGACAGAGTGTTGTCATCTGCATAGTTATAAAGGGTACACTTTTCAATAATGTAAAATATATCATTTATAAAAATGTTAAAAACCAAGGGTCCAAGTATAGAACCCTGAGGGACTCCTTTAAAAAGGCTTTTCCACTCACTGATGTTTGCACCCAGTTTAATTCGTTGACGCCTGCCATTGAGATAGCTGCCCAACAGGGCGACTGCCTCAGATGACAATCCGTAAGCCTGTAATTTTGCATTCATAAGCCCATGAGGAAGGCAGTCAAAGGCCTTGGACAAATCCATTAGTATGGCAGCGACACACTCATGGTTGTCCAAAGCCTTCCGCCAGTCCTCCAGCAGGCGTAACAGGGTAGTCTGGCAGCCGAAACCCTTTCTGAATGCTGCCAGAAAGGGGTCAAAAATATTATTGCAATAGCTGGCCAGCTGGTCATGCATGATCCTCTCATAAATCTTGGATGTAGATGGCAATATACTAACAGGACGATAATTGCCTTTATCAAGAGGATCATTTTTCTTGTGAAGGGGTATAACTTGCCCAGATTTCAACTGAGAGGGGAAGTCACATGTTGCTATAGTGAGATTGACAAGATCTGCAATAGGTTGACTGAGTGAAGAGGAGCAGGATTTTAGAATTTTGGCCGAAATATTATCAGAACCTGTAGACTTTTTAACATTTAAATGTGACATAATTTTTTGGATTTCTGCATGAGAAACTGGAGAAAAGCAAAATGGCTGTAAATCTGAAGGTAAATTTTGTTTGATGTTCACTATACTGGGATGGTCCGAGAAGTCAGGTTTGAACTGATTGCAGTCCTTGCCAATGTCCTTAGCAACATTTACGAAGTGATTATTAAAAATGTCACATACTTCTTTTTGATTTGAGATAATTTTCTCGTTTTCGGACAGTATGATTTGTGACCCACCACCAGTACCCTTCTTAGATAGAAAAGGCTTGATGGTCGGCCAGAAATCATTAGACTTAGGCCCGCCGGCACACCGTTCATAGAAATAGAAACGCATTGATTGTTTCTTGAGTTTAGTTACAAAGTTTCTTTGTCTTTTGTACTTTTGCCAGAACATATTATTTTTAAATTTTTTATATCTGTTAAAGTACATTCTCTTTTTAAAAACTGCCCGCCTTAGTTCCCCATTCATATATGGGGGCTTATTTACCTTGCAGATGCGCTGCTTGATGGGGGCATGTTCATTGATGATGTCATTCAGTAGCCACTCATGAGCCCAATAAATGTCATCAACATCATCAAACACATGGGCTACATGAAATGGCGCCCGACCAACATCATCACTGAAAGCTTTTTCATCAAAGTTTTTAAAGCTTCTATAATTAATTTTTTGTTTCTCAGTTTTGGAATTTTGTGCCATTGGAATTCTCAACATTCAACAATGGCGGTTACGACAGCGTTGTAAATTTTAGGCGCTTTTTCGGAAGCTTTTCCTACCTCCTTTTTGTGAACGAGTAGAGCGATTCCTAAAGTGAGTTTGCGCATGCGCGCAGTCTGGTCCGCCTCTAACCTGTGTGCAATCCAGATGATTTTCTTATGAACAGAATAATTTTTGTCAAATATGCAAAGTAAAATTAGATCAAACGTGACTGTGTCTACTAATTTGTCTGGTATTATTTCTACAAAATATTTGGGTCGACCAATAAGGAATGAGCCCTTAGCAGTGTCTGATTTATGTGCTTGGAATGTACGTGTGCAGCCAACTACAGTAAAGCCTCTTTATAACCCACTTTCGTTTTTACGTCAAAACGCGTTATAACGGCAATTCCAATTGAATGAATACATCGCTCAAGGCTTAGTCTTAGTTCTGACCGGCGCTGGTATCCCTTGGATTGGAACCGGCTATTATAGTGAAGCCATACTCATCAAAGAGTCTTGTCATCTAAAACTCCAAGAATCAAAATATTATAGAAATTTGTTAGAATCGCCTCGCTAAGGCGATTCTAACAAATGTCTACAACATTTGTTTCTTAGGGTCTTTATGGGGAGAAGACCCTATATCAGTGTATATTACCTGTTTTACTCATTATCGGGATTCTTTAGAACAGCAAATTCTTTATAACGGCAAACTCTTAAGGAACAAGCACTGTCGTTTTAACTATTATATAATATGACTAGATGCATAACTTATGTATTATGCTACTTCAATACCTTCTTTACTCGTCTGTGCAGTCTCGGCAGAGCATTTGCTGATCGTCTTATAACAAAAACTATGTGATAAGTACTCCTTTCTCCTGAACCTCAAAAATGAGGTCCGATTTAAACTTTATTCTTGAAGCGGGTACGAAATCCATGGGGACAGTCTTGACACTTTTTAGGAGTACGTAATTACAGCTATGTACCTGACATATTTCCCGCATTCTTAGGGCCCCGCACTGAAAGTGTTGGTGCCCTATAGTAATCACTCTGTCCGTCCGTCTGTCTGTCTGTCCGTCTGTCCGTCCACAAATTTTTTTATCCTCTGATAGCGCTGCCGGGGCCCTAGTCAGTTTCACTGACAGCTCTAGTTTATCTTTATAAACATCACATCAGCACTCTTCACATTTCACATCAGCACTCTTCTCTTGCTGGAAAATTGGAAACTCCTGAAGATCTTTCTCTTGATTTCGTTTTGCTGTGACAACAGCCTGTTTAAAATCATTTCTTTGTGTTTATTACAGATTGTTTCAAATATTTAATGTTTTGCTTTGTGGTCTGTGATCGTGTCTCAACGCGGATCTTAGTCCCCGTACATCGGGGCATGAAGAAATAGATGGGCTGCATGATGCTTCAACGCAGACCTGAAACCGACCTGTACACAAGTATGGGTTAACCACTTAGGGGATCTAAGGCAATGCGGTGCGAGTCAGACCGTCCATGCTTATAAACATTATTGGTTTCATTGGGCGGCAGGTCTTGAGATGTCGTTTCATCTCAATGTCGGGTAAAAGTCCCACCAAATTGGAAGCAACGTCTCCAAAATGACCTTTACAATGTTGACGGGGACGTTAAACTTCAAATCTGACAAACAAACAAACTCAACGCGGATCACATCGCCAAATGTTTTTATAAACCTTTATGTTACTAACCAAAACATGATCACAATTAAATGTTATATTTTTCACGCCAAATGTTTTTATAAACCTTTATGTTACTAACCAAAACATGATCACAATTAAATGTTATATTTTTCACGGATATTTTGTGAAAATGTTTTTCTTTATTCTACATACTCGTGTGTTTATATTTCTCTGATGTGTAAGATATGTTTTAGACAAAAGAGTTGTGTATGCATAATTTCTGCTCTGTAGTTTTCAACAGCATCGGAATTGAAGCCGAGAATATATAGTTTAACCCTTTATCATATGACGTCGCGTCTGAGAGTGTAATAACGTCATGTAAAAAATTCGGTAATTCACTAGTGGATTAAATATGCAAATTCGTTACGTCCGGTAAGGTTACATGTACGACATTCTTAACGACGTCGCGTTTACTAATGGCGGAATAGTGACATTTTTGTAAAACTATCTTGAATAAAATGCGTTTTACTACTTCACTACAGCTGGTGTGTGGGAATGTGTGGCGGCGGTAAAACGTCTCCCTGCCCTACATCATAGTGTAGATTATATTTTCTTGACCTTTGGGATCATTGATTCCATTGTAGAATTTTGAAAATATCTGAGGGTCACTGATGAGGCCTAAATGGCCGAAACTAGCTAGTCTGGCCCAGAAAACATGTACACTCCATATTTTTCACTTCTGTAGTGTATTCCTTGCTTCCAAAGGATAACCCTTCTATAGAACATATTTTACTTCACTACAGCTGGTGTGTGGGAATGTGTGGCGGCGGTAAAACGTGTCCCTGCCCTACATCATAGTGTAGATTATATTTTCTTGTCCTTTGGGATCATTGATTCCATTGTAGAATTTTGAAAATATCTGAGGGTCACTGATGAGGCCTAAATGGCCGAAACTAGCTAGTCTGGCCCAGAAAACATGTACACTCCATATTGTTCACTTCTGTAGTGTATTCCTTGCTTCCAAAGGATAACCCTTCTATAGAACATCTTAAATGTCATATGATAAATAGAATCTTGCATCCGTGCTCATGTATTATTGAATTTATTGAACTCGTTGAGCAAAAGGGATAAAATGCTCGGCAAAGCCTCGCATTTTATCCGTTTTCCTCAACTCGTTTAATAAATCCAATAATACATGAACACTCATGTAAGATCCTCTATTTAATGATCAACAGAATCTTTCACCGAAAAGCTTCGGACTGGTTAGATTAACGGCTTGTCCCGAGCAACATATAATTAGGGGACAACTGTATTGAAAATTGTGATTTTGGCGGTAAATCCTTGGTTTTACGGTCGGAATTTATTTTTACGGCGACGGATTAGTAGAGACCCTAAACGGGATTTGCCATCACTTAAACAAGTCCGTGAAATGAACACCCCTAAACCCCAGTTTATATAGAGAAAACTGGGGTTTACGGGGGTATTCATTATTTTTCCTATTTCTGTTCCAAGACATAGGTTGTGGGTACTCGTTAGAACCGCCTCAATGAGGCGGTTCTACTGAGCACACACACCCTATGTTATGAGCATTTATAAGAAAAATATCAAGGATTTTAATCAGAAAAGTAGCCATTTTGGAGATGTGAAAAATGCACTATGTCGCACGGGTGAGTTATCGTAATTAGCGGAGCCGTAAAACGTAATTTGCGACCATAAAACCGATGATTTACCTCCCCAAATGACAATTTTCAATAGCATAATCCCCACTCTACTGCACTTATTCGGTTGTTTTGATAAAGTTAGTACTATGAAGGCGCTGTGAGCTGCGGAAAACCAAACCCCAACCAATGAAACGTGACGTTACGTGACGACGTCTGGTTTCCAACAGTGTATCGCAGAATATACCGTCGCAAATTTTGGACGTTATCCAACCAGACGTCTCGTTACATACACGTGTTCATTGGAATTCTCCATATACAGTGTTATGGATAAAACTTTATTAATTTATACACGGATGGCTCATTTAAAGCGGATGTTTCAAACACATTCTAACTTGAATCCCTTGAGCATTTCACAGCACAAGAAGGTGCCTATATAATTTTGACCCTCTTAAAAAATAGAAGTGAAAGCAATGATCAGGAATCGATACAATCAACCCACAGCTCCCATCAGAGACACCAAAGGGAAAGAGATGCACAAACACGAAACAACAGACCCAATGGAAACGTCAATAGCGGAAAGCCAAAAGGACAATCACTTTCCCACAAAATCGCCGATAGGCTATCCAAAATAAAATAATATAAGCATCACAAACACCCAAAGACAAACCATAACAAAAATAAACCGCGACAGAAGAACCGCCTTGGAACGGTCAGTGGAAACAAATTCCACTTGGGGGGGGGGGGGGTGCTTAAAACAATTTTAGTGGCCACAATCATCGACCTTACTTCCGTCGCGATTTAGACAAATAATTTGTTCAGTCCGCATGAAGGCCTCATAACTCATCAGTGCAACATCTCCGTGAACACAATAATCTAACAACCACAGAGGTGAGACAACGGTGAGGACTCGACAGCAAGAAAACACTGAAATGCTGGAGCAAAAGAAAACCAACAGTTAGACTCCGATGGGTCCGACCAGAGACAGCGCATCAGGCACTAGCCAACATTACCTTGAATTAGATCTCTCTAATTCTCAATAAGCCTTTACACTGGAACCGTCATAGAATCTGAGGCCTGACCCGCCGGCGTGCAATTAAAGAGGGAAGCAAAGTTGTCAACCGTGATTGGGTTAACTACCATGCATGCAGTCTGTCGTATAACATTTATGTTGTACCCAATCTTTTTATATCGAAGAATGATTTTACGAAATTGGGTGCTGAAGTCATTGCGGTTATATATTTTCTGAATTTGTATACTAAGTCACCATAAAATTCAGGTTCCGATAAACCCACTTTTATATAGTAAAACTGTGATTTACAGGGGTATAAGTTTTGTTCCTTATTTCTGCTCAGAAATTTTGAGGCGGATCTAACGAGTGCCCATAATCTATCTATGTTTTGAGCAGAATAACGAAAACATTTCAAAACGTTTTATTTGAAGATTTTAAGTTTACAATAACTTTTCCATCACGATAACAAGTCCGTGAAACGAAGACCCCTCTAAACCCCATTTTATATAGGGGAAAAGTGGGGTGTAAGGGGGTAAACATTATCTGCCTTATTTTTGCTCCAAACCATAGATTGTGGGTACTCGTTAGAACCGCCTCATTGAGGCGGTTCTAACGAGCACCACAATCTATGCCGAAAGCAGAAATTAGAAAGATGTTATCATTTTTATCTAATATATGTAACTTCTGACACCATGTTGGATGCCATTATTTCACACGGCCATGTTTTACTAATGAATATATTTGAATAGGCGTGTTTTCGTAATCATGGCTTGAAAAGTTTATTACAGAGGACCCGCGTTATAACGACAGTATTAGTTCCCTATTGTTGTGCCGTAATATTGAATTTGCCGTTATAAAGAATCCCAGTCAGGAGTATGGACTTTTCCTCATCGTTTCTCCAGGTTTCTTGGAGTATTAGATTACAAGACTTTTTAATGACTGTGGATTCGATTTGGGTATTTCCAACCCAAGGGAAGCCCAAGTCGCTCGGAATCGAGGCTAAACCATGAGCAAAGTATTCATTCCATTGAAATTGTCATTATAAAGGGTTTTGCCGTTATAACGAATGTCGTTATAACGCGGATCCTCTGTATAGTGATGGTATTTTATATATATGTTTCTTTCACTTTGGTGTCTTGGCTGGAATATGTTACATTCCGAAAACATGCTTATACAAATACATTGTAACCTTTATCGCCGAAAAAATGAAAATTTTGAGATGAAAAATTGTGATTTTTTTTTTTCTTATTTCTGCTCAAAATATAGATTCATCTATATTTTAGAGCAGAAATAAGAAAAATAGATTTACCCCTGTAAACCTCAGTTTTATTATATAAAAGTGGGGTTCAATGGGATCAAAATGATATAGGCGTGTTTTGGTGATGAGGTAATTTTTCGATTCCTGATTAGTGCATTGGCTTCTTTTAAAAATCTCCAGATCCGTATATTTAGGACAATTTATGGATCTTTTTCTGATTTTGTCGTGAACAGGTATGTTTTGTGTATTCATTGGAATTGCCACAATGCTGTGTTAGAAAAAAGTTTTGCTATACCTTGCAAAGGACTAAACAGAAATGTTTTATATCTTCAAGCATGATCTTTTCCGGTATTTATATTTCGTACCATCCATTGTATGTACCGGTTAATCACATCAAAGATGTGTGTTGTTTCACGAAAACAACTTCAGACGAAGTAAACTTAACATATGTTTTATTCTCACCATATTTCCGCTATCAAGTAATCAGCAATAGTTGGAATATAAAGCACTCAAATCGGATGCATGCCAGTTTTGTAAACCTATTCTTTGTTTTGCAGAGATTTTTATTTGAAGCGTAAGCCCCAGCACTACCTGAACTACATAGCTTAGACATACTGTGTCGGTTGTGATGAAATAAAACGGTGTGCAATTAAACACAAATAACAACAGATCTTTGAAATAACAGATAAGATTTGAAGCTGCACAAAATGAATTCAGACCTGGATCTTTTCTGATTCTTTACGGCGTTAATAGATGAAACCCAAAATCATTATTGAATGAAACCCCGCTTTACACAAAACACAGGCAAGCGTTGCAGGATATTCCATATATTTGTTTCTGATGATCAGAGATATAATAATTTCTGTAGAGCAAATCGTTTGTATTTCAATTATTTTTGCTGTATTTGTCTAAACTGCAACGGAAGTAAGAGCGATGATTGCGTAAAATCGATTCACACCCCACCCTGCCCAGTAGAATCCCCAGTAAAATACTTTGAACTGACCGTTCCTAGGCAGTTCTCCTTTCGCGGTTTATTTTTGTTATTGTTCGTCTTTGAATGTGTGTATCGCTTATATCGTTTTGGTTTAGATAGCCAAATGGCCATTTTGTGGGAAAGTAACTGTCCTTTTGGCTTTCCGCTATTGATATTTCCATTAGGGTCTAGTTATTTCATGTCTGTGTTCCTTTCCTTTGGGTGTCTCCGATGTATCGATTTCTGAGCATTGCATTCTCTTTTATTTTAAATTATTCCGCTGTTAAGACCAGCTACAATTATTACTAAAATGTCTTAAGCTGGCGCTAGAGGGCGTGGCCGGTGTTGCACATACAGTACTGGCCATGAACAGAATCAGTAAAACCGAGTCTGCTATTTTCGTTTATTTGGTGTATTCTTTGCTTACTTTTAGGATCTAACTGTTCAGAACTTATTCATCTTCACTGCAGCTGGTGTTGTGCCGTGTGATGGCCGTAAAACGTCTCCCGGCACTCTCCCCATAGACCATCATAGTGCAGATTATATTTTCTGGTCCTTTGGGATCATTGCGTTCATTTTGAATCATTTTGAAAATAGATCTCTGCTTAAGACGGCGCTAGAGAGCGTGGCTGGTGTTGCACATTTCAGTACTGGTCATGAACAGTCTGCTATTTTCGTGTATTTGGTGTGTTCTTTGCTTCCAAAGGATCTAACTATTCAGAACTTATTTATCAACAAACTTAAAATGTTTCAGTTAGTCTGTTTGCCTTTTTTCTGCAAACAATGTCCTACAGTAAGAGATAACGTATGAGACTGTCTCGTTGAGGAAAAGGGATGAAATGCTCGGCGTCGTCTCGCATTTTAATGCTTGTTTAATAAATTCAATAGTACATGAACACACAAGTAAGATCCTCTGTTTATTACGTGTGATCAAACCATTTTTGTGATACACGATACCCATACGAAAACAGCGGCGTTGAATGAAAATAATTTTTTTCTTTTTTTTTTGTTGTGAAAATATGCGAAGCAGACACATTTAAAAATTTAAACATTCAAAGTTGTACCAGATCAAAGCATAGACACGTACATGTACTATGGTGGCTGAAAGAGCTTTTTTTCGATCGTAGATTCAAATACAGTAAAATTCCTATATAAAGACCACCTTTGCGACTGTTAAAAAGACCAGTTTTGAATAGCCCCGAAGGTGCTCTCTGACCAGAGGTCATTGTATGCTGAAAACACTAAGACAGAATAACTTCAACCTTCTAAATACGCTTTTTAAAGGAGAATTAGTATTAATTTTAGGTAGTCTCAGTATTTTTACTGTACAAGAGAAGCGAATTCCTGTAAATATTGCTTCCTCAATCGACCGACAAGTTATATTCTTTTACATGCTTATAGAGATATTTGACCTGATTATTTTACTTAGACATTCACGTCCTCTTAAGCAACTTTAGCCTCATCAAGCAGGCATTCTTGGATTTAGGTTATTACAGAAACTCAGTTGACATCGGAAATTGTTCAGAGTCAGAGTAGGTGTTCAATCAATCGGCGGAAGTTAAACAAACTCTAACTGAACTCAGAACAAATAGCTCTAGACTTAATACGATAGTGACGTAAAAAGGCTTTACTAGTCTCATTTGTATGCACTTGTTTGATCAAATTATTATTATATTTTTGATTGTGAAAATGAATTCTTTCTGTATTTCAGACACATTTGTATGGGTCGACACCTTGGATTGAGAAGTGTTTTTCAGGATTTATATTTTGTCAGAGTTTCTTCAATGCATTTCTGGGTAAGTTATTTGCCTTCCTAATAACATTCGACTGAACAAAATAACACGTGATATTTTCACTCTCAGTTCATTTACAGAAAAAAACCTATAGTTAACTATAGTGTTGTTCATACCTAAATGCATACATTGGCTCATGCGACGTCACATGATCATTCACTGACGTCAAAAGATACATTGGTTCTCTACAATATGATTGGGCGATGGCGACGTTATGAAGTCGACGGCGCTTTCACGCTGTTAATAGGAAAATAGCGTGAAAAAATGCTTCCTTCTTTCAATTTGCCATCAACCCAAAAAAGTTTCGTCACACAATAGATAGAAAATTATATAAATATTAGTAATAAAGGTAATTGTTTCAACGTCCATTGTAGTATGAATAGCAGCGGGTCAGGAAAAAAGTTTAAGTGAACCTAGCTTGTGACCCTCTATTCATCACGAAAACACGCATATATAATTTTGACCCCTTGAACCCCCCTTTTATATAATGAAACTGGGGTTTCCGGGGGTATACCTTATTTTTCTTATTTCTGCTCTAAAATATAGATTGTGGGTACTCGTTAGAACCGCCTCGATGAGGCGGTGCTCGCCTCGATGAGGCGATGCTAACGAGTGCCCACAATCTATATTTTGAGCAGAAATAAGAAAAATATCACAATTTTTCATCTTAAATTTTCATTTTTTTCGGCGATAAAGGTGGCAATGTATTTGTATAGGCGTGTTTGCGGAATACATTCATACGTGTACTACAATGATCGTCAAATGAATTGCATAGAGGATCTTACATGAGTGTTCATGTATTATTGAATTTATTAAACGAATTGCGGAAAAGGGATAAAATGCGAGGCTTTGCCGCGCATTTTATGCCTTTTTTTCAACGAGTTTATATATGAGCACGAATGCAAGATTCTATTAATCATATGACATTTTAAACGCATTTTATTCACGATTGTTTTAAAAAATGTCAATATTCCGCCATAAGTAAACGCGACGTCGTAAAGGACGTGGTACGTGTAACGTTACTGGGCGTATCTAACTAATTTGCATATTCAATCCACTAGTGGATTATCGAATTCATTAAATAACGTTATTACACTAACAGGCGTGACGTAATATGAAAAATTAATTTCTTAAATCCTCTGGAAAGCATTTTTAATTGTACAGTCTTTATCTGGCTGAGTCGAACTAGTTATTGTTTCCCTATAGTAACTGTTCCAGATAGGAAACAGCTAGGGATAATATAAAAATAGAATTGGAGGAAATGATCAGGAATCGATACAATCAACCCACATCTCCTATCAGAGACACCAAAGGGAAAGAAGCACAAGCATGAAACAACAGATCTAATGGGAACATCAATAGCGGAAAGCCAAAAGGATAGTTACTTTCCCACAAAATGGCCAATAGGCTATCCAAAATAAAATGATATAAGCGACACAAACACCCAAAGACAAACACCCAAAGACTAACCATAACAAAATAAACCGCGACAGAAGAATCGCCTTGGAACGGTCAGCGGAAACGAATTCCACTTGGGGGGGGGGGGGGGGGGGGGGGGCTAAAATCGATTTTACGTGGCCACAATCTTGCCCTTACTTCCGTAGCGATTTAGACAAATAATTTGTTCAGTACGCATGAAAGCCATTTAATCTTTTTAGCTCACTTGAAATGAAGGCTCATTTGTAAGCTTTTAGTATGGCCAAGTTCCGTTGTATGTGATAATAATGTCATATGTTTTCTGTCGTCTGGCAAGAGTTTCAAACATCTCCTCTGAAACCACTGGGCCGATTGAAGTCCAATTTCATGTAGAGCAATCATGGGAACTAAAGTTTGTTGGTGGGGTCTATTTCTAAAAATACATTACTTGGATTTCTACAGATGAGTGATAGTCACGTGAACCTTGGCACTTAAGTAAGTCCTACTGGCACTTTATAACTTTGAGTCGTTGATAAACAATCGATCCGAAAATAAATAGATAATTTTGTATGTTTGCTGTTGAAATTGCGTGTCTTACATTTGAAGCACTTGCTGAGCTCTGCAAGCCTCGTGAATACGATATAGAACTCCATATATTACTATTAGGTTTTATTATTCGACCATCCCATCTAATCGCTAGTTATTGTTTCTGATATGCAGCGCTTATCATCAAACCAATCACGTATGGAAGAAATAAAGTAATCTGTTGTAGATTCTACGAGATTTAGGGATCATCGGAAATTAAACGGTGCGATAAAATAGCATTTCATAAATAGACTCTGTCTGCTTGGATAGGAAGTACGACGAAAGAATAACCGTAAAGAAAAGTTTTTATTACCCAATCTACTATATGGGCCCCGTCAAGCGATTTTGGTACTTATCGCCTATGCGAGCAGCGAAGGTTCAGGCGAGCCTGCGCATCCGCGCAGTCTCGCCAGAACCGTTGCTGCTCGCTCATACAAGCAGTGAATCAATAGGAACCTTCAGACAGAAAGCCATATCCCTGGCCCCTCTGAATGCCTCGGCATGCGCAGTTAAAATTTGTCATGACGGAATGCTCGAAGACACAAATTCGCTTGGAGGGGCTCATATAAAGTGTTATGATGTGTTTTTTGGCTATAGGATGAGTTTAAACCAGTTTTAACCAGAGTGAACTATATCACCACCCATTTGTTTTCTATTGGACGGTTCTAGATCTATTGGTCGGTCATTGGTCTAAAATCCATTTTTGAACATTGGTGTACCCAAAACAGTGTTATAAAGAACCAAGTGAAAAGACGGTTAATGTGTCCTTTATATATGTGTCAACATACCGATAAGGTCATAATAATGATTGAAGTGTGGTGTTTTTTTTTTTGTTATGCTTGAAAGTATCATCTCTTTCAAAATCTCTTATTCACCACATTTGCATTATTTGCTGGCTCCCAGCTTGCACATTGTTAACATTGGAAAATCAGGTAACCAGACCCCCCTGACCTTTCAAGGTCAGGGGGGTCTGGTTACCTGTTTTTCCAACACTGATAACCTTCAGACTAGGAACCAGCAGATAATGCAAATAAGGTGAATACAGAGTATTCGATGGATTTGGGTAATAAACCAGTCATCACTAGGTAGCTTGGAGTATAGTCAAACCTATTGCCCCTCGGTATTGTGGACAACCTGATGCACTATTGCGGACAATAGGGCATCAATTCGTCCACAGCACCTCGGGGCAATAGTTTTAATTCTTGCTCACCAGATAAGGAAAGCCCTGATTTTAGCCTTGGATAGAAATTCTGTTCTAACCCTGGAGTTCTACCCAAAATCGAATATTCTCGCGTGTTGGATAAATGCACTGGTTGAATACGACCTCATATGCGCCTTCGATAAGGTTGACGTCACAGCACGTTACTTGGCGATAATAAACATACTTGTAGTATCATCGCAATATGGTGGACGTCGGTAACCGAAGTGACTGCAGCATTAAAATCCGCGCTAAGAAATGGAAGGTACATGAATGCAAGAAAAAGAATCCTATATGGGTGTGAGGGGTGGATAGAAAAATCCGTCCCTCGGAGTCACTGTCCGGCATCACTCGGCAAGCCTCGTGATGCCGAACAGTGACCCTCGGACGGATTTTTCCATCCACCCCTCACACCCATTCAAGATTCTTATATTATACTCCAAACTGCCATGAAATAACAGTGTACTAGATATAGCGAACAAATGAAACATTTTAGGCCAGCCCATGCGAAAAGGCTTCTTTAAGCATGGGCGCCCAAACAAGGTTCGGGCGACTCTGCCCATAAAACACGGTCCCCCGCGAGATTCCATGAAGCTAGCAGACATGTAGATTAGATCGGAACGTAGTTTAATTCTATAATGCTAACCGTAATGTGTCTACCCCCGTTTGGCTTTGAGCACGCTCTTTGAAAACATAAATCGAAGAACCCTTATGGCTAGTTTCTCACATGTGGGCTGAATGTGTACAATCTGGAATCAACAGAAACGTGCACATCGCAATAGCCAGAGCTAAGACATCACCAGCATAGCTCCTCCTTTAACTTCTGTAGCTCTTTCTGCAACAGATAGTTCAGAGCTAACATTGATTTCATCAGCAATCTTTGAACACACACACACACACACACACACAGCATTTCTCGCATGTGATTAAGGTTGGTCATTGTCACTATTGGCAGACGAACTATTATTACATTTGTAGCATGGGTAAATTAATTTTTTTAGGGTCCTTTGTTTGTTTGATTTGATATTTAACCTCCCCGTCAACACTGTAAAGGTCATTTTGGAGACGTTGCTTCCAATTTTGTGGGAGGTTTGTCCGACATTGAGATGAAATGACATCTCATGCCCTGTCGCCCAATGAAACCAATAGGGTTTATTAGCATGGACCGTCCGCTAAACTGTTCACACAGGTGACAGGTTACAGGTAAATACAGTGCATTGATCGTACATTAAGTTGTATTACGGGGGGGGGGGGGATTTTTTTTACCTCATATTGAAAAGTGTATTCTAAACACAAGACCAATCTGCCAATCTTAAATGAAACGACTAAATATCCGATGTGTCAGGTTTATTTGAGGGTTAACGAGCATGCCTAATTGGCCGAAACTAGCTAGTATGACCCTGAAAAACGGTTCCGTTCCGTGTTAATTTACAATTTGCTGTGTATTCTATGCATCCACTAAGATAACCTTTTAGAACATATTAAATCTCGCTACAGATGGTATTAGCATATTAAGGGAATGTGTGACGGCCGAAAAAGTCTCCCTGTCCTTCATCATAGTGTAGTCTCATTGTGGATCATCCATTACATTGGGGATTTCGAAACAATGGCGGGTCACTGCTGAGGCCTAATTGTTCGAATTAAGCTAATCTGGCCCAGAAAAACTCTTCTTTTCTGTTGTAATTTTCTATTTGATTGTATTCCTTGCTTCTAAGGAATCAACGTTTAAAAGCATATTAAACTTCGCTTCAACTGTTGTTAAGGGAATGCATGACGGCACTAAAACGTCAGTTGTGTTGTGGTTTCCATGCATCTAATGGATTATCTTTTTAATATGCATTGTTTTATGTGTTATGAGTTTTCAACAATTTCTGTATTTTATGAAATGATAAAGACCCCGATGAGGTACCACAGAACGCATTGTCAGGACCTTCACTGTTCTTTTTGCCAGTGTACAGTTGTCGGAATGTTGGGCATATGTTATATTGGTTAATAAGTAGCAAAATATATTAAGAACCCGCAAGTACCAGAAACTGTCTGCATTACGCTAACACACCCGTGTGACATATTGCATTTTTTCACATCTCCAAACTGGCTACTTGTCTCATGAGAACCCGTGATATTTTTCTAATTTAAACTGCAAACATAGGTTGGTGGTGCTCGTTAGAACCGCCTCACTGAAGCGGTTCTAACGGGTACCCACAAACTATATCTTGGAGCAGAAATGGAAAAAATAATGTATACCCCTAAACCCCATTTTTCCCTATGTAAAGTCGGATTGAGGGGGTGTTTATTTCACGGACTTGTTCACTATTTAACTGCTTACAGTAGACAAAACAATCAAAGTCCAAATCGACCCAAAGTTACTGAATACAGAAGCTTTCCGCCTGTTAGTGTTCACGTGACTGTCGATGGCCATGTACAAAATCCAGGTAACGGTTATTTACAACAGCTGTGACGTCAGAGCGCTGTGTAAAAACGGTTGGTTAACTGTAAAATATAGAAAGGGCTCGTGTACTGGTACATTGGCAATCATTGCGGACCCAGTTCCGGACGCGGCGTCTGATCAGGCTCTAAACTGGATGCTAAAACATTACGAAAACACGCCTAAATATAAGTATTGTAAATTTTACCGCCGAAAAAACGAGAATTTTAAGATGAAAATTTGTGAAATGTTTCTTATATCTGCTCAGAAACCATGAGGCGGTTCTAACAATCAATATTTTGAGCAGAAATAAGAAAAAATAAGCTTTACCCTTGAAAACCCCAGTTTTACTATATAAAGGTGGGGTTCAATGGGGACGAAAATATATAGGCGTCTTTTCGTGATGGTACAGATATTGAAGGGTTAAACGAAACCGTTTAGGACCGTTGTCTAAGACTTTGTTTGTTTGATTTGATGTTTAACGTCCCCGTCAACACTGTATAGGTCATTTTGGAGACGTTGTTTCCAATTTTGTGGGACTTTTACCCGACCCTGAGATGAAATGACATCTCAAGCCATGTCGCTCAATGAAACTAATAGGGTTTATAAGCATGGACGATCCGACTCGCACCGCTTTGCCTGGATAGGCTTAGATCCTCTAAGCGGGTTACCAGTACTAGTGTGCGGTAAGTTTCAGCTCTGCGTGGACGCATCATGCAGCCAATCTATTTCTTCAAGCCCCGATAGGCAGGGGCCGTTTTTTAGCCTCACTGAGAGACAATCGGTCCACCGGTACTGTCAGTGCTTTAATTATAGTCTGTACCATCAGTGATGTCATTGCTCTCTGTTATTTCAGTCTCACTTGTAAAAATGGCGGGAAAATATCACGTGCATCCGTTCTCCTTAGAATTAAACGGTAGACTTCATATTGTTTCCGTTTTAGTATGTCGCAGACTCATTCGATGAAAGTTAAGAAGCTATTAAATAATTTATCATTGTCAGACGGCATTGATTTCTTAGAGAACACTATGTTTATATATCAAGTTAATTTTGAATTAAATAACACGAGCAATTTGTCTTTATTTGGCTTATTGAATGATTCTCGATAAATAAAATGAAACACGAGTACTGCTTTGTTTCACATTGTTTGGTAATGAGACAAAAAAGGTCTGTTTTGTCTGGCACAAGAGGGCTTAGTTGGGATGTTTCTTGGGATGGAAACTTTATTCTTGCACACCAGACAAGGAAATCCGCGATTTTACCCTGGGATAGAAATTTATGTTCTGACTCTGGTGTTCCGACCCAAAATCGAATATAATCGCGTGTTTGATAAATGCACTGGTTGATTACGACCTCGTATGCGCCTCGACAAGCCTCGTGATGCCGGACAGTGTCCCTCGGGACGGATTTGTCCATCCACCCCTCACACCCATATAAGATTCTTATAAGAAACCAAAAGTAGAAGACTTGTATAAGTCAATATAGGTGTGAGGGGTGGATAGAAAAATCCGTCCCTCGGGATCACCCATATAACCATATAAGATTATTATACTACCACTGCATGATACCTTTCGTTTACACCAAATATAAGACTATATGCAAATGTTAAACCTTTAAGTAAAACGGAAGAGAATCTTATATGGGTGTGAGGGGTGGATGGAAAAATCCGTCCCAAGGGTCACTGTTCGGCATCACGAGGCTTGCCGAGTGATGCCGGACAGTGATCCCGAGGGACTGATTTTTCTATCCACCCCTCACATTCATATTGGATTCTTTTTCTTGCATACCTTCCATTTCTTAGCGCGGAATTTTGGCAGAATTTCAATGCTGCAGTCACTTCGGTTTCCAACGTCCGCCATATTGTGTTGACACTGCAGGAATGTAAAGTGACGTCACGGATCGTGCATGACGTTAACCTTAACGACGGTGCACACAAGGTCGTAATCAACCAGTGCATTTATCAAACACGCGATTATATTCGATTTGGGGTCGGAACACCAGGGCCAGAACATAAATTTCTATCCCAGGGTAAAATCGCGGATTTCCTTGTCTGGTGTGCAAGAATGTTGTTTTCCTTATTTTAAGAGAGAAAACCATCGAAAAAAAAAAAAAAAAAAAAAATGTGCATAATGGGTTACACACCCGTGCACAAACATACAAACATGACGTCCTTCATGCCTGTAGTCGGCCCCAGCCCATCGGGGCTTGAAGAAGATGGGCTGCATGATACTTTCACGCAGGGCTGAAACCGACTACACACGAGTACTGGTAAACCGCTTAGAGAATGTAAGCCTGCCCAGGCAAAGGAGTGCGAGTCGGACCGCCCATGATAAACCCTTCTGGTTCCATTTGGCGGCAGGGCTTGTGATGTCATTTCATGTCAATGTCGGGCAAAGTCCCACAAATATAAGACTGCACAAGGCTTAGACGGCGTCTCCAAAATTACCTTTACAGTGTTGACGGGGACGTTAAACCTCAGTTCAAACAAACAAACAAAACCATGCCTGTAGAACTAGCATTTTCAGATATTTCTAGTCCAAACATAATGTATACCCATATAAACCACAGCTTTCTATATATAAACTGGTTTTCATGGGAGTTTCTTACGGGCACTTGGTCAAGTAATGGATATTATTTTTCATTACGCAAACACGCCTATACAAATACATTGCCACCTTTATCGCCGAAAAAAAAGAGAAATTTTTATGATGAAAAATTGCGATATTTTTCTTATTTCTGCTCAAAATATAGATTGTGGGTACTCGTGAGAACCGCCTCGATGAGGCGGTTCTAACGAGTACCCATAATCTATATTTTAGAGCAGAAATAAGGTATACTCCCGGAAACCCCAGTTTTACTATATAAAAGTGGGGTTCAAGGGGGTCAAAATTATATAGGCGTGTTTTCGTGATGTACCGCGAAATCTTCATATCAACAGGTCTAAGAAAGTAGTTTTATTTAAAGGCAGTCTTTAAATTTAAAGTCTGTAAATTTAAAGACTTTGTAGTCTTTAGATTTAAAGACTAACACAAAGAGAATCATGAAAATAACGAAACACGAAAACAATAGCATTCTCATACGCAGCCTCAGTCTTCATCTAATTAACGAATGTGTACTGCTAAAGACAGTGTGTAAATATCGTTTTAATAATAGAAAATAATTAAGAAATAAAACAAATCAGTTCTTTCCCTTAGACAACAAATACGGTGAAACTTCACAGAAAGGGAGGAAATACTTGACAAAGGTTAAACATAACGTCATTTCCTTTTCGGACATTTCTATTCCCCGACCAAATGGGTTCGGGGGATATAGCGATCAGCCTGGCGTCCGTCCGTCTGTCCGTCTGTAGACGCAACCTTGTGATGGCCAAAACTCTATACCCTTTGAGATTCATTGATGGCTCTTGGCACAATTGTTTACAAGGCTGAGACAGCGTGTCATGTGCTAGAACCAGAACTCTGGATGCCATACTTTTCGAATTATGTCCCCTTTGAGATATATTGATGGTACCTGACACAATTGTTCACAAGGCTAAGACGGTGTGTCATGCACAAGAACCACAACTCTGGTTGCCACTGTTTTTGAGTTATCTCCCCTTCCAACAAAATAGAGTGACTACCTTTTGATGGCCATAACTCCAATACCCACTTAGATATATTGATGATGTATGACACAGTTGTTCACAAGGCCGGGTTGTGTCATGCACAAGAACCACAACTCTGGGTGTCATGGTTTTTGAGTTATCTCCCCTTCCAAAAAGAGAATCACTATCTTGTGATGGCCACATCTCCAATGTTCTTTGAGATATATTGATGGTACTTGGTACAGTTGTACATGAGGTTAAGCAGGTGTGTCACGTGCAAGAACCACGACTCTGGGTGCCCTGGTTTTTAATTATCTCCCCTGACAATCTAACCTTGTGATAGCCATAACTCCAATACCCTTTGAGATATATTGCTGGTACTTGGGACAATTAAATACAAGGTTGAGACGGCGCTTCATGCCTAAGAACAACAACTCTGTGCGCTTTGGTATTTGAGTTATCTCCCCTTCCAATATAACGGTATGATCACCTTGTGATCACCATACCTCCAATACCCTTTGTGACATATTGGTAGTACTTGATGCAGATGTACATGAGGTTAAGCAGGTTTTTCGTGCTCAAGAATTGCAACTCTGGGTGCTCTGGTTTTTTAGTTATCTCCCCTGACAGTATAACCTTGTGATGACCGTACCTCCAACACCCTTTGAGATATATTGAAGGAACTTGGCGCTATTGTATACACGGTACAGAAGGGGTGTCATGTGCAAGAACCACAACTGTTGATGCTGTGATTTGATTTATCTACCCTTCCAATATAACAGTATGACCAGCTTGTGATTACCATATCTCCAATACCCTTTGAGACATATTGATGGTACTTCATGCAGAAATACATGAGCTTAAGCAGGCATATCATGCGCAAGAACCACAATTCTGGGTGCCCTGGTTTTTTAGTTATCTCCCTAACAGTATAATCTTGTGATGGCCATAACTACAATACTTTTGTGATATATTGCTGGTTTAATTCTGGTGCACTTTTTATTGGTGAACAATCTTCTGAAGGCCGTATTGGCTTTTGGTCGGGGGATTTGCCATCTCTTCTGATGGCTTTTTTAACTGTTGTAGACATTCTGAAACTTTTAGCAATATTTTAGTTGGCAGAAAAACTGTCTATCAAAGCGAGTGGTCAGTATGTTGACAAAATGATAAAAACGATATACTCTTTCATTCCTTAGCTCAATTTACATATGAATCTTATTACAAAATAGAAGTGGAGGCAATGATCAGGAATTGATTTAATTAACCCAAGGCTCCCATTAGAGCCACCAAAGGGAAAGAAACACAAACATGAAACAACAGACTCCAATGGAAACATCAACAGCGGAAAGCCGAAAGGACAGTTACTTTCCCACAAAATGAAAAATGACCAATAGGCTATCTAAAATAAAAAAAATATAAGCGACAAAAACACCCAAAGACAAACCATAACATAAATTAACCGCGACAAAAGAACCGCCCTGGAACGTTCAGCGGAAACGAATTCCACTGGGGGGCCAAATCGATTTTTCGTCGCCACAATCCTCGCCCTTACTTCCGTTGCGATTGAGACAAATAATTTGTTCAGTCCGCATGAAGGACTCCTAACTCATCAGTGCAACATCTCCGAGATCACAAAAAATCAAACAACCACGGAGATGAAACAACGGTGAGGACTCGACAGCAAGAAAGCACTGAAATGCTGGAGCAAAAGAAAACCAACAGTTGGTC
Organism: Lucinisca nassula; assembly: GCA_963580285.1. Lineage (NCBI taxonomy): Eukaryota > Metazoa > Mollusca > Bivalvia > Lucinida > Lucinidae > Lucinisca > Lucinisca nassula. The sequence continues at coordinate 134,884,409 of OY757018.1, read as the reverse complement.
TCCGATTGGCCCAACCAGAGACAGAGTATCAGGCAGCAAGCAACATTACAATGAATTAGATCGCTCTTATTCTCAGAAAGCCTTTTACGCTGGAACCGTCATAGAATCTGAGGCCTGACCTACCGGCATTGTTTGTCTGAGAATTCTCCAATTATCGTTGAAGGAATTTAATTAAGTGAAGCTAACTGTTTAATTTGCAGTAATGCATGATTAAATATTCCACAGATAACTACCAAATTACTACGAGGAGCAAAGTGGGATTTGTTTCGTATTACTCGTACACCATTTTCATGTTTTATTTGCGTCAGTCTTTAAATTTACAGACTAAAAATCTTTAAATTTATAGAAAGTCTTTAAATTTTTTTTAGACTGTCTTTAAATAAAACAACTTTCTTAGACCTGATCAAATGACAAATATAGCAAAGAAACTTTCCGTTTTACCCGAACATTTCACACAAAATTGCAGTTGTCTAATTAAAAGACGATAACTGACAATGAATGTCACGACGTTGTATTGTTTCAGTATATTGAATTTGTTGTGTTTTTGTATACATGTAGGAAAGAAATAATAAAGAAAGATGTCCATTTAATACAAAATGAACAATTTCTAGAATTTGCTTAAAAGTTCGAAAGAATAACACTCAGTCATCATTTTTCGGTATTTAGCATCGACTGCGTCACTCTGTATAAATGTTTAGTAGTGTTGTACGGCCCTTTCAAAATATTTCACTTATACCGTTAATTTCTTTTTTGTTTCTTTGATTTAAGGTTTAACGTCCCCGTCAACACTGTAAAGGTCATTTAGGAGACGTTGCTTCCAATTTTGTGGGACTTTTACCCGACATTGAGATGAAATGACATCTCAAGCCCTGTCGTCCAATGAAACCAATAGGGTTTATTAGTATGGACGGTCCGCCTCAGCCCCTATGGGCGGGGGCCGCACTTATACCGTTAAATCAGAGCTGGGGGAAATTCGGAGATACAGGAGATAACTATGCCATTCCGCCACAGAACTTGAGCTCGAGTAGTGCTAGACCGTATGTTTTAGAGTTGAAATTCTTTAACACCATGCCATGGTGACCCGTCTAGAGGTAAGGTCATTTGTTTCGTGCTTGTTGTTAGAATCGGCCTCGGACCGAAATACAGCTGAATACTTCAATATGTGACTTAAACTTGTATTCAAATTCAAACATAAACGCTGATAGTTCAAAACCACGTAGTATTTCAAAGCGGTTTTATAATTTCCCATTTATTAAAATACATATTTTGAACATTGATAATTTAAACGGCATCAGTAAACCATCCAACTACGGTAAAGTGACATTAGCAAACAGAGAATACCCAAGTTAGATGCCAGAGAAAGCGGCGTCTGATAATTGGCCACCCTGTTGAAACAGCAGGGGTTAGTTATCTCATAACGATGGCGTTAGTTAACAAATTGTTTAGCCTATGATCATTCCATATAGCAAATGTACTGGTTTGCGTTGAAAAAATGTGAGTAGCTTTTGCAATTCACATTTTTTCGGTATTTTCGTTGAAAAAATGTAAGTAGCTTTTGCAATGTAAGTAGCTTTTGCATTTGCAAAAGCTTTTCACGTTTTTTTTTCAGCAAAAATACCTGAGTACAAGATGGATATATACTGAACGCCAAAAAGAAACGCCCACAAGTTCAACTTCTGCAATCGGTTGAAATTTCGTTTCAAAATGTCCACTAATTAACTTCCCAGTCGTCTGACTGTAGTCAGTCACTGTATTGACCTTTACGATACAAAGTAGAAGTAAAACAAAGATCAGGAATTGATACAATTAACTTACTCCATCCATAAAAGACACCAAAGGGAAAGAAATACAAACATTAAGCGACCAGACCATAATGGAAACCTAAACAAAGGAAGGCCATATGGACAGTTACTTTCCCACAAAAATGGCCATATGGCCATCCAAAATTAAAAGACACAAGTGATACACACAGTAAGTAACAAACAACAACATAAATAAATCACCACAGAAGAGCCGCCTTGGAACGGTCAGTGGAAGATTTCCACTGGGGGGCTTAAATCGATTTTACGTGGCCACAATCCTCGCCCTTACTTCCGTCGCGATTTAGACAAATAATTTGTTCAGTCCGCATGAAGGCCTCCTAACTCATCAGTGCAACATCTCCGTGAACACAGAAATCAAAGAACCACAGAGGTGAGACAACGGTGAGGACTCGACAGCAAGAAACCACTGAAATGCTGGAGCAAAAGAAAACCAACAGTTAGACTCCGATGAGCCTGACCAGAGACAGAGCATCAGGCACCAACCAACATTATCTCTTTAATTTTCAATAAGCCTTTACGTTGGAGCCGTCATAGAATCTGAGGCCTGACCCACCGGCGTGCAATTAAAGAGGGAAGCAAAGTTGCCAACCGTGATTGGGTTAACTACCATGCATGCAGTCTGTCGTATAATATCCATGTTGTACCCAATCTTTTTATATCGAAGAATGATTTTACGAAATTGGGTGCTGAAGTCATTGCGGTTATATATTTTTCTGAATTTATATACTAAGTCACCATAAAATTCGGGTTCCGATAGACCTTGTTGCAGAAGAGATTTAAGTCCAATATTGAATTTTGAAATTAAATCAGAATGGCGTCTATAAAATTTTGAAAAGGCTTTGCGTAGTTTATGGTACCGATAACCCTGATTAAGAAGTTTAGCCGTTAATAATTTATTACGAGTGTTGAAGTCAGTTACATGACTACACACTCTAGCAAATCGAATTAATTGCGAAATATAAACGCCATAGGATGGCGCACGAGGAACATCACCATCCAAAAAAGGAAAATTTACAATCTCAAAATCAAAGTCATCGCGTTTATCATAAATTTTGCACGAAACAAATCCATCTACAATAGATAGATGTAAATCCAAAAACGGGGCCTCGGTATCAGAAGAATTTGCTTTATTTAACTGAAGTTCTAGGGGGTAAATCTGACTGATCAAACCATCAAAATAGGTATTATCAATATTTAATAAATCATCTAAATATCTAGAAGTAGAGCTAAAAGCTTCAATAATTTCAGATTGGTTATCAATGGAAAGCGACAAGATGAAGTCTCTTTCATAACAATACAAGAACAGATCAGCCACAAGAGGTGCGCAATTAGTACCCATCGGAATACCCACAATTTGTCTAAATAACTTAGTACCGAATCTAATATAAATATTGTCAAGTAGAAAGGTGAGGGCATCACACACTTTCTGACATGACCAAAGTGTATAATTCTTATGCTCTTTAGAAGTGAAAAATGCATTTCTGACATTACATGCAAGATAGAGAGAATCTTCTCTGTGAAAAGCCCATTCAATTAAATCATTAAGCTTTTCTTTTATAAGATTATGAGGAAGTGTAGTGTAAAGAGTGGAAAAATCGTAGGTAGACAGACTAGAAGCACGAAACTGTCTAGATTTCAATTTATTTAAAACCTCATTCGAATTTTTTATAGACCAAAACAGATTTCCTCCTGATCTTTCAAAGACTTTATCACAATATTTAATTACATGCGTTTTAATAGCAGTAAGACAGGAAGTTAATAATTTAGAAAGTTCAGTGGTAGTGCAAGAACTAGAATTTGCAATAAACCGTGCTTTGTAAGGTTTTTTATGAAGTTTTGGTAACCAGTATAGCGTAGGAAGCTTGTCTTGGCCTTCGTTAACACACACAGCAAACTTGGTGGCTGAAAGACAAACATGTTTATCTACTATAGCTCTCTCTTCAGCCAAAGGCTGAAGTTCATAGGCCTTAGTACCACCAAGCTCCTGCTTAAGCGTGTTAACATAGTGGAGCCGTCACACAACGACGACGTTGTTAGCGGCCTTGTCTGCAGGGGCCAAAACAAACTTCTTATGAAATTCTTGAATACCTAGTTTAAGATGACGTAAAGACGTCTTGGGCTTAGGAGGTAATAAGTTAGTATTTTGAGAATAGAAAGAAATGCGTTTATTCACTAGTCTTAAAATGCTAAGTTTCCAGTCCTTTAGGGCTTTATACTCAACATACTCTCGCTTACACCATCGATTACCGAATTCATTCAAGGAAGCAGCGATTTCATCTCTACATTTACTGAAATCAATTTTAGAAGGAAACCGATATTTCGGTCCTTTAGAAATTATATTCCTTATCCTAGAATCAGGAATAATTTTCAAATTGCCAGTAATTACATGACCAGCAGCAGGATAGCAATACTTTGAGTAAGCATAACAGTCTGCTTAAGCATAGCTGTACATGTATGGTAACCAGGTTTTCGACGTGAATGTAAACCAGTGCCACCAATTGCTTGGACAACTTGACGCTTGAGATACACTTTGTGCTAGAATCACCAGCCGAATGGTATCTCGTTACCGCCAGACAAACAGCACAAATCCATGAAGCGGCAGGCCAAGGGTGATGACCGTCAACTAGACAGGCATCCGAGGGCAAGATAGGCATATCCGACTGGCACATCTTTGCCAACGATCACAAACTAGGATCAATATGTTAATCGGATAATTGCAAAAACGCTGTGTCGCAGCTAATGGAGGCCATACTTGATACTGATTATATCCAATGTGCATCTGTGAACTTTTCGAAATTCGTAAAATTGCAGTATCTTTCCTCTGGCTTTCTTTGCCGGATCATTACAGGGTCACTAATGAGGCTTTATTAGCCGAAACTACGTAGTATGACCCAACTTCTTTCTTATGAATGTTTTCATTGCTCTTAAAGGAACTCATTTTTGATTTTTATTTGCCTTCACTGCAGCTGGTGTTGTGCCGTGTGGCGGCCGTAAAACGTCTCCCCGTACATCAACCACAGTGCAGTTTATATTTTACTTTTGGTCCTTTGAGATCAGCGTGGATATTCTGAGAAATCAGAAATTAATTATTGGTTTAGACTCATATTCTAGACAGGTTTTTAATCATTTGGACCCCATTTCGATTTGTATCAGTCCTTGAATTGACTGCCTATTCGAAATTCGTAAAATTGCAGTATGTTTCCTCTGGCTTTCTTTGCCGGATCATTACAGGGTCACCGATGAGGCTTTATTAGCCGAAACTACGTAGTATGACCCAACTTCTTTCTTATGAATGTTTTCATTGCTCTTAAAGAAACTCATTTTTGATTTTTATTTGGTTTAATTGTTGTTCCACATGGGAGAAAATTACGGAATAACAGCAGTGAATAAACTCATTTTTCTTTGATAGACGTGAAATTAAGGAGGCCGACCTTAATTTCCGTTGCGCAACGTTCTGCGCATTGCCGTCAATCGGCACTGTAACGACATTCACTTTTTAAGTGGTATTTATATTTTCTTTTCGACCTCTAAAACGAAGTAAATTTCTTACGATTGACTGTATCTTCGGCCGGGTTTTCCACCACACATGGATAAAATACGCCAACAGTTATCATTTCTTGTCACTGTCAAAGCAGACAAAGTGAAAGTAGAAAAAATCGAGTTCAGAAACGATCGAATGTGTCGGTCATAATTGAGCCAATAAGGCAGCTCATTTACAATAGCAGAACTGTTTACCTTTTTTATTGGCTTGCAGCGACGGCTGCAAGCCAGTTAGATTGGAAAAGTGGTTCCGGTTTTAGACTTCTCTTTCTATGTTATTTTGGATCCTCAGGTGTTTTTTTAAAGCAAAAATCAGAGATACAGTCAGCTTTTTCCGGTGTTCTGGTTCCCTCGACCTATAGCTCAATAGCTTTCGCATATTTTAATAGAATACAGGGTCCCAGTTTAGTGAGAGATGGTCTAGTGACAGAGCTATCGTTTCTGTGCGAAAGTTTAACTAAACACCGAAGCGAATTTATCCACTAGGCCACGGTCTACTCAGCACTACCGTCAATACAGTTTACCTGACCGCATTCATAAATCATCTGTGTAGCAGTCCGAGCAGATGAATGCATTCTAAAAATGGATACATTGTGGACACACAGAGTTCGGAAATATTTGAACTATGGAAACCTTCAATAACATGTGCGAGTACATATTGGACATAAAGGTGAATATTATACTTTCCACATTTTCAATAACCTACACGAATTAAACTGAATAATTTCATGTGCGAAATTAGAATAATAGCATTTACTGAAAATTATGATTTACCTGCCTGAAACCTCCATTGAATCATAATGTATATGTACAAACTTATTAGGGCCCCGCACTGAAAGTGTGGGTGCTCTATAGTAATCACTCTGTCCGTTCGTCTGTCTGTCCGTCCACAATTTTTTATCCTCCATAACTTTCTTATTCCTGGATGGAATTAAATATATACTTGGCAGAAATGTTAACCATAATGTGATGGAGTGTTGCGCGCAAGACTCAGGTCCGTACCTCACAGGTCAAGGTCATACGTAGAGGTTAAAGGTCAAAAAAGGGTCTTTGTTGTGTCCAATCAATAACTTTGTTATTCCTGGATGGATTTAAATATTACTTGGCAGAAATGTTAACCATAATGTGACGGAGTGTCTCGCGCAAGACCCACAGCCGTACCTCAAAGGTCAAGGTCATACTTAGAGATAAAAGGTTAAAAAGCGTCTCTTTAATTGTCCAATCTATAACTGTCTGATACCTGGATGGATTTAAATATTACTTAGCAGAAATATTAACCAAAATGTGACAGTGTGTCACGCGCAAGACCCAGGTCCGTACCTCAAAGGTCAAGGTCATACTTAGAGGTGAAAGGTAAAAAACGTCTTTTTTATGGTGTCCGATCAATATCTTTCTTATTCCTGGATTGATTTTAGAATAACTTGATAGTAATGTTAATCATCATGAGAGGATGTGTTGTGCGCAAAACCCAGGTTGGTTTCTAAAACCGAGTTATCATGTTCAAAATGATTCTTTGAGCTATGTTCTTTCATTTCCTTGTTCTTTATAGTTTTTTAACATCAACATTTTCCTACTCATCTGATAGCGCTGCCGGGGCGCTAGTCAGTTTCACTGACAGCTCTTGTTATATTGAAGGTACTGCCACCAATAAATGAACAAAGTTTACGGCGTACTGACAGTCAATTGGTCCAGTTTTTATCAAGATTAAGATTCACCTTAAATAGCTTTATACTGTTTATTTCTTTTTAGACTTTCAGATAAAAACTGTTAACATTGGTAACATTGTTTACTTTGGTTGTCTCTTGTTTATAATATTTTTATACTTTGCTAATAAAAGCTGTTAACATTTAATGTCTCTTCCTCCTTCGTCTTATACTCCCTTGTATGTATATTTGTGTCGTCACCTAACAATTACATGTTGAGTGGCCACATGACATGAATGAATACTCAGTATGTATGGAAGACCGCCTCCGTGGTCCAGTGATTAAGGTCGCTGACTGTTATCACTGGAGGGTCATGGGTTCGAGCCCCGCTATCGGCCATGATAGTTTATGTGAGAACATTTGGTAGTTTGTGTCTGAGGATCGGAGTCTAGTACTGGTACTTTCCAGGAACGATGGTTAGGAAACTACCCGCCTGTATATGACTGAAAGATTGTTGAACGGGTGTAAAACCTAGCAAAACAAACAGTATGTATGATGTGTTCTACCACATTATTGTCTCTCATAAATCTGTTAGGGACATTTATTTTGTTTTGTTTGTCCATTTCTACTTGCCAAATCGCATATCGTCCGTGCTCCATAAGTCCATTATTCCTCTTGTCCGTCTGTTAACAATGTCTTCTTCCAACTACTATTCAGATACTACTGAATAAATTTCAATAAAACAGGTTCATCACAGTGATCCCTTACTATCATAGTTGGTCAAAAGTGAGAATGTGATCATTGGGTCACATGTCAATGCCTCAGTTACCTTAACATTGAAATATTTCTTCCAATAAATGTCAGGGTAACGCCACGTAGAAAATTGACACCTCATGGGTTTGTCCATTCCAATTATATTGCCTTTGAGTACACTGCATCAAAAGTCTATGTCCCATTAACAAGAACAGTGCAATTTGCTTCCTCACCAGTACTTTCATCTACATCAACTCGTACATCCATGTGGCGGCAATATGGCTACATTTACACTAGGAACAGTAGGGGAGACCGGGGACAGTTGATGCACTTTTTTAGACTTTTTGACATATCTCTTCACAGGACCAACCGACTTTGTTATTTTTTGCATATTCTTAAAGCTCCATCTTTTCTGCGTTTAAAATTGAATTGCAATCCCGAATTTTTGGATAATTTAACCTCATTATCAATAGATTTCTTGAGCAGGTCGACTGCATCAACTTTCCCCAGCAGTGGGGCAAGTTGATGCAACGCTTGGGGTAAGTTGATGCAATATTTATTTTCTCGCTTTTATGAATTCATACAACGGATACAACAGAAAACTGGCCATTTTGTGTGGATAAGATAGAATTTCATTTTTTTTTTTGTTGTTCATTAAAATTATCATTGACAAAAATCTATCAAAGGGATGGTTGCAAGTGTAAAATTGCACCAATAAAATTGGAAATGTACGGAACCCGGGAAGGGACATAATTTTTTTTATTTAATAAGTTGTGCGCACAAGATAATATCTTGTGCGGACAAGATATTATCTTGTGCGGACAACATATTATCTTGTGCGGACAAGATATTATCTTGTGCAAACAAGATAATATCTGCACAAGATAATATCTTGTCTGCACAACATAGATCTTGTGCGCACAAGATATTATCTTGTCCGCACAAGATAATATCTTGTCCGCACAACTTCCCACTATCTATGTTGTGCAAACAAGATAATATGTTGTGAGAACAAGATAATATCTTGTGCGCACAAGATATTATGTTGTGCGAACAAGATCATTTCTTGTCCGCACAAGATAATATCTTGTCCGCACAAGATAATATGTTGTCCGAACAAAATAATATCTTGTCCTCTCAAGATATTATCTTGTTCGCACAACATAATAAAAATAAAAAATCATGTCCCTTCCCAGGTTCCGTTTCTGAAAACTTAAAACATTGTAAAGAAGAACATACAAATCAACCCGGGAAAGCAACTGATCTTTAAGAATGTCATAGATGCCATGCACATATTAAGTCCATCCAAATATTATGAACAATGTTAAACTCTTTCTGATGAATTGAATTCTATTGTATGCTGTAAAGAATTGCAAACGCAACAACCCCCCCCCCCCATGCATAACTCAAACAACGATACACTCTGGTTAAACTAAACGCACTGCTCACACTATCGGAACACGTGACTACTGTACGGCGTGAGCATCCGTGTTGAAACACTTGGTCGGAGTTTTGCTTCAAAACACGAGTATACCAAGGAGGCTCTCGCCGTACAGTCGCCATTTTTACTCGTTGGTAGCGTACAGTGTCACGTGTTCCTATACTGTGTGCTTGGTGGCGTATGTCCTGTTTGTACATCAACACCTACCATACGCCCTTGCGTTTAACGACTCGTGGAGCCACACTTCGTATCCACAAAGAATGATCAGGCTTTGGAAGGAATACAACTTGGCGTTTTAAAGACATACAATTTTCTGCACAGGCCAACAGGATGACCCGACTCTTCACTGGCTATAAAATGCGAATGGTAGGAATGGATGTGCCCTAACCCATAAAAGTATATATTGTTTATAGGAAATCGCCCTCCCCATCCGAGTCACAGTTGTGACAAACATACACATTATTCTTTCCTACATTTGTACACTCTTCATGGGACCACTGCTTGCAAGCTTGGCACTGTACCCACGCCTCTCCCGGACGGCTATTTGAAAAGGGCTCCACACATACTAAACAGTACCATTCATCCTCTTCAGACGATTCTATCTCTTTAGCAGGCTTCTTCTTCTTTGATTTTCCTTTCAGCGATCGCTTGACCCCTTTTACAGCTGATTTCGGAACTTTCTGTTTTCGTTTCATCTCCTCTTCTAGGGCACGTTTCTCTGGCGTGTCTGTGAGTATGGCACTTTTTCGCTTCTTACGGCCACCTGCTTTCTTTTGACGTGGTCCTGCCTTTGGGAACGGCCGTATGGAATCTGGGTAGAAAACCTTTTGGTTGTCAGTGAGATGGCTGGATTCAGGAAGGTGACTTGGCGTTTGAGAAAGGTGACTTGGCGTTTGAGGAAGGTGACTTGGCGTTTGAGGAAGGTGACTTGCTGTTTGAGGAAGGTGACTTGCTGTTTCAAAGTCATCTGCAGAGGACACAAGTTTCCTGACGCCGTTGTAGTGAGCACCTCCGTCTGAACCCGTGAGAACAAGATATATATCCCCCCTAAAGATAACATTCGGCCTTCCCGGACCGATAGCAATAACATTGACCTCAGACGACCCTGGCTGAAATATGACAGCCGCTATTCCTAGTGCGTTGCACAATGCAGCAATTGCTAAATCAATGGTATCGTTATTATATTCTTTGTGCCAGACATAGCGCTCAACATCAGTTAGGATGTCTCGCCCATTCGAAAACTGTCTATAATAATCAAGATATGTTGTCACTTCCGCAATAAGGATTGTGCACAGCTCTTCTTTTGTGAACTCCTCGATGCCCTCACTCGCCATACTCAGAGCAACAGCATGGAGCATGCAATGCCCATCCCCGGGAACAGTGGCGACTTCTCTATTCATGTCACGCAACTGTGTGTTGAGAACCCCGGTGTCTACCGTCTGGAGAGCATCCCCAAATGCCCCCATGGAAAGCGTTGCCTCTGGCTGGGATACTGAAATTCAAAAACGAGAATATGGCTTACTAAGTAAAGGAGCACTACAAAAGCAAATATGGATGCAAAATAATATTGGCACAAAATTGTTTCCATGTGCGCAATTACATAGAAAATAAGCAATATGAAGCTCTTTTAATGATCATTTTCAAGTGTAGTAGTAGTAGTAGTAGTAGTAGTAGTAGTACAGCAAGAGTAGTAGTAGTAGTAGTAGTAGTAGTAGTAGTAGTAGTAGCTTTAGGAGTAGCAACAAAGGTACATGTATTAGTAGTAGCAGTAATAATGCCAAACACACCTGGCTGAAAAGCACTGCTGGCACTGGTGCATATATGTGCAGCACCGTCACCTGCTTCTGGTGAAGTTACATTGGGGATGCTGGTCTTTGCATCTGCTGGTGCTGTGCTGCTGTCATCAGGGCGATATGTTACAAATGATGGGGCAAAATCCGAATCCTCGAACACATTAGGCTTTAAAGGCTGGATACCAGATACCTGAAAATAATGTAATTATCATTTAGCGACATTTACATTTCCAGTGTAAAGCCCAATGTTAACCTATAGAAAACAGTGTAGTTCATACTTCCATGAACGCAACGAGTCACATGATTTTCAGAGACGTCAAGTGACGTCAGTCTAAATCATTGTTCTCTACACAGTGTAGTTCATACTTCCATGAACGCAACCAGTCACATGATTTTCAGTGACGTCAGTCTAAATCATTGTTCTCTACGGGCATTTGTGGCGTCAGCGCTCTTCCGCTCTTTGTAGGAAAACAGCGTGTAAATGTTTTTCAGCTTAAAAAGTTTTCGCTATAAGCATTTTTTTTTTTCGCCAATTGATGAGGGGCATAGAATGTAAATATAAAACAAAAACTTAATTTTTCGGCTTTGCATGAAAGTAAGAACGACAGCGGGTCGCTAACAAAGTTTACATGAACCCCTTCGGGGTTCATTTACTTTGCACGCGACCCACTGTGTTCATACTTCCTTGAACAGCAGAAAAATCAATTTCATTTCTTAATTGGCATGAAGTGGCCTGCTACGCAATATGTCCAATTCGAACTTGATGTCATTCGTAGTATTGTAATATTGAGAGCATGGATGAGCCTTATTTGTATGAATGCTGAGTTTAGCCATAAGCTCGCTATGATAATGTGTCCGTTTCTGTGATGTAATTAGAGATTCAATCATGTAAGGATGTTTTGTATTCTGCTTTATAACCTATGTATTAAGGGTATTGAAGTCGATCTAATAACTACAGCTGAACTGTACTACTCCATTACATACCGAAAACTCGGAAAACAATATGCCTACATAACATTACATGTACCTGGAAGCCTTTCGTTATGTTCACTTGGGTCGCCGCTCGGGGCCATGCATCCCGAACAATTCCTGGTAAGTCATAGATGGGCATAGTTTTCGCAGGGTTGTTCCTCATCCATGCGTCCTGTCCATCGGAGAAATACTTCTTGAGAGGACCAAACACAGACCTGTCCAGGGGTTGCAGTTTATGACTGCAGTGTGGTGGGAAGGAAAGCATGACTATGCCGTTGTCCCTGGCAAACTTGATGATGTCGAGTCCAATATGCGAGTAATGGTTATCAAGAAGTAACAGTACTTTCTTCTCCTTGCTAGGCTTTGCTACTCTGCCAAAATGCTGGATGAAAGCATAAAAGTTCTCTGTGGTCATCCACCCAGACTGGTTAGCTGCTCCGATGCATCCTTGAGGTCCATCCCGGATGAAATGGTCGTAATATTTGACCCTTGGGAATACGAACATGGGGGGAACTGTATTCCCGGTAGCGCTGACCGCCGCACACATAGTTACTAGAGTCCCTCGTTCGCCGGAAGTCAAGGCTCCGATCTGCTTGGCACCCCTTCGCCCGACAACACTGGCAGGCTTTTGAACTGTGGACAGCCCAGTCTCGTCAACATTCCATATATCATAGGGCATGATTTGGTCCCGGTCGAGAACGGTTTTCAGCTGGTCGAAAAATCTGCTGACGTTGGCACTGTTGAAGTTCGTGGCTCTTGATAGACTGGTGGGTTCTGGAGTACGGATGGACAGGGACGGATGACGCTTGAGAAATCCTGAAAACCAGTCCGGTCCAGCACAACCGTCACGGCTCCATTGATCCGGCATACGCAATTCAAACTCTACAGCACATTCATATGCTAATACTCTTACGTCTTTAGGAGACAACCCAAAGTATATATCTGCTGCTCGAATAAGGTAGTCCTGAAAGACAGTCTCCTGCTCATCAGTAAATACCTGCGTAAGGGACCTATATCCAATATTCAAATCACGAGAGCCATTAACTTCAGCTTGCTTCACATAACGGCCCAGTGTACAGTTATTCACCCCAAGTTCCGTTGCCACCGAACGAATGGACCGTCCCATGAAAATGATTTCATTTACACCATGCTCTATTATGTCCCTCGGCGTTTCAGCACGGGTGGTTTTCCTAATATAGTTTCTCACCATTCTGAAACGAACAGATGGCTAATTTTAGGATACATATAGAGATGCGGACTGAACAAATTATTTGTCTAAATCGCGACGGAAGTAAGGGCGAGGATTGTGGCCACGTAAAATCGATTTAAGCCCCCCAGTGGAAATCATTCCACTGACCGTTCCAAGGCGGTTCTTCTGTGGCGGTTTATTTATGGTGTTGTTTGTTGCTTGCTGTGTGTATCACTTGTGTCTTTTTGTTTTGGATGGCCATATGGCTATTTTGTGTGAAAGTAACTGTCCTTATGGCCTTCCTTTGTTTGGGTTTCCATTGTGGTCTGGTCGCTTAGTGTTTGTGTTTCTTTCCCTTTGGTGTCTTTGATGGGTGAAGTAAGTTAATTGTATCGATTCCTGATCTTTGTTTTACTTCTACTTTATGAACGGCCTTAAGATGTTTTAATTTTGATAGAAACGTGATTTTATATCAATTATGGCTAAGAAACTACAACGGGGCAGGTTGATGCACCGCATCAATGTGCCCCGTGCTCAATGCATCAACCTGCCCCAGCCACCCCCCACGTGACATTCAGCAAGGGAGGCAACTTATATATGATGTTTTTATTCAAATTAGCGTGTCGTTTGAAAGATGAAGGATCTAGCTACCCGTGTGCATAATTTGGTTATGATCTATCAGAAATAAATGTATGCGAAACGAAAAAATTCAAAAAATCTGTAAATTTACTCACATGTCTCAAAAATGAACTTTTCTTCACTAAAGGCGCATTTGTCATCCATATTCGTCGAAACTTCCGGAAAAGATGGCGGCTATCAGTGACGTCTTTATTTCGTCATTTATGACATCTTAAATTGCATATTGGCTTATTTATTAAGCCTGCATTAACCTACCCCGTGCATCAACTGGCCCCGGTCTCCCCTACCCTTAAAACCAGGCAAGCCTTTCCTTTTAAAAGGAAACTTTATTCGTCTTTTTCTCGAAGCTATCTTTTGCTCCTGAAGGCACCTTACCTGACATTGAAAAGCCCGTCCGAAAGTGTGTCATCTTTCCATAATGGCAGTTACAATTAAATTTGTAAAGTGTATAGATCCATAAGTATTAGATCAGAATCAGAACAGTTTACTGGTGACACGTCCTTTGTCAATCCCTCAACAGAACAACACGTTGAATGCCATACTATATCTCCTTTAAAGCACAGTCCATTTGCTATCCTGTTTGTTTACGCTTGCAACACACTAAAATGATAGTTCTTTGGATATACGTTTACACACGGCCTGTGTGTAAATTTTTAGTTTGCTGGGACGTAATCATATTTATGACGTCATGATAAACAGCCGATGGATTGAATCAAAGTGCGCATGCTACTGATTTTTTTTTTGCTGGCTAAGAACTGACAATTATGCCCGTAGAATGAATCATTCTGTCTGCATAGGCCTACTACTAAATTTTATTGTGGTGGAGAACTGCTGGCAGTCTCTCTCTCTCTCTCTCTTTCTCTCTCTCTCTCTCTCTCTCTCTCTCTCTCTCTCTCTCTCTCTCTCTCTCTGATTCTCTGATTCTCTCTCTCTCTCTCTCTCTCTCTCTCTCTCTCTCTCTCTCTCTCTCTCTCTCTCTCTCTCTCTCTCTCTCTCTCCAGTAAGTCCCTTGGCTTTCTTTCTACTTATATACTGCGATCGGTCACATCTGACTAATACTAAAAAATCAGTTAAAAATTCTCGTTTTGTGGTGGTAAAATTTTGTTATATTTGAGTATTGTTTGTTTGTTTGATTTGAGGTTAACGTCCCCGTCAACACTACAGGTCATTTTGGTAACGTTGCTTCGAATTTCGTGGGACTATTACTCGACACTGAGATGAAATGACTTCTCAAGCCCTGTCGCCCAATGAAACCAATAGGGTTTATAAGCATGGAAGGTACGACTCGCACCGCTTTATCTGTGCAGGCTTAGATCCTCACAACGGTTTACCAGTACTCGTGTGCCGTCGGTTTCAGCTCTGCGTGGAAGCGTCGTGCAGCCCATTTATTTCTTCAAACCCCAATGGGTGGGGGATGATATATTTGAGTAGGCGGATTTAAAACACAGAAAGGTCATTCATAGTTCAGAGAGAGAGCGAAAGAGTGGGAGAGATCTTGGTCAAAATACATCAAAATCTGGAACCGTAAAAGCTTCACGGTTAAATCCTAAACGCATGGAATGGAAAATAGAAATCACAAATGATTTTTCTTTCTTTTTTTTTTTTTTGGTTTTGTTGTTGTTGTTGTTGTTGTTGTTGTTTCTAGCTCTAAAGGCCTTTCAGGAATATTTCGCTAATTTCGAGCAAATCATTTAATAGAAGTTGGTGTACGAGGGTCCTTCAAAAAGTTTTGTCACTAATAGGTTTCCCCAATTTTATCGTAGGTATTTCTGACAACGCATCATTGCATTTGAATAGCCTTTCAAATAGCCATCGATAACAGTTTATTTCTAGCAAATTGCTTTTATAATGACCGAGATTTGTCAAATTGAAATGCATGCAGTCAAATTCACTGGCCAATTTACGAGTTACATTGTAAAATGGACAGAAAGACTGAAATTCGCAGCTAAATTAAATGCCGTGTAAGGCTTGACATAGGTTGATGAATTGTGTGGCAAAAATGAACCTCTTGTAAACTCAAAGCTCACAATTTATCTGTGGGTCAAAGCTTTTTAAGCTGATAAATAATCGACCAAAGATGATGCCCGTGTTGGTAGGCCAAAGACCTCGATCGCCAATGCAACCATCGCTGCTGTAAAGGCAGCGCTGAAAGAAGATTCGCGACTGTCAGTGAAAGGGATTCATGTATCTTAATGCACTGGCTTATCAGAAGGCGGTGTACATGTACAAACCATTCTGACAAAGTACTGGTCTTGAGAAAGAATTGCGCTAGGTTGGTGCCCGATTTGCTCACTGAAGATCGAAATTGTATTATGTTGATGTTTCTTTCCCTTCGGTGTCTTGAATGGGAGGTGTTAGGTAATTTTATCGATACCTATTCATTGCCTTTACTTCTGTTTGGCAAATCATATGTAGATGCATGCCCTATCTGAGTGACACCTTTGTTTTAGTATACAATTAACTAAAAACAAAAAGAGATTTTGGCAAAAAAAAAAAAAAAAAAAAAAAAAAAAAAAAAATTGCATGAAAAGCTTACTCTTATAACGACCCCCATTTTGAACCATTACGAAAACACGCCTAAACAAATACATTGTCAACTTTATCGCCGAAAAAATGAAAACTTTAAGATGAAAAGTGTGATATTTTTCTTATTTCTGCTCAAAATATAGATTGTGGGCATTCGTTAGAACCGCCTCATCGAGGCGGTTCTAACGAGTATCCACAATCAATATTTTATCGAGGCGATTCTAACGAGTACCCACAATCAATATTTTAGAGCAGAAATAAGAAAAATAAGGTATACCCCCGGAAACCCCAGTTTTACTATATAAAAGTGAGGTTCAAGGGGGTCAAAATTATATAGGCGTGTTTTCGTGATGGACCTACTGTTTTTATTTGATAGATTTTGCAAATAATATTTAGATATAATTCCTTTCTTAGTGATCATATCATTTATATACCAGAAATTCCTATAATAATTTGAACAATATGTGTATATATGTTCATATTTTTTAGTTTATGTTTACTTTTGAAACGACCCACATTATCTTATTGGAAACCTGTCAACCTGTTTTCATTTCATAGTTTTGCAGATTACATATAGATACATCACCTATCATGTCTTAGCTCAGAAGCAACTATAATTTTTGTAATGTTTTCAAAAAATAAGTTTTGCCTGTTATGACAACTTTTGAAACGACCCTTTTTGCTTTAAATTACACTTTAACCGAATTCTTTCATCATATTGCGGCAGATAATAAGCATAAATATCATCTATTTGCGTGGAGTTATAATTTCTAGCAAAACAGTTATTTTTATGTACGCGATCTTCACGAAAAAAGGTATTTTGCCTGTAATCTTTACTTTTGAAACGGCCCTCATTCTCTTATATGGCCGGTGGCCCCCCATTTTTATTTCATGTTTATGAATGTCATATGAATATACATAATTTAACTTAGTAAGTCCAAAATCTCTAGGGCAGAAGTCACTTTAATTTTCGCATTTGTGTCAAATTTTAGCGATTTCCCATTACAATCAATGCAAAATATGTGTAAAATGGCATTACTTTTGGATTGACCCCCATTCTTTCCCAGTCTCGGTGACATGATATTTTTATGACTTTAATCTAAAGTTTAGTCCTTGCTGCATACTTTGTTATAATATAAGGAAATTCTCTAGGGCAGGTATCTCAGAAAAAAATTGAGGTCGGCCTCCTTAAGGAAGTTTTCTACCAAAGTAAATGGTGAAATTTTGAATGTTCTGTTCGGAAATAAAGGGCTAGGGTCGATAAGGTGCATTTTTGGCCTCGATTTTCCAGAAAAATCAAATTTGCATGTTTACATGGGTTTATACCTGTTAAATCAGAACACCATATAAAGTTTCAAGAAATGCTGTTAGAACGTCGGATCGTGCGCGTGTATTGCTATGGTGACGTCACTAAGGAAGGTTGAAACGCCATTTTCCTGAACGTTTTAGCTGTTTTGTCAGGTTCTCACGGAAAATTAAGTACAGCACCACCCCTCAACCAACATGAAAAATGTCGCAAAAGAAAGATAACGTCCAGTTCATCTTATCACCAAAGTTTGGTGTTGGTTGAGGGGTGGTGCGATAGTTAAAATTACAATTAAAGACCCTTCGACAACAGCAATTCGCCTTGGCGAAGCGTACATTTTATCGACCTTTGAGACATTTTTGACATGAATGAAGTATTTATTTTGTTTGTTTTCTTTCTTCCTGCTTTGTTGAGATGTTTTGCCACGGCATTGAATTATATTTCAAACTAGATCAAGGATAAATTTGCATAAAACTGTCTAGCTCTATCTTTTTGCATTTTCAAAAATCTGGGTGCGAATATATTTACTTCTATACGCCTTCTCATGGAAGTAAAATATAAAATTAATTTAAGTTACAACAAATCAAACTGACATCTCTCTGATAATGTTGCTTTTGTTATTGTTTTATCGTTTTATTTTGGCTACTGAGTACTCGTTTCTGTGCATGAATAGCCTCCCTTGCAATTCACGGTATTCAACCGGATACGGAGTGGCCATTTTTGACGTTCGTTAGAGATCCTGGTGTATAGCCTAGTTGATTTGTTTGTTTGATTTGAGGTTTAACGTCCCCGTCAACACTGTAAAGGTCATTTTGGAGACGTTGCTTCCAATTTTGTGGGACTTTTACCAGACATTGAGATGAAATAACATCTCAAGCCCTGTCGCCCAATGAAACCAATAGGGTTTATTAGCATGGACGGTCTGCCTCGCACCGCGGTTCCTGGAAAGGCTTAGATCCTCTAAGCGGTTTACAAGTACTAGTGTGCGGGCCGGATTCAGCTCTGCGTGGAAGCATCATGCAACCCACATATTTCTTAAGCCCCTATGGGCGGGGCCGTGGTGTATAGTTGAAATCATTAACTTGCACAGGGGGATGATTCTCCTGGCACAGCCCAGGCAGCAACAAGCAGCGAACCAGCATCGGGCCGACTGCCATATGATTTGTCCCGACATTCTTTGCGAAAACTCGGGTTTACAGGAGTAAACATTATTTTTCTTGTGTTATATGACCTCCAGTAAACGCCCCGGATCCAGCGGAGAGTGCACTTTGTGGACTCATCGCTGCAAATTATGCCATTAACTCGGCTGCCGGGGATCGAACCCGGGACCTCTAACATCAGACGCCCCCCCCCACACACACACATACCAATCGGGGCTTGAAGAAATAGATGGGCTGCATGATGCTTCCACGCAGAGCTGAAACCGATACGCACACGAGTAGGCCCTACTGGTAAACTGCTTACATGATCTAAGCCTGCCAAGGCAAAGCGGTGCGAGTGTCGGACCGCCCATTCTTATAAACCATATTGGTTTCACTGGGTGGCAGGGACTGAGATGCCATTTCATCTCAATGTCGGGTAAAAGTCCCACAAAATTGGAAGCAACGTCTCCAAAATAACCTATACAGTGTTGACGTGGACGTTAAACCTCAAATCAAACAAAATAACATCAGACGCGTGATAGCTCAGTGGTTAGTGCACTTGCCTTTGATGCTAGAGGTCCCGGGTTCGATCCCCGGCAGCGGCAATAAAATTTCGGTGTCTGAACACGCTCCATTGGCATCATTTGCAGGGATGAATGACATAAAGTGCACCGTCCTTCGGATCGGGAAGTTTACTAGAATGCCCCTGTGCAGGGAGAACCATCCCCTGTGCAGGTTAAAGAACCCTACCGTAATTACACGATTACTGTGTTGGCTTTCATCCTGCAAAACCTGGATTGTATGTAATGTACACCTGCTGTAATGTCAAATGTGACAGACGCAGTATCAGAAGAAAGAAAGACGCAAGTGCACTAACGTTCCATCTTCAGTGCACATATTTTAATGGCATTCTTAGTTTTTGGCATAACGGTATAAAACTGACAACTCCAAACTAGTGCCAGGGATCATGGTTGCGCATTTGAAGTTATACATGTTGTTTCATAGCAGACGATTTAAGAGTTGTTTTTTTTTTCTGAAATACAGACTTCAAGGGCTATCGATTTCAATATGTGGACTGATCAAGTAGAGGTGCAGGACTCCGCCTGGTTTTCATTTTTTCTGCGCCTCTGCATTGAATCATGTTTCAAACAAGATCGGTTCCTCATTTGCATATGAATTCTAATCGGCTGCTAGTTTCTCATGCAAGCTTTCCTTATATACTGCAACACCCTCTCATGTGGATTACGTGCAGGTGTACATTACAGCTCTTAGTATTATTCAGCTAAAACAGTCAAGATTCTGGTCAAATTTTATGGTTGCCCAAGCATACCTGCATCGACTCTAATCCTCTAATCGCACGTCTCCCCCTCTCTTTCTCTCATACCTGCATCGTCTCTAGTCGCACGTATGATTAAAGTATCTCTCTCTCCCTCTCTCTCTCTCCCATACCTGCATTGTCTCTAGTCGCACGTATGATTGAAGTATCTCTCTCTCTCTCTCTCTCTGCTGGATCTTTTAACTGTCATTTTGGTGTAATAGAAGCAGCTCATTTTTTACCCAATGTGGGTTTGTGCGATATCAGCGGCTTGCTTTTAATGTCTCGGTGACATGGACAACAAAGCAACATGTTACATGGAACCCACTATTCTGCCCTGTAATTGCAAGTCGGTCTTTCCGAAAGCATTGGTCCTTCATGAGCCTGAATCACGGTGACTTATATACCTTTTGATATAGAGGGTGAGTCTACTTGTGGTAAGGAAACCCATAGATACAGTCATTTGATGATGTTGCCTCTGTTCAAGTACATGTGTCAGCGAATATATTTGTTTGTTCGTCGGTCCATCCATACACAAACATTTTATCTCATATGCAAAAGCAGAATATTAATTACTGCTAATATGTGCCACTCTGAATAAAGTAGGAGACAGTGACCAACTTCTGCAGAAATGAATATGTGCAATCAAGCTACACCAGGCACATTTACTAACCATTTGCCAAACTGTGAATATGTCAGGTTTTCAAGGGTAGGCTCCTTATATGGCTACTCGTATTATGTTCTGTATGCATAAGGACTTGCAGAACGTTACTAATTCTTGAAATAAATGCCTTTATGTCTCCGTTTAGAAAACTAGATCACATTGGTAGTCTTTTGCCAAAATGGACGCACTGAAAGCTCTGCTTGATATAACGTTATCTATGATCTCAAACCTGTAAGTATACTATATACCATGCCCTAGAACTAAGATTACTGAAAATAGCTCAGTGGCATTTTCAGCCTGTGATGTGACCCATTCTGCTGGCAAGTGTAGTTTGTGGTATAAAAAAAAGCATTTTCCTATCTTCACTACTAGCATTGTTTTGACTGTTTTTGGGATACTGATACCTTGAAACTAAGTCATCGTCACCAAAATCTGAACAAATCTTCAGTAAGATGCAACATTGGTACCAAGTTTGAACAATATTCATAAAAGCGTTTATGTTCAGTCAATCTTTTTTTGTTAAAAAAAAATGACAGTTTTCGTGAGCCTGTGACCTTGAAATTAAGGTATAGTTCACGAAAGTCTAATAAAATCTTTGGTTGGTCACAGTGAAATTTTGTACCAACTCACTAGCAGTTTTTGCATATTTTTTTTATTGTTGCTACGGTAAGTTGGCCATTCAAGCGGATATTCTTATTGGATAATATGACTTTTCTTAACTAAAAGCCTCGTTTTGCATATACCATTACAACTTTGAATAAAAAGCTTGATGATATATGCCAGTTTAACAATCATAAAGAAGGCAGCACCATCTTTTGCTACGGAAAACGGTGTCTTTCTTTCACACGTGTTGCCATGGCAACAGACTTCGAATGTGACAAATATTTACATTTTTCTAAATCACAACTAGTATTTTGTCATTCGGCAAAATTTGAATGATTTTGAAGATGAGGCCAAAAATGGCCCTTATCGACCCTAGCCCTTTACTGCGAATAATTTGTTATGGTCATTTCTTTTGGCGTTCAGTATATATTGTACTGTCTAGAATTGTTGACAACTTATCACTAATGAGCTCGTAAATCTAACGATGCCCCGAAAAATTAGACTAAGACGTTTTTGTTTAATATACATTATACATAATACAAAAATACATCCCTGTGGATAGACATGGACCAGTCGTAAGCCAGTATGTGAAAGGTTCTATATGTGGGTTAATTTGTTTAATTTGATGTTTAACGTCCCCGTCAACACTGTAAAGGTCATTTTGAAGATGTTGCTTCCAATTTTGTGGGACTTTTACCCGACATTGAGATGAAATGACATCTCAAGCCCTGTCGCCCAATGAAACCAATAGGGTTTATTAGCATGGGCGGTCCGCCTCGCACCGCGGTTCCTGAACAGGCTTAGATCCTCTAAGCGATTTACCAGTACTAGTGTGCGGGCCGGATTCAGCTCTGCGTGGAAGCATCATGCAGCCCATATATTTCTTCAAGCCCTCTATATGTGGGTTAAGGTCTCGATAATGCAAAATAAAAGCCATAGTCTCGGCTTTAAATGGTCGAAATTCTCCAACTGGTTTGGTTTGGAGTTTAATCTCTGTTTATGGTCCAGTCGACACTATTTATGTCATGTTGAACCAGGAGCTCTACAGGTTCAGCAGAAGAAAAGATCCAAACATTCGGTTGTAGGCGTAAAAGAGCTCTTGAGAGGATATCAGCAAATGTTCCATTTAAAAGCCGAATCATGTCGAGCTATGGAATCTTAATGGATTCTTAAAAGCCTCTCTGCCATTTTAACACCATAAGGTAGATAACGCGTTTAATTGGTCATTGACTTGATTTTTAAAACCGACTTTTTATTTCCATATAGGAACCGGTTGCACGCACTTGCTTGGTGTTGCGTGACAGTCGCCGCTCACAATGAATAGCTTTGTGAACTTCGTCTTTTGAGGGTAAACAGTACTTTCCTGTAAGCTCTACGGAAGAGATTGAACTGCGAATTTTTCGATTATTATTTTTTGTTTTCATTATTGAATTGTTATATTGCCTATGGTCCAAAATGGGACATTGACAAACAGAGTAAGAACCAGGGCCCAGTTGTTCAAAACATCGTTAGCTTAACAAATTTGTTAGTGGTCAAAACGTTATCTGTTTTGGTAGGTAAAAAAACCTAATACAGTAGATTTATGTTGAAAAAAGTGAGCAGCTTTTGCATTAGCTGTACACATAGTTTCTGCAAAAATATTAGTAGTTTTGCCATATTAAATGGCCAAGGAATTAACGATATGTTAACTAACATTGTCGTTAGTTTTGACCAATGGCTCCTAATGAAACCTCGCATAACGCGGGTGCATCAAGATAACAAGTCCATGAAACTAAGGCCCTCCTAAACCCGATTTTATATCTAGAGAAAAGTGGGGTTTACGAGGGTATACATTATTTTTCTTATTTCTGCTCCAAGACATAGGTTGTGGGTATTCGTTAGGGTTCTAACAAGCACCAACAACCTATGTTTGCAGTATAAATAAGAAATTATCACGGATTTTCATTAGAAAAGTAGCTTTTTGGAGATGTGAAAAAATGTACTATGTCGCACGGGTGTGTTTTCATAATGGTATATTGTTTACCCAAAGTACAAGAATTCAAGTGTATATGTCCAGGTCCCGGATCTTTTTTCAGCCTACACACAGACTCAGTCGATCTGCTATTGCTACCAGCGCTTTGATTATCGCAACTATGATCATTTGCAATAAAGTCAGTTTTATTCAATAATGCACGGGTAATGAAAACTCCTGTACCCCCAACTTTAGATTTATTTTTCTTATTTTAGCTCCAAGACTGATGTTGTTGGTATAAATAAGAAAAAAAAAAACAACAACAAAACAACAACAACAACAATAATAACGAAATCATTGGAAAGAATGCACTATGTCACAGGGTCGGCAACATTCTTTCGTAGAGATTGATAATGAAATATTTTCTACGGTCATTCCCTCCCTTCCGCCGATTCAAGTAGCGCAGTTGTCAGTTTCTGGCGAAAGAATATGGACAGTACTGGTTAACCGCTGACGTATAAGCCTGCCCAGGAAGGTGTGGATGGGTAAACTGACCGGCTCAAAAATGACCTAAAATAGTGTTGAATGGGCCGTTAAACTCCAATACAAACAAACACACGGATGTATTTTCGTTATGAAAGGCTTTTTGAGTCTACTATTTACTACGAGTTCGAAGTAACACGAGCAAGTGGTAAAGAAGTTGGATAGAGGATGATGGCTATATCTATATACGGCTGTGTATCTATATGCATAACTTTATAGTTAAATAGTCCGACGAATCGAGACCGTTTTAACTTTAATTTGACTGCAAATATAGTAGTCGCAGGTAAGATTGATTAGGCGGAGCTATTCAGGTGTTGTCAAAAAACATGTATGTCAAATTCGCTGAGTCCACCAGAAGATTCGGTAGAGTGCCTTTCGCATACTTTCTGCAAGCGGACCAAATGGCCATTTACGCCACAGCAGTTGAATTCACACAATCGGGTGACTTGATTTACCCCTTTCTTGAACATCCCAAAGGCAGGTGCAAACGATAGCTCCGCCAAGCCAATCTTATCTGCGACTACTATACAAGCGAACTGATGCTTTCTGTAGATCCGTGCACTACTTTACAAGCGAACTGATGTTTTGTGTAGATTCGTGCATGCACGCACATCTCACGTGCATTTGCATTTATGAATATCTATTCTTTCGTTAAGTGATCGGTTGTTTTTGCATGAGTATGTAATGTATGTTGTGTTGCGAAAACCAAAAAAAAAAAAAAAAAAAAAAAAACTTAATGGGGAAATCAAACCTATCAGATTAGGTCAAATATTATCTTGTGCTATAAGGTATTAAGCAAAAAGTTGTAAGATGATAATAAAATGCCAGCATTATATTTTATGAACATTTATTTACCCCCGTCGTCTCAAAATTACAGTATTATATTTCCTTAATGCGTAACATTACTCGTGTCTGTTACTTTAATGCAACTTGTAATATTGTTATTTGTCTGACACAAAATTGAATTCATAAAGTACCTTGTAGGGCTGCCAGATATTCAAATAGTTGACTGTACTTAATCCTTTTACCATATGTACCAAACATTTAGTGTCACCGTTCTGTTTCTAGCATTTAAATGGTTGATCATACGCCCTTATAGAAATAATATAATGTTATTAATCAAGTAATTTCGTATTGTCCCAGTTACAGGTCCGAGGTCTGCTGTATTGGCCCGATGCCGAATTTCGTATTGGCCCAGTTACAGGTCCGAGGTCTCCTGTATTGGCCTCAGCCTTCGGCATCGGGCCAATACAGCAGACCTCGGACCTGTAACCGGGACAATACGAAATTACTTGATTAATGACAATTTTATTAATTGACACCATTAAAAACACGATTTTATTAATTTCTGACCTGTGTTATTAAGGATGACCTCTGAACAATATAGGATAGTCAATTAATAAATTACGATAATACACCCTTGCATTTTTCGCATCCCTAAATGTTCTACTTTTCTGAAGTAATAGCATCATTTATTTTATATTAAGCAGTGAAATCAATGCATATTAGAAATAAGTAAAAATGATATCAACCACAAGTGAAATGATATCGTATCATTTCACATGTGATTGATACCATTAATATCATTTCACTGCAGCGTGCCGGAACTACATTTTTGTTTACGTTCTTGTCGAAAAAGGGCTAATTTTCCTTTTATTTGCTAAGAATAATAATTCCTTAGGCCATTAGAACATATTTTGAAAGGTCACGGGTGGCATTAAAATTGAATGAACAGGTGCAAATATCTTCGGAAATATCATGGTGCAATACTTTTCAACAGCAGCGCTGTGATTTTGAACATCTCCCTTTTGCCGACACATCTCGGGCACAATTTAAATGTTCCCTCACAGATTTTAGGCATAGCTGTCTTTGTTACAAATGGTCTACACGGCGTACCAGTTCACTGAATCGGCTGAGTGAGAGTTTGCGCGAGGAAATCGGTGCTCAAATCAGCGTGATTCTTTTTTTTTTTTTTTTTTTTTGAAAAAACCGGTCGCGACGACTGCTACATATGGAATCGAGTATACAGTGGCTGGGTGCATGTCACTTAGAGCCTTCAAGGATAAAATGGACTTCAAATAAGCACAACGCAATCTGTAACATACCTTGAAATGCAATCTTTGAACTAAAAATGCAGAATCCAAAATGGCGCTTTGTTTATGCTTTGAAACTGACAGTTGTGACGTCATGTAACCAGATCAAAATCGTGACGTCACCGTTTCGGGTCGATCAATTACCGTAAGTGTCCTAATAAATTATAAAATAAAAAGAACATTAACTTTTTTTCGGCGGATACCAAAAGTATTTCATCTCGTGTGTTGAAAACATCCGAATTTTCACTCGTGCTTCGCACTCGTGAAAATTATGATGTTTTCAACACACTCGATGAAATATTTTTGGTATCCACCTCAAAAAAGTAAATATCCTCTATATATTACATTACATGTAGTTTTGAACACATGTAATACAAGAACCTAATATTCGTTTTTTTTTTTTTTTTTTTTTTTTTTTTTGGTTTGGGTTTTACGGCCCTTTCAAGATTATTTCACTCATATCGAGCCGATCGTTAATCATAGGTGGGCGAAAACCGGAGTACCCGGAGAAAAACCACGCCTAATATTCGTATCCAGAAATAAACGTTTTAAGCAATTTCCTATGTTTTATAAGTTCTTGGTTTACAGTTTTCGGTCGATGTTCTAAAAATCGGTCCAAATTAACAAGTAGTTCAGAAGCTTTCTTGCTTTTGCCCAATTGGTTATCGGATCATCACTAACCAACGAACGCACGTCGCAAATAAATAAGGCTTACAGTTTTGTGTTATGTTTTTGTTTCAGTTGTCCCGGGTATCCAGTGATAATGAATGGGTACCAGGTGTGTTTTGTACATTGTGAGGTTCTTTGATTTGCATTTAAATACTAAATATTCATGGTAAGCGCGATGATTTTGACTTTACTATAGTTAGCTTCCCATGTTAGATGGTAGTGTTCCTCGTTTGCCATCCTATGTGTTTATATTTCGCAACGTATTCGCTTTGCAAGAGTGGCAAGTCATGTCGATGATTTCAACAAATTATTTGGAAGTAAGTGCGAGGATTGCGGCCGCGTGAAATAGATTTAAGACCCCTCCCCCAAGTGAAATACTTTTCATTATCCGTTCCAAGGCTGTTCTTCTGTTGCGCGCGGTTTAGTTTTGTTACAGTTCGTCTTTGAATGTGTGTATCTCTGATATCTTTTGTTTTGGATAGCCAATTGGCCATTTTGAGGGCAAGTAACTTTCCTTTTAGCTCTCCGCTATTGATGTTTTCATTGGGGTCTGCTTGTTTCCTGTTTCTGTTGCTTTCCCTTTAGTGTCTCTGGTGGGTGGGTGTGGGTTAATTGTATCGATTCCTGATCATTTTAACACGCGAAAAAAGGTTTAACTACTAATCATTTACACCAGGGATATCGATTACATATACTTCTTTTTTAGCCGTTCTAAATTAAAGGTTGGATTGTAAAAAAAAAACTTGTGCTGCGGGGGCTGTCACAGCATGAGTTATTTGGCGACATTATATGTAACTTACGAACAAATAAAGGAAAATCTAAGTTTCCGAATTAATTGTAGAAAATTATCAAACGTTACAAACGGACGTGTTACAATTTTATTATTAAATGCTATTAAACAGTCTGCATGCATTGTCTTTGACCCAAACACGGTCAAACAGTATGCTTTCCTCTTTCATTGCACGCCGGTGGGTCGGGATTCAAACTTCATGATGTCTCGGGTTTAAAGCGATTATTAGTTGGTCAGGGCCGGAACTTTGGTGTCTGTTGCTTGGCCAACGCAATTCAACTGTTGGTCTTCTTTTGCTCCAGTTCTTCTGTGGCGTTCTGTGGAGCGCCGGATGTCCCAACGCGTTTTACTGTCGCATCTTGGCTTCAATTGTGATTTCATTGTTAGCCCAGTTGACCCACAGATGAGTTAGAAAACACCCACGCGGACCGAACAAATACATGTTTGAACCGCAGTTTAAGTGAGGGGGACGGTGAGGGCGAGGGTTGTGACCCCGTAAAGTGCACTGTAGCCCACCAGTAACTTAAACTCGGTGCTTTTGCTGTGGTTCCTTCCTGTTTTATGCCAGTGATTCTGATTTTGTTTTCATTTTTAGTCATTCCTACTCAGATACGTTTGTCCTTCCTGTCTAATGTTTGTTATGTTGATTTTAAATTTTTCCCAGTATGTATGTTGTTCATTTTTA
The DNA here is from genome assembly GCA_963580285.1 of Lucinisca nassula. Taxonomy (NCBI): domain Eukaryota; kingdom Metazoa; phylum Mollusca; class Bivalvia; order Lucinida; family Lucinidae; genus Lucinisca; species Lucinisca nassula. Next base: position 134,856,329 of record OY757018.1, on the reverse strand, counting down.
GTTACGTTTGGATTAACTGAGTCACCACCTGTTTGGGAAAGAGCTGCTGACACGGTTTACCTGTTGTATGTTTTGTTTACTGTCGTAATTCGTTCCCTAGTGATATTGCGGGAAGGATTTGGGATCTGACTGTTTCAGTTCCGGCTCTCGTTTCTTTCTAAAGTTGACCTCTGGTAATACAAGGTTGACCACCGACATAAATCGGTTAACCTGATACTAATATCAATAGCCTGCGATCGATATTAAAGTTTGGCTCGGGGCCGAACCATCGGCCTCTGGCCTATACAGCAGATCTCGGACCTGTAACAGGGCCAATGTGTAATTACTTGATTAATAACATCATATTACCCGCGGTTTCCTTCGTCATAATATGTTTTGCTACGTTTTATTCTGCGTTTTAGTAGGTCTTGCTAGGTATCAAACGTAGGGATGGTCACCGTAGTAAAACCTAGCCGTCAATACGCGACTGTTTGTTTCTTTGTTCGTTTTGGAGTTTAACGGTCCAGTCAACACTATTTAGGTCGTTTTTGAGCCTGTCAGTTTACCTATTCACACTTCCCCTGGACAGGCTTATACGTAAGCGGTTAACCAATACAGTGCACACTCGTTTGCCAGAAATGGACAACTGCCCGTCTTGAATCAGTGGAAGGGATCGTAGAAAAGATGTCATGATCAATCTCCACGAAAAATGTGGCCGACCCCGGCAGGTATCGAACCCACGTCCTTCTGATTACCAGTCAGACGCGGATCCGATTGAGCTACATGTACCGAGGCCGGCCCGCGACATTTGGACTTGAGCGTTAGCAACAGCTATATAACCCTGCTTATTCAAAGCTAGTGAAACTTCAATGGGTCGAAAACCGATGGCTCGTTAATCATGGTTAACCCATATATTACAATGGAACTTTCCTACTTGTAAGTTCAGTTTGGTCCATTTTCAATTATAGGGGTGTAAGGCTTGTTTTGTTTAAGTTGTCTAAAAATGCATGTTCTCTGAGCAAACAGCGTGGCCCCAGATCAAACGCTGCGTTCTGTGGCGTCTGATCCGGGTCTAAACTGTTTGCCAACGTCCCAAAAAAGGGACGCTAGTCTTATATGGGTCAATTTCGAATTCGCCCTCTCTTGTCTGCTGATAGCTTTAGATATACAAAATGTTTTAGGTTTTTAAAGGAGGTAATTGGTCAGTTATGCGTACCCATGTATTCATTAAAACCGCGACGGTAAAGCAATTCTAAGGCGATTCTTTTAATTACACACAAAACCCTTATTTTATAGAAATTATAAATATTATTTCAATTATGCCTCTACCCAGCCAGCAAAAACCATAATGACGGGCCAACGTCGGACCGACAGCGGTACGACGTGGCGTGGGGTACGTTTGAAGTTATAATAAACATTACGATAACACGACCGTGCAACATAGTGATTTTTTTCAAGTCTCCAAAATGGCTACTTTCCTGATGAAAATCCGTGATATTTTTCTTATTTATATTGCGAACATAGGTTATGGGTACTCTGTGGAACCGCATAATTGAGGCGGTTCTAACGAGTACCCATAACCTCTGTCCTGGAGCAGAAATAGGAAAAAATAATGTATACCCCCGTTCACCCCAGTTTTCTCTATATAAAGTGGGGTTTACGGGTGTGTTCATTTCACGGATTTGTTTACATGATGAACACACAGAGTATCAATCCTCCCAGATCGCAATCAAATTTATGTGGTCCAAAAGGTTTTGTTTCTTTGTTTGTTTTGGAGTTTAACGGCCCAGCAAACACTATTTTAGGTCATTTTTGAGACGTTCAGTTCACCTATCCACACTTTTCCTGGGCACCGGCCCCGATAGCTCAGTTGGTAGAGTGTCCGCTCCGGGGAACGGGAGGTCACAGGTTCGATCCCGGGCCGCGACATTCCAAAGTCGTTAAAAATGGTACTAGCTGCTCCTCGCTTGGCACTCAGATATACGGGGACTAGGACTGGTCGACCCAGTGTCAGGATATTGTGACTGGGTGTGGTATCATGTAATGTGTCTGGGACATGATACTTCAGTGAGGCAGCACTATAAAAGGGGGGATTGAGCTCCCTGTCGCAACCAGACACCGTCGTGATATGACTGAAAAATTGTTGAAAGCGACGTTAAACCGAATCACACACACACACACACACACACACACACACACACACACACACACACACACACACACACACACACACACACACACACACACACACACACACACACACACACACACACACACACACTTTTCCTGGGCAGGCTTAACTAGTCTAGTTAGTCTGGCCCCGAAAACATATACGACCCATATTTCCCAGTTCCGTTGTGTATTCCTTGCTTCCAAAGGATAAACCTTTCTAAGAACATATTTAACGTCACTACAGAAACGTTAAGAGAATTACCGTAGAAAAGATTCCATGATCCATCTCCACACAAGAATGTTGCCGACCCCGGCAGGGTCCAAAAGTTCGACTTTACATAGCATGTTGTCGTTGACATGTCAGAAATACAGCCGTTCATTATGAGTACTGCTCGAATGCGTGCATATCACAACATATCATCTTCTATTAACAGGACAAATATTTGCATAATCTGTTATTTCAAACGTGAACGCTCGATTATAACGTCCCAGAACTGTAATTCCAGGATAAAATGCTTCGTTTTAGGAAGATAGGATTAAGTCATTAAACCATTCCTTGGTATAAATCACATTTCTCCTGTTGATGTAGTTTTCATTGTAAATAAAAGTCTCGACGAATGACACAAAGAGTCGCTAAGGGTGCTGGGTATAATTTTCAAAGACGACATTTAAACTATTTTTTTTCTTATTTATCCCAGAAAACAGGATTTGACATCTCATGCAAATTTACATGATGTGTCAAACCTTTTTTTCTGGGACAAATAAGAAAAATATCAACAAAAATGGCGTCTGCTGAATTAGCCAAGAGAGTGGTAAGGATTAATGCAGTGAATAGAGAACAAGGTCACGTGAACACGTCTGTGAAATGGTCCCTTCTAAACCTCACTTTAAATAGAGAAAACTGGGGTTTACGGGGTATACACTATTTTTCTTTAATTTCTGCTCCAAGACATAGGTTGTTGGTCGTTAGAACCGCTTCGTCAGAAAAGTAGCCTTTTTACAGAAATTAAAAAATACATTGTATCGCACAGGCGTGTTATGGTAATGTTGTGATACAAAGGATCTTATACGGGTGTTTATTTCAAATGAAATATGAAAAAGAACCCCTTGCGAGATAAATAAATTTCGACTGAAATAACCACGCGTGTAAGATTCTTTTTATCAGACCTCTCTTAACCCAACTTCGTATAGAGTAAAGTGTGGTATTAGGGGAAATTCATTATTTTCCTTTTTTTGCTCAAACATATAGAGTGTGGGTACTCGTTGGATACGTCTCTTTGACGCGGTATTAGGGGCACCGACAATCTATGTTTGGACACGAAATAAGAAAAACATACATTAAAATCTCTATATTAACACCACCGTTTGGGACTGTACAAAAGTGGTCTTAAAGACACACACACACACACATACACACACAAAAGCTGGTAGAGGTGTTGAAAGCGCCATTTTAGGATACGGATGTCGTTATGTTATTTTGTGAAACAATGACTCCAACACAATTGTCAAACATAGTGCGGAGTCCCTAGAAAATCCTCCAAATAGCTTTAGTTGCCCATGTACTTTAAGATAACATCACGTTAACAAGGCTGTGTAATAAACACCCTCTTAACCCCACTTTATATAGAGAAAATTGGGGTTTACAGGGGTATACATTATTTTTCTTACTTCTTTTCCAAGACTTGGGTTGTGGGTTCTCGTTAGAACCGCCTCCATTAGGAGGCGGATCTAACGAGCACCAACAACCTATATTTGCATGGAAATATCACAAATTTTCATCGAAAAATTGCTTGTTCTGGCTTTGTTTGATTTGAGGTTTAACGTCCCCATCAACACTGTCTAGGTCATTTTGGAGACGTTGCTTCCAATGTTTTGGGACTTTTACCCGACATTGAGATGGAATGACATCTCAATCCCTGCCGCCCAATGAAACCAATAGGGTTTATAAGCATGGACGGGCCAACTCGCACCGCTCTGCCTGGGCAGGCTCATCGGAGTCTAACTGTTGGTTTTCTTTTGCTCCAGCATTTCAGTGGTTTCTTGCTGTCGAGTCCTCACCGTTGTCTCACCTCTGTGGTTCTTTGATTTTTGTGTTCACGGAGATGTTGCACTGATGAGTTAGGAGGCCTTCATGCGGACTGAACAAATTATTTGTCTAAATCGCGACGGAAGTAAGGGCGAGGATTGTGGCCACGTAAAATCGATTTAAGCCCCCCAGTGGAAATCTTCCACTAACCGTTCCAAGGCGGCTCTTCTGTGGCGATTTATTTATGTTGTTGTTTGTTACTTACTGTGTGTATCACTTGTGTCTTTTAATTTTGGATGGCCATATGGCCATTTTGTGGGAAAGTAACTGTCCTTCTGGCCTTACTTTGTTTAGGTTTCCATTATGGTCTGGTCGCTTAATGATTGTATTTCTTTCCCTTTGGTGTCTTTTATGGGTGGAGTAAGTTAATTGTATCAATTCCTGATCTTTGTTTTACTTCTACTTAGATCCTCTAAGCAGTTTACCAGTACTCGTGTGCGGGTCGGTTTCAGCTCTACGTGGAAGCAAGATGCAGCCCATCTGTTTCCTCAGGCCCCGATGGGAGGGGGTCTGCTTGTTCTGGCAATATGGTAGAGGCTATTTTAGCACACCGGTGTATTACCATAATTATGTAGGGCATTTTTTTCCTTATTTTATCTTGAAAAGGCAATTGGAATCCAGTGCATACACACACAAATCCAAATGATATACAGTGCAGCCTCTGTTAAGCAGCCACCCAGGATAAACTCTAAAAGTGGCTGTTTAAAGAAGGTGGCTGTTCAGGAGAGGGAAACGGGAGATGATTTATGGCCTGATATTGAAGGTTTAAAATGTTGTGACATCTGCGGGCATCTCAAAATGGGTGTCCCAAAAGAATAAATAAGGATTGTGGGGTTGTTTGTCAGTTTGTATTGGAGTTTAACGGCCCAGTCAAAACTATTTAAGGTCATTTTTGAGCCGGTCAGTTTACCTATCCACACTTTTTCTGGGCATGCTTATAAGCCGTTAACCAGTACAGTACACATTCTTTCGCCAGAAACTGACAACTGCCCTACTTGAACCAGCGGAAACGATGGAGAGGTGCCCGATGAGTGAAATACTTTATGGCTGTTGAAGAGAGGTGACTTTTTTTAACAGAGATGACCGGTAGTGGAGGTTTTTAATCAAGTGTATATCTTTCTTATTACAGATCATGTGAGAGGTAAACGGTTTCATCAACAATGGATGCGGGTGCCTTTCTATGGGTATTGCTTCTTTGGCTACTCCCTAAAGGTGGGTTTATTCCATACAAATAATCGAACTTCAATGCCTCAAAACCATAAAATGTGTTTAAGGTAGGGGTAGATCGAGCCGCTGAAATTAAACTAGTACACTATTTACTAGCGCTACATTGAGGCGGTTCTAACAAGTTTCCAATTTTATATTTGAAACACAAATAGTGTATATACCCCATTAATCTCTCAGGATATTCATCTTATTTATTTATCACTTTTAACTCTGAATATAACATTGGAATTCTACGCTATGCAATGGGTAACAAGCACAACTTAGTACCCAGTTGTAATGAACTCGGTTGTGCTTTATCACACACTACATAATGCGCATTGTAAGACTGGTAAAAGTGATGTAACTACGAAATAATATAATGTTATTAACCAAGTAATTTCGTATTGGCCCTGTAACAGGTCCGAGGTCTGCTATATTGGACCTCGGCTTTGGTTAATGACAATTTTATTAATTAATTTCAGAAATGAAAAACAAAACACTCGATGATTTCATTGTGGGAAGGGAATTCCTAGCAAAGTTTTATTCCAGTAAACGGTGTCGACTAGACGTTTCTAACCCATTGGACAAAAGGCCATTTGACATTTCTTTGTTTCAAATTCCTGTCTTACACTAGGGTTTATTAGCTATCTCAGTCTGTGAAACATTGCTTGATAAAGGAAAATTATACAATGCTGTAGATCTACTTTTTTTTAAAACTGTCTGTTCCATGCTTTGTTACCATTGTTACCTCCCTTCCATTATCTACCTTGGTAGATCATATGCATAGCTTCTAGGTTTATAACCACTCCCTGACTCATGTCGTAAGATGGGGGCTCGTCCGGGATCGGACTTTCGCTGAAAATGGCTTCATGCCGAAGTTGGCTTCACGTCATCATAAATGATGACTTCCTTGAAGAGGGGGTGTGTTATGGACCGCATTGCCTCCCTTCAGTTATCTACATACATAGCTTATCACCACTGTCTGACAACTGCGTCAGGGAGCCGACTCATTGTCTCAGTGGTTAGAGCACTGGACTACCATCCGAGCGACCCCGGTTCGAAATCCACCATAGGCGGGGATTTTTTCAGGCTATGCTTCTTTCCTTTGTTACGGTTTTCATGTCGTAAGACCATTGCAAACTGAAAAGTAACTTTTTTACTCTGGCAGTTGTTTCTGTTTAACTTTCACATTGGCATGTCATTGATCAACTAAAATCAAATTGACATTCTGCACAGTATATAATCAAACTGGTGTCAAGTGTCAAGGAAACTAACTTAGGAAATGTACATATACAAATGTAGTTTCCGGAAATTAACATCTGGTTAAAAAAAAACAACAAAAAAAACACTAGGTGTGAATAAATGTATTGAAAATGGATTTATGCATCTCACTATAAAACGTTTAAATAGCTTTCTTCGGAAGGTATGACAAAAACTGGTTTCTTTTTCTCTGGGGCCAGTTTGCATTTCTTAGGCTGTCTTATGACAATCGCTTTTGGAAGAATTTTATCATTCAAAGGACATTAATTTGTTAAAAGTAGAGTCAGAAATTATCATTAATGATTGGGTTGAAACATCGAGACGGTATTCTTAGGCTCGTTTTGAGTTGTTTGTTTAAGTCTAATGCTCGGCGTAGCTTCGCATGAGACTGAAATAAACTGAAAACTTGCGTTGTCCCATCCCATCATAGTCCACCATGTTGTTTTCACTGATCTTCAAGTAGTGCGAACGAGCATGCGCAAAACGTAACGTGTATCAGCAGAGTCGTATTGGCCCTGTTTTTCGTATTGATCCTCTTTTTCTCGTATTGGGTCTATTTTTCTGGTATTGGTTTTTCCCCTATTGGCTCTGTTTTTTTCATCTGTATAGTGCAGGCAGTTTTGGCTACATAAATAATATACTATTGTGGTTAATTAATAATGTTCAATATTTGTTTCGAGACCAGTCAATATTTGTTTCGAGACCAGTCATAGACCAGGGGATGTACATATATTGTTGTGCAATGATATACGAGGGTAGGCTGAAAAGTTCTGAGCCTGACCAAGAAGCAGGCATCGAACAGCCATGAAATTTTGTATTCATTTAATCCAAACCTTTATTACTTGATTTTACTCAAATGAGTTCAAGTTTACCTGCAATAACGTAGAAATTCTAGACTTTGAAAATTAATACTAGCACGTTTTTGAGAAAATGGACAAAATCTGGCATCGTGGTGTCATCAAGTACCTCCATAAAAAGGGGTTAGCTCCTAAGGACATTCATGCCGATATGGTTGCTACATTAGGGGATGATGCTCCTTCGTATGCAACCGTGAAAAGGTGGGTAGCAAATTTTAAGATGGGCAAGGACAGCCTTGAAGATGATGACCGGTGTGGACGACCCACAACGGCAACAACTGAGGAAACCATCAGCCAAGTGCACAGGGCCGTGATGGATGACATGCGTTTTACTGTGAATCAGTTAGCTAACACTGTGGGCATCTCCCGTGAACGAGTAGAGAACATTCTACACAGTGAATTAGGAATGTCGAAGGTTTCCTACAGATGGGTGCCACGGCTTTTGACGCCTGACCAAAAGTTGACCAAACTGAACCTGTCACAAGCCAACTTGGCTATTTTTGAAGCAGACCACGATGGTTTTCTTGACCGTTTTGTCACTCAGGATGAGTGTTGGGTTCATCACTTTGAGCCAGAGACCAAAAGACAATCCATGCAATGGAAGCACCCTGGCTCACCCCCTCCAAAGGAGGCAAAGGTCGTCTCCTCTGCAGGGAAGGTGATGGCATCAGTGTTCTGGGATGCCAAGGGTATAATATTCATAGATTACCTTCAAAAGGGCAGAACAATTAATGGGGTTTTTATGCAGATCTGCTAAAACAATTGCGAAAAGCAATTAAGGCTAAGCGAACCGGAAAATTGACAAAAGGGGTGTTGTTCCATCAGGACAATGCGCCTGCTCATATATCGGTTTTCGCAATGGCTGCTGTGTATGACTGTGGCTTCACACGTGTCGATCACCCTCCGTATTCACCTGATCTAGCTCCATCAGATTATTTCCTGTTTCCAAACATGAAAAAGCACTTGGCTGGGCAGCATTATCGGTCAGACGAGGAGGTGATAGCTGCTGTGGAGGAGTTTTTCAGGGACCAAGATGAGACCTTCTATACCACTGGGATCCAAGGACTCCAGCATCGCTGGAGGAAGTGTGTGGACAGGAAGGGAGACGTTGTTGAAAAATAAGGCACTTTCAGCATGGACAAACCATTGGATCTTGGTCAGGCTCAGAACTTTTCAGCCTACCCTCGTATAATATGATATTATACGATCTTTGATATGATATATAGTACTCTATCATATGACGTCGCGTCTGAGAGTGTAATAACGCCATGTGATAAATTCGATAACCCACTAGTGGATTAAATATACAAATTAGTTAGATACGCTCCATAATGTTACATGTACGACGTCCTTAACGACGTTGCGTTTACCAATGACGGAATATTGACATTTTGTTAAAACAATCGTGAATAAAATGCGTTTTAGAATTCATATGATAAAAAGAATCTTACATTCGTGTTCATGTATTATTGAATTGATAAAACTCGTTGAGGAAAAGGGATAAAATGCTCGGCAAAGCCTCGCATCTTATCCCTTTTCCTCAACTCGTTTAATAAATTCAATAACACATGAACACTCATGTAAGACCCTCTATATAATACAGCATAAATATAACATAACACACTTTTTGATGGTAAAAGCACTGACAGGTTGTGAAGACAGACATCGTCCCCTTCTGTTGATCAACACTTTTTTCGTTTGTTTGATTTGAGGTTTAACGCCTCAACACTCTATATGTCATTTTGGAGACGTTGCTTCCAAATTTGTGGGACTTAACCCGATATTGAGACGGTATGCCATTTCAAGCCCTGCCGCCGAATGACACCAAAGGGGTTCAAATCCTTCATGCGGACTGAACACATTATTTGTCTAAACTACGACATAACCAAGTACAAGGATTGTTGCCACGTAACATTACGCAAACACGCCTATACAAATACATTGCCACCTTTATCGCCTAAAAATGCAAATTTTATGATGAAAAAATGTGATATTTTTTCTTATTTCTGCTCAAAATATAGATTGTGGGCACTCGTTAGAACCGCCTCATCGAGGCGGTTCTAACGAGTACCAACAATCTATATTTCTGAGCAGAAATAAGAAAACTAAGGTATACCCCCGGAAACCCCAGTTTTACTACATAAAAGTGGGGTTCAAAGGGGTCAAAATTATATTGTTTTCGTGATGAGATAGATTTAACCCCCAACCCCACACACCTCTCCAGTAAATACTTTCTACTGACCTTTCAAAGACGGATCTTCTGTGGTGGTTTATTATTGTTATAGTTCGTCTTTTCATGTGTATATTGAAAATATCTTTACATGTATTTTTGATAGACGTTAGGCGATTTTGTAGAAAAAACTGTCCTTTTGGCTTTCCGTTTGTGACGTTTTTATTAAAGTGATATTAAATTATGTTCATGTTCCTTTCCCTTTGATGTCTTGGGTGGGAGGTGTCAGGCAATTGTATCGATTCCTGATCATTGCCTTCATTTCTATTATATATGCATTGACGTTAGGACTCGCAATGCTTTGCCTAGGCCGGCTGAGGCCCTCTACGGGGTTTACCAGTACTCATGTGCAGTCAATTTCAGCTCTGCGTGGAAGCACCATGCAGCCAAACCTATTTCTCACAGTCCCGATGGGCGGAGACCCGATCAACACTTGTGCAGACAGACAGTGACCAAATTATTGGCAATACGTTATTCGTTGGACAACCTGTAAAAGGAAAATGTCACACGGTAAATCTCAGCCATACAGTCGGCCAAGATCTGGCAGACTTCGCAACGACGTTGCCACGCCGTATCGATATCGGCCCTTCGTTGAACCTACATTCTATGTCAGCTGCGATGCGGTGTAAATGCAGATGCAGTAAAATTCCTGTATTAAGACCACCTTTGGGACTGTTCAAAAGTGGTCTTTAAGACCACTTTTGAACAGTCCCAAAGGTGGTCCCTGATCTGAGGACATTGTAGCCAGAAAACACAAAGAAAAATTAAGTGTACCCTTCAAAAATACCTTTCTATAGCAGAATTAGTCCTAATTTAAGGTAGTCTTAATAGCGGAATTTTACTGTATTTTTTCCCAAATGATGTGATATTCTTGTGCATTACAGACTCTCTTCAAGGTCACAACGAACGTCGCCTTCTGCACTACCTGTTCAAGGAGCAGTATTACAATCCGTTAGAACGACCAGTCGCCAACGAAACTCTGCCAATTAGAGTAAATTTCACAATGGTTCTACAGCAAATCATCGACGTTGTAAGTTCTTTTGTTTTAGATAATCGCATCAATATAACCATTACGAAAATATGTCTATACAAATACATTGTAAACTTTGCCGCCCCCTCCCCCATTAAAAAAAAACGAAAATTTTCACATGAAAAATTCTGATATCTTTTTTATTTATGCTCAAAATACAGATTGTGGGTACACGTTAGAGCCGCTTTATCGAGTCGGTTCTAACGAGTAACCACAATCTATATTTTAGAGCAGACATAATTAGAAATAAGGCCTATCCCTGCAAACCCCAGTTTACTATATAAAAAAGGGGGTTCAAGTAGGTCAGAATAGGCGTGTTTTCGTGATGACATCTCTAGCTATCTTATACAATCTTTCACCGGTTTCTATGAGATTATATAGGGACCACCTACACGTACAAAGAATCAACAATTATTCACGGGTGAATTGCAGTTTATATGCAGACATCTATTATCAGATATGAGCAATTTGTGGTATCGTATCAACAGATCAATAAATAAATTTGAAAAGTCATTGGCGGAGGCTGTGAGATTTAACATAACATATGTGTCAGTTGTCACCGGGTTTAGGCAGAAAATTGATCTTGGGCGGAGGTTTAAACAATTTCTTTACTCCTAAATGTCTGTCACGTTCTGTGATAGCTCAATTGGGTCTACCGATTGATTGTAAATGTCCCAGCACACGAGCCCGGTCTATGTTTTTTAGAAAACGCTCTGATCTCACAACGGGTGCAACATGGATATAAATAATCATTGCCAAGATATCGTACAAATGATTTGTATGCGCAGTCAGTGATAGCCAAATAACATTAGTATTATATTGACCTTTGAGTCGATTGTAGACACAGAAGTAAATGAACACACTCAAACGTGCAAAGCACATACTTATGGCAATGTCGGGCAATACTAGTCAGTTTCCTTCACGATAAACAAAATCAGACATATTTCGTCAGCAAAATGAAGATACTAATTCCACGACTGATTCCACTAAATACATTATTAATTAAATTGAACCAATAAAATGGTTTATATTGCAATCATTTAAACTCATCAATACAAATGGCTTAATTCCACTTTTTGACGTTTTATTTGGTGTCTGTAAAATGTCTCCCCATACATGCATTTAATGCTTTTATTTTTCCAATCCTCAGGGATTGCATTTTAACCGTTCCTTAATTTGATCTAAATCGCGAATGAAATAAGGCCGAGGATTGCGGCCGCGTAAGCCCCCAAAGAAATTATTTTTACTGACCGTTCGAAGGCGGTTCTTCTGATGCGGTTTATTTTTGTTATGGCTTGTCTTTGAGTGTGTGTATCGCTTATTTCTTTTCGTTTTGGATATTTAATTGGCCATTTTGTGGGAAAGTAACTGTCCTTTTGGCTTTCGCTATTGATGTTTCCATTAGGGACTTTTTATTTCATGTTTGTTTCTTTCCCTTTGGTGTCTGTGTTGGGAGCTTTGGGTTAATTATATCGATTGTTGATCATTGCCTTCACTTCTATTTTAGTACATGTACCCGATGAAATGAAACCCGAAGCGAAAAAACAGAAATGTACTTTTGCGTCAAGGACTGTCGATTTTCGCCATATATAACAGAGACACAACTCTAGAAGGTTAGATAAAATTGTCCTTTATAAGGACAGAACACAGGAAACAAAATATTTTACTTTCAGTTTCATATGCCATTATTACTATCGATCTACCTAAAATGTTGTTTCTGTTTTCTTTTACAGGATGAGAAAAATCAGATAATTAACACAAACATTTGGCTTCAGATGGTAAGGCTGACATTTACTTAATCATTGATTCAGGCATATGTCAATATTTTGTACAGATTCGCATAAAACTGATTAACTGTCATGTATGCTATTGAGATAAATGGCAATATTGTCAGTAAAGTCATGGAGGTCTATTGAATGGTCAGCCGCATGAAATCGCAAAGGTCCAATCTGCAATATTGCACGACCCGCAGAAAAAGGAACCGACTGAAGTCGGTTTTTTCTAAGAGTGCCCTAAAATCACCGTGTCATTCTGTCATTCTGTAATTCTGTCAGTCTGTCAGTCTGTCATTCTGTCTGTCCGTCCGTAACCCGTTTGTGAAAATTGGTGATAGTGACTTAACCGCTTGGAATATTTAAACAATTTTTGGCATACTGATAGATATCAATGAGATCTAACCAATGAACTTACGAAATATTACATTCCATTTAGTATAGCCTCGCCGAGGCGAAAAATGTGAAAATTTTCGAACATTTTTGAACTGCTTCTCCTCGGAAACCGTTGGGCCGATTGAAGTCAAATTTCATATGGAGCCTCTATGGGATGGGGGAAACCAAAATTTGCTCATGGGGCCAAGGTCACATGACCAAAATGGCCGCCAAGCCATATATGGTTTGTCTCAGTGAAAATTGGTGATAGTGACTTAACCGCTTGGAATATTTAAACAATTTTTGGCATACTGATAGATATCAATGAGATCTAACCAATGAACTTGCGAAATATTACATTCCATTTAGTATAGCCTCGCCGAGGCGAAAAATGTGAAAATTTTCGAACTGCTTCTCCTCGGAAACCGTTGGGCCGATTGAAGTCAAATTTCATATGGAGCCTCTATGGGATAGGGAAACCAAAATTTGCTCATGGGGTCCAGGTCACATGACCAAAATGGCCGCCAAGCCATATATGGTAAAAACCCTTCAAAAATAGTCTTCTCCAGAACCACTGGGCAAATTTCCACGAAACTTGATAAATAGCATCTGGGATGTAGGCCTATCATAAATTGCTAAAATTGTGACCCTGGGTTGACCTTGACCTTCTTTGGGTCCGTCCGTAACCCGTTTGTGAAAATTGGTGATAGTGACTTAACCGCTTGGAATATTTAAACAATTTTTGGCATACTGATAGATATCAATGAGATCTAACCAATGAACTTACGAAATATTACATTCCATTTAGTATAGCCTCGCCGAGGCGAAAAATGTGAAATTTTTCGATCATTTTTGAACTGCTTCTCCTCGGAAACCGTTGGGCCGATTGAAGTCAAATTTCATATGGAGCCTCTATGGGATTGGGGAAACCAAAATTTGCTCATGGGGTCAAGGTCACATGACCAAAATGGCCGCCAAGCCATATATGGTTTGTCTGTCTGTCCGTCCGTAACCCGTTTGTGAAAATTGGTGATAATGACTTAACCGCTTGGAATATTTAAACAATTGTTGGCATACTGATAGATATCAATGAGATCTAACCAATGAACTTGCGAAATATTACATTCCATTTAGTATAGCTTCGGCGAGGCGAAAAATGTGAAAATTTTCGAACTGCTTCTCCTCGGAAACCGTTGGGCCGATTGAAATCAAATTTCATATGGAGCCTCTATGGGATGGGGGAAACCAAAAATTGCTCATGGGGTCCAGGACACATGACCAAAATGGCCGCCAAGCCATATATGGTCTGTCTATCTGTCCGTCCGTAACCCGTTTGTGAAAATTGGTGATAGTGACTTAACCGCTTGGAATATTTAAACAATTTTTGGCATACTGATAAATATCAATGAGATCTTATCAATGAACTTGCGAAATATTACATTCCATATAGTAGAGCCTCGCCGAGGCGAAAAATGTGAAAATTTTCGAACTGCTTCTCCTCGGAAATCGTTGGGCCGATTGAAGTCAAATTTCATATGGAGCCTCTACGGGATGGGGGAAACCAAACTTTCCTCATCGGGTCCAGGTCACATGACCAAAATGGCCGCCAAGCAATATTTGGTAATAACCCTTCAAAAATAGTCTTCTCCAGAACCACTGTGCAGATTTCCACGAAACTTGATAAATAGCATCTGGAACGTAGGCCCATCATAAATTGCTAAAATGGTGACCCTGGGTTGACCTTGACCTTCTTTGTGCCTAGGTCAAACTTTGACACATATGCTTTTGTGTTGGATTTTATCCTACAAACGATTCAGAATACAGTACTAAATATAAGATATATTTTTGCTCCTTATGATAAGGCGCATTTTTTGGGGGAACCGTTTTATGTCCAGGTCACATGACCAAAATGGCCGCCATACCCATATATGGTAACACTCATAAAGCTAAAAGCATCCGGCGGGTCGTGCACTTCAGCTGAAGCACTGGTTAACATTATTACTACATTTAGAGAAAACCCTATAGTCAAATATTCATTACGAAAACACGCCTATATAAATACTTTAAAAATTTTACCGCCGAAAAAAAAACACACACGAAAACTCTAGATGAAAAATTGTAATATTTTTCTTATTTCTGCTCGAAATATAGATTGTAGGTTCACGTTAGAATCGTTCTACGAGAACCCAAAATCTATATTTTAGAGCAGAAATAAGAAAAATAAGGTTTACCCTGTAAAGCTTAGTTTTACTTTAAAAAGTGGGGTTCAAGTGAGTCAGAATTATATAGGCGTGTTTTCTTGATGTGAGACGTAATTTTGTTCATAACTCAAGTGCATACAATGACTCATGCGACGTCATTTAACAAATGAAATTTATTTCATTTATTTTTTGGTGTTCATGAAAGTATGAATGCAGTGGGTCGCGTGCAAAGTAAATGAGGCATGTACACTTTGCTAGCGATCCGCTGTCGTTCATACTTTCATGAGAAGCATAAAAATTAGTTTATGGCGACAAACCGCTAATGGCAAATTTTTAAAGCTGAAAAACATTTAGACGCTTCTTTTCTACAAAGAGCGGAACAGCTTTAACGTCACCAATGGAAGTGGAGAAGCATGGTTTAGACTACCGTCACTCGACGTCACTGAAAATCATGTGACTCGATGCATTCATGGAAGTATGAACTACATTGTTTTCAATAGGTTAACGTTAGACTTTACACTGGTAATGTAAATATATGGTGATTAGGTGACGCCAAAATAAACCATGGTTATCTCCAATATGATTGGACAATGACGATGTTATGACGTTAACGGCGCTCTTCCGCTGGTTATAGGAAAACTACGTGCGATTATTTTCTTGTTTCAATTTTAGCCCTCATAGCAGTCTTTTTGAAATAAACGACTTGTTAGGTAATGTCTGGCACACAATGTGAATATAAGTAGTAAATGTGATTTATTTTATGAACGACATCAGATGACGAACAAATTCAAAGTGAACTCCTTCGGCGTTCACTTAATTTGTTTGTGGCCCGATATTGGTTGTCTTTGATTTGATGTTTAACAGCCCTGTCAATACTATTTAGGTCATATCGGAGCGAGCATTTTACCTATCCACGCTTTTCCTGGACAGGCTTATACGGTTAACTATTAGAGTACACATTCTTTCGTCAGAAACTGACAGCTGCACTTCTTGAATCAGCGGAAGGGAGAGAACGACCGTAAAAAAGATTCCATGATCATTCTCCACTAAAGAATGTTGCAGACTCCGGCAGATACATGTATCGATCCCGCACAGTCCTGATCACCAGTCAGCCTCGCATCCGACTCAGTTACCGAAGCTGCCACATGTTACGCATACTCCAAAGAACATTAAAAAAATACCTTAATTTCCTAACTAACAAGGAAACGTTACGGGTACAGTATACAAATGACAAAAACAAAAATGATAGTAATATAAGGCCAAATAAAACAGTACAGTGGAAGTCCGCTTTTCAGACCACCTAAAATTAGTAAAATTATGTTTTTAAAAGCAAATTTAGAAGGTTTCAAAATAGAAGTGGAGGCAATGATCAAGTACTTTTTCTTTGTGTTTTCTACATCCTGTATGCTCAAGTGGTAGACCACTTTTGGAACTGTTCAAAAGTTGGCTTGAAGACCACATTTGAACAGACCCAAAGGTGGTCTTAAAGGAGGAAGTTTACTGTATGTTTAGAGTTTCATGTCTGTGTCGGTAAAGATTTTTTAATATCTAACCAGAAATCTATCTCAAGATAAGGACGAGCATTTTTCCCCTTACATAACGATAATACACCCGTGTGATAGAGGTCTTTTTTTCTTAATGGCTAGCTTACTGATGAAAATCCGACATATTTTTCCTATTTGTTTACTGCAAATATAGGTTGAGGCGGTTCTAACGATAAGCGACAACCTATGTCTTGGACCAGAAATAAGAAAAATAATGCATGTCCCTTGTAAACCCCAGTTTTCTCTTTATAAAGCGGGGAGGAGACCTTCATGCGCACTGAACAAATTATTTGTCTAAATCGCGACGGAAGTAAGGGCGAGGATTGTGGCCACGTAAAATCGATTTAAGCCCCCCCCCCCCCCCCCCCCCCCCAGTGAAATTTATTTCCGCTGACCGTTCCAATGCGGTTCTTCTGTCGCGGTTTATTATTGTTATGGTTCGTCTTTGGGTGTTTGTGTCGCTTATGTTATTTTATTTTGGATAGCCTATTGGCCATTTTGTGGGAAAGTAACTGTCCTTTTGGCTTTCCGCTGTTGATGTTTCGATTAGGTCTGTTGTTTCATGTTTGTGTTTCTTTCCCTTGGGTGTCTCTGATGGGAGCTGTGGGTTGATTGTATCGATTCCTGATCATTGCCTCCACTTCTTTTTTGGAGGGGTGTTCATTACACGGACTTGTTCATGTGATGTTCCTTGTCAAAATCATACGTTGGAGGTACTTGTTAGAATCGCATAATCAAATTGTTCTCAGTGCAACTCCTTCTCTGGAGGTATGTCGAACTTCACAAATCTGGCACAAAAGAATCCATATAGACAACATTGAGCATAAATGGATTTTCTTTTTTCAGCAAATATTAAAAGAAAATCTATATTTCACGAAAAACATAAGGTAGGATAGGGAAATCCTAAGCACCCATATTTTTTATTTAACACCAAAAGATAAGTTCATCTACAAAACAAACCGCTAAGCCAAACGCTCACGCCATCTTTCAAGCGGTGGTTTGTTTGATTTGAGGTCTAACGTCCCCTTAAACACTGTATAAACCATTTTGGAGACATTGCTGCCAATTTTGTGGGTCTTTTACCCGATATTGAGATGAAATGACATCTCACGCCCTGTCACCCAAAGAAACCAATAGGGTTTATAAGCATGGTTGGTCCGACTCGCACCGCTTTGCCTTGCAGGCTTAGATCCTCTAAGCGGTTTGCGTACCAGTGTTCGTGTGCGTTCGGTTTCAGCTCTGCGTGGAAGCATCATGCAGCCTATCTATTTCTTCAAGGCCGTTCAAGCGGTGGTAATGATGCAAAAAGATCAAAACAAAACAAAATAAAACCATTTCAAGTTATTTCACCGTACGAAACTGCAGTTCCTTCAACAAAAGTAAAGTCAGTATAAACATACCCATTTGAACCGTTCATACCAATAACAAATGTTAGCATAATAGAATCCAATGATCAGGAATAAACATTGATTACCAAAGAACTTCGCCTGCGACAAACTGGACATTTAGAGGTTGCAGTTAAACAGCATTTAATTTAGCAGAATTCGAAACAGTATAGATCCTAACGAAACAGCTCGTTATAAACCGTGTCATCGGAATGCATGCTGCTTGCAAATGCCTTTGTTTTGGTCTGCAGTGCTAATTCCATTAGTTTGATTTTGCATAAGAAATAAATCACCTCTAGCGGTAAATAATTGCAATTAAGGGGTGCCAGGTTCAGTTACTTTTAGTCATTTAAGTAGCAAATGACAGAATGTGTTGCTAAAGGGAAGAACCTACGGCACCCTGGAAGGGGCATGCAATTTATTTTAATATGTTGTGCGAACAAGATAATATCTTATTCGCACAACTTAATATTTTGTGCGCACAAGATATTATCCTGTTTGTACAACATACATCTTGTGTGCACAACATAATATCTTGTGCGCACAACTTATTATCTTGTTTGCACAACATGATATCTTGTGCGCACACGTTATTATCTTGTTCCCATAGCATATACTCTTGTTTGCACAACCTATTATCCTTTCTGCACAACATAGATCTTGTGCAGACAACATAATATCTTGTGCGCACAACATATTACATGTATCTTGTTAGCACAATTTAATCAGACGCATTAGATATTATGTTGTCCGCACAAGATATATTATGTTGTCCGCACAAGGTAATATCTTGCTCGCAAAACATATTAAAAACATTGCATGTCCCTTCCTGGGTTTCGTAAGAACATGATCAAGGTCATGTTCTGGAGCGTCTGATCTGGGTCTGTACTGTTGTCTGGGTTTCCCGTCTAATCTCGAAGGGCCAGGGTGCAGTGACAGATAATCACATACCATCCAACATCATGTTACGAACGTTTTCTGAGTGAAGCAGGGAAAAGACAACACGTCATACCATTAAAGTTATTGTCATCATCAATCCCACTTATTCCATCCAAAACAATGGCGCAGGGCCTGCATTTTGGCAAATAATAATGCCAATTAAATAATCTAAGAGACAAAACTCTGCATTTTATCGATTACATTGCATATAGGCCAAATGGCAAGCAAAGAAAGTGATGAAAATAAAACTAGTGTTTTCGCCTCAGCCCGCAAATATCAGGACAAATCGTGCACTACTTAGTCTGCTATAGTATTTGAAAGTCATTACTGCTAACAGAGTGGACCTGATCAGACTGAGCAGTCTTTTTACGTTCCACACTGTTAGCTTGTATTCAAAAATATGCTCGAAAAGTTTGCTAAATGATACAGCCGACGAAAGCAGCGGGTATTGTTCTTAGTTTTAGGTGCAGCGTTTCCTGGCTTCTTAAATGTTAATATTGATTGCCATCACGTTCACAAGTTCGTGAAGTTACCGACCGCATAAACCGCACTTTATATAGAAAAACAATAGAGGTTTACACAGGTAAACAATATTTTTCTTACTTGGGGTTCAAGACATATGCTGTGGGTACTAGGTCGAACCACCTCGTTGAACGAGGCGGTTCTAACGAGCACCTACAACATGTATTTTGAGTATACAATAGTCTTAGAATAATACCATACATTTTCATAGGAAAAATATCCGTTTGGAAGATATGACAGAATGCACTATGACACACGGATGTGTCATCGTTATGTTGTTTGTCCTAAATATGGAATGGTTTTCATTAAAACATATTTCGATAGAAGAGGCTATGGTCAGTCTGTGTAGATCTGCAAGCTGATCCGAGCCTTCGCTGACCCGCCTGGTCATAAAACACACGATTTGTGAACTATGGCTATTACTTTTCTTCCGCCAGACATGGATAGCTGAAAATCTTCGTTGGGACCCATATGAGTTTGGAGGGATATCCTTTATCACCCTGCCTGCAAAAAGTATTTGGAAGCCTGACATTTTATTGTATAATAGGTAGGTCATTTCTTGTATATATAGTTTGGTTCTCACATTCCGATACTCTATTTTTCTGTCTGTAGTAATTTATTGTTTTACAAAATATTGTAGCTAATTCACTTTACGCCAACTGGAGTTCTTTACCATATGAAGGCGATAGAACGTCTCTCATACTTCATCAGAGTGACATTTTTATTTTATTTTCTTGGATCATTAAATCCTTATTAGTGTCTTTGAAACTGCTCGTAAACGCATAAGAGCGTAAGTACGTTTGCAATATCCAGTACTGTTGAACTGTTTATGACGAGTTTCAACGAATCCGACACTCCCGTTTTGAGTAGATTGTCAATAGAACCAATCGGTTGTTTGTCACTCGACTCAAATTTACTAAACATAAAATCTCGTCAGAGTTAAAGTCCGCGTTGCTGTCACTGACTTGTCGGAAAAGCTGTTATTTACTTAGTAGAACATAGCCACTGTGAGGTCAGAGTGTTGCGAAAGAGGGTTATCTATAGAATCTGGACTGGGATCATGATTTGTGCTGGCAAACAGCGTATACCTAGACCAGACGCTGCAGAATGCGGCGTCTGATCAGGACCTACACCGTTTGCTTAAACAAGTGGTATTTTAGGGTTAGTCGAAACAGTTAAAATCTCTGTCCAGGACTGTTTTCCCAGCCTTACATCATAGTGTAGTTTATATTTTCTTGTCCTTTGGAATCATTGATTCCATTGTGGAATTTTGAAAATATTTGAGGGTCACTGAAGAGGCCTAATTGGCCGAAACTAGCTAGTCTGACCCAGAAAGCCAGTGCACTCTATATTTTACAGTGCTTTTGTGTATTCCGTGCTTTCAAGGATAACCTTTTTCTAGCATCACGTGAACAAGTCCGTGAAATAATGACCCCCCTAAACCCCACTTATAGACAAAAATGGGATTAACAGGTGTTAACATTATTTTCCTTATTTCTGCTCCAAGTCATAGGTTGTGGGTACTCGTTAGAACGAGGCGGTTCTAACGAGCATCCAAAACCTATGTTTGGAGTATAAATAAGAAAAATATCACAAATTTTCATCAGAAAAAGTGCCTTTTTGGAGGTATGAAAAATGCACTTTATCACACGGATGTGTTATCGTAATGGAACATATTACACTCGGGGGCAATCGCCCTTCCATTACTCTCAGTGCCTTGATTATATAGGATTTGTTCGTTTATAGTTTATGTATGGATATATATAGAGGATCTTACATGAGTGCTGATGTGTTATTGAATTTATTAAACGAGTTGAGGAACAGGGATAAAATGCGAGGCTGTGCCGAGCATTTTATCCCTTTTTCTCAACGAATTTAATAAATTCAATAATACATGAGCACGAATGCAAGATTCTATTTATCATATGACATTTAAAACGCATTTCATTCACGATTTGTTTACAAAAATGTCAATATTCCGCCATTAGTAAACGCGACGTTGTTATGGACGTCATACATGTAACGTTACGGGGCGTATCTAACTAATTTGCATATTTAACCCACTGGTGGATTATCGAAAATAATACATGGCGTTATTACACTCTCAGACGCGACGTCATATGATAAATCTATATAGATCATAGCTCAACTCTTTGTTTGTTTGTTTGAATTGGGTTTTAACTTCCCCGTCAACACTATTTAGGTCATTTTTGAGACGTTATTTAGGCAAATTTTCTGGGAGGCTACTTTCTACTTTCTATTGTTTTTCTGATGTTTCCGTATAATCTAAAAAGAATAAATTTGCCCCTGTCCACACGTTAACAAGGCCGTGTGATGAACATCCTTCTATACCCAACTTTATATAGAGAAAAATGGGGTTTATAGTGGTATACATTATTCTGCTTTCTGTTCCAAGACATAGGTCGTGGGTACTCATTAGAACCGCCTCAATGAGGCGGTTCTAACGAGCACCAACAACTTGTTTGGCGTATATAAGGAAATTATCACATTTTTTTCTTCAGAGACAAAAATCGTTTTTGAAATATGGAAGATGCACTGTTTTGCACGGATGCTTTAATGTAACTGGGATCCATTACGATAACACACCCGTGCGACATAATACATTTTCCACACCTCCAAAATGGCTACTTTTCTGATGAAATTCCATGATAATTTTCTTATTTATACTGCAAACATAGGTTGTGGGTGCTCGTTAGAACCGCCTCAATGAGGCGGTTCTAACGAGTACCCACAACCTATGTCTTGGAGTAAAAATAAGAAAAATAATGTTTACCCCCTTAAACCCCAGTTTTCTCTATATAAACTGGGGTTTAGGGGGGTCTTCATCTCACGGACTTGTTCACGTGTTGCAAATTCATTGTTTGAGATTGGTCCGCACTTGATAAGGGAGATAAACATTAGTTTGCCAGTTGGATTTTTAGAACATTTATCAATTCCCATTTAATGTTTCAGCGCAGATGAGAAGTTTGACGGGACCTTCCATACAAATATAGTAGTCAAGAGCGATGGAAGCTGTCTGTGGGTACCTCCTGGGATGTTCAAGAGTACCTGTTCTATAGACATCAGTTGGTTTCCTTTTGATGACCAGAAGTGTGATATGAAGTTCGGGTCCTGGTCACACGACGGTCGCCTCCTTGATCTTCAGATGGAAAATCCGAATGGCGGGGATATTTCCAGTTTTATTCGGAATGGAGAATGGGATCTCATTGGTAAGATTAATACAACATGCTATTAATTCCGTTTATTGACGAAAAAATCCTGTATTCGTATTAACACCAGGTCAAGCAATATTAACCGGAGGTCAACAATCAATAATCATGTTTTTTTTTTTAATTGTGACAATTAAGAAAATTGTCATTAATTAAGAAATTTCGTAATGGTGAAGTTACAGATCCTCGGTCTACTGTATTGGCCTCGGCCTTCGGCCTCGGGCCAATTCAGCAGACCTCCGACCTGTAACTGGGCCAATACGAAATTACTTGCGGCCTCGTAGCTCAGTCGGATGCACGACTGACTGGTGATTTAGAGGACGCGGGTTCGTCAACATTCTTTCATGGAGATTGATCATGGAATCTTTTCTACGGTCATTCTCTTCCTTCCGCTGATTAAAGGAGGGCAGTTATCAGTTTCTGGCGAAAGAATTGTGCATTGTACTGGTTAACCACTTACGTATAGGCCTTCCCAGGAAAAGTGTGGATAGGTAAACGGACCGGCTCAAAAATGACCTAAAATAGTGTTGACTGGTTCGCTAAATTTCAATGCAAACAAACAAACAAACGAAAATACTTTATTACTACTTTGATTTTACTGCCTGCCGTCCCAAACACAGGCGTTCATTTGCAGTTTCTTAAATAGTGACCTTTGTCCTGCAGAAAAAGATAAATCCTATCTTTGCAACGATGCCGTTTCAAGCGGCTCCTAAGAAGCAATCTGATCAGGATCTACGCTGTTTTTCATTTGTTGTGAATTGAACAAGTACTTTATATCAAGAAATTTGATTGGTTGATAGTTCGAAATGGCTGTTAGTGATTTAATTTATTCAGCAAGACAATTGGTAATTTGCTTTGTGATGTAAGGGGACATCTTTCATTTTTATAACTTCGCCTTTTTGTTGCTTTGTCTTTTTTCTATGTCTTGAGATGGCTTTATTCCCTGATGGTGGTTGAGTTACATCATACTATCATCCTAATAAGCCGTATTCCAGGCAAGTAGCTCCTGATGATCCCAGAGAAAAATGTTTTTGTAAATTTCAAAGCGGTATATTACGGAACCCGGGAAGGGACTTGAATTGTTTTTCTAATATATTGTCCGCACACGATATTATCTTGTTCGGACGACATATTATCATGTGCGCACAAGACATTAAACTGTGCGAACAAGATATTATCTTGACCACAAAAGATAATATCTTGTGCCACAAGATATACACAAGATAATATCTTGTGCACACAAGATATTATCTTGTGTGCACAATATATTATCTTGTTCGCACAACATATAATCTTGTGCGCACAAGATATTAAATTGTGTGAACAAGATATTATCCTGTGTGCACAATATAATATGTTGTCTGCACAAGATATATTATGTTTTCCGCCCAAGATAATATATTGTGCGCACAACATATTATCTTGTGCGCAAAAGATAATATCTTGTTCGCACAACTTAATATCTTGTTCGCACAACATATTAAAAAAATCATGTCCCTTCCTGCTTAAAGCGCTTTCTGTTCAGAAACATGAAGATATAAATGTCGCCTTCGGAGGAGTATATATATGGCCTCATCCAGCCTAAAGCCTTACTTAAATTTTAGGTAATGAAAGTATGTTCCAGATGCTCTGTCTCGGGTCGGGCGTACCGGAGTCTAACTGTTGGTGCTCTTTTGCTCTTACATTTCAGTTCTTTCATGCTGACGAGCCCTCATTTTTGTTTCATGTCTGTAATGGCTTGATTTTTATATTCTCCTTCATGCGGACTGAGCACAGAAACAAGGGTGAGGCTTGTTGCCAAGTAAAATAATCGATTTAAGCATCACTCCTCATTCCCCCCCCCACCCCAGTAGAATACTTCTTATAGAACGTTCCAATGCGGTTAGTCTATCTTGTTGTTTTTCGTTGTTATAGATCGGCTGTGTATGTATGTATTGCTGATGTATGTTTATTTTGGATAGCCGTTTGGCCATTTTGTAGGAAAGTAACTGTCCTTTTGGCTTTCTGATTGCGGCTATCGATTTTCAATTTTCGAACCATTGAGTTTTCTGTACTTAGGTGAGTATCTCCTTTTTCCGCGTTAAACCAATGCATTTTTGCTGATTTATTTTTCATATCGGTTTAACGACCCATTCAATATTATTTCACTTATTTCGAGCCAATCGTTATTCAGAGATGGGTGAAAACCGGAGTACCCGGAGAAAAAAACACATGGTCTTCTGTTGCAAAGCTTGGCGTCTCACGTGTGACCCGAGCGAGGCACGAATCACAGCGATGAGAGTCA
This sequence comes from Lucinisca nassula, assembly GCA_963580285.1. Lineage (NCBI taxonomy): Eukaryota > Metazoa > Mollusca > Bivalvia > Lucinida > Lucinidae > Lucinisca > Lucinisca nassula. The sequence goes on along the minus strand of OY757018.1, from coordinate 134,831,257 downwards.
GCGCTCTTACCCATTAGACCCAGGAGGTCCGTTAAGCCATTTTGTACCGGAAACCCCAAAACGGGTAACTGACAAACAATGTCGACCCAGATCAGACGCCGCAGGACGGGGAGTCTGATCCGAGCCTTCACTGTTTGCAAAATTTTCAGCCAATATCAAAATAGATTTTGAAGTTAACACAACCTGACATCCCTAAATTTTGAAATAGACTCCTGCTATATATGAGGTAGAAGATTCCATTTGATAAAAAACGTTAAACCAAAGCATAATATGCAGCATATATTGCTCCAGTTGAGAAGGGATTAAGCGGATAATTTCGGGATACTTTTTACTGATATCTTCATTAAACAAATAGTATACAGTGAAATTTCGCTATTAAAACCACGTAAAATTAAGACTAATTCTGCTTTGAAAAGCTTATTTAGCAGGATGCACTTATTTTTTCTTTGTGTTTACTGCCTATTGTGAGCTCTGATCAGGGACCACCTTTGGGACTGTTCAAAAGTGGTCTTAAAGACCACTTTTGAACAGTCACAAAGGTGGTCTTAATATAGGAATTTTACTGTATGTTGTGGGTACCTAGTAGAATCGCCTTGAGAAGTCGAATCTTACAGGTATCCATAACGTATGTTTCTAACAAGAAACAAACAGACATTCATTACCCAAACACGCCTTTTCAATTTTAACACCTTAAACCGCACTATTATATAGTAAAATGCGGGTTTACACGGGTATACATTATGTTTCTTATTTCTGCTTGCAAACATAGATTGTGAGTACTCGCCGAGGTGGTTGTATCGAGTACATACACTCTATGCTTTGAGCAGAAATATGAAAAATATCGAGATTTTCATCTGAAAACAAAACTATTTTTCGGTAGTAAAATTTTACCAATATAATTGAATAGGCGTATTTTTTTCGAAATGATCCTCGGTTATCCACGTTGTATATATAGAAATTATTATTCATTACCTTGTTCTATGCTTTATTACATTTTGTCTAAACAAAGAGAATGGGTGCACTCATCTGCTCATTACTGATAAGTTTTAATTGCTTTTTGTTGTCATGAACACCAACAAATGTAATGAGAGATAACATGACGACGATTTTGTCTGAGAATGCTGAACGGGTTATGCCTCTTTGTGTGTCGTAAGTTCAGTACATATTATTAGTGCATATCAGATTATGTAACGTTTTCATTGGTGCCAATCCAGTCACGTGCTAGTCACTATTCTACTGTAAGAGCTCGAGCGGGCACAATTATATGTACCTGATATGAGCCATACCATTCAACAGGTCTAAGAAAGTTGTTTTATTTAAAGACTGTCTTAAAAGGGGGTCTTTCATTTGTGCCCATGCATGTTTTTTCTTTAAACTTTGTATATTAATAACTCAGCATATACAACCTATAAAAATGTATTTAATAACTTATATAAATCAAAGCAGGACTCAGGAGGCCGCTCTAACTGACTCCCTCCATGAGCTGGTGTCTGTCTCTAAATAAGTGTTTCTTAAATCTTATGTTTTATTTAGTTTCAAGATCTGTGAACTGGATTGAATGCAGAACTCCATAGGCATTCCTTTGATACTAAAAATCCTTTTGAATTAATTAAAGTTTACATTTTCTGATAAAATAATTATCAAAAATCTCTTTTTTTAATTAAAATTTTAAAAAATTATCAAAGTTCAATCCCTAAGATAAGTATGTTCTAGTCTTTGTCAAGATTTAATTTTGCTAGGAAAACTTGTCATATGTATCTTCTTTAGCTACGCCAAATTTCATGAAAATCCGAAACCGGTAACACTGTAGTTTTACACCTTTAATGGATGTAAGTCGTTTCTGCAAAATTTACTATTTTATTGAAATCATCCAAGAACCTTACAAAAAGGCAATTCGTAACACTTATATAATAAAAATGAGATTATACAAATCAAAATAAATACATATTGAGCTGATCTAGCTTAGAAACTATTAAAATATCATGAATTTCTGATATTTTCCATTCATATATACACTATGATCTATCCAAAATAGTAGATAGTAAAACACTAAATCATAAAGGTATTCTTATCAACAAATTAGGCTTAACAACATATATTGCTTTTTTATTAGCAGCAAAATTATTGTGAACATGTGCAACTTTATTTAATGAGTTTGCATAAGTCATGCTACTCAAATAGGTGTAAGGCCAGGAGATCCATTATTTTCATTTCCATACCAAGCTGGTATGCAAGGACGCAATGGTCAGTGGTTTGTTGTTACTAGTAAAAATAGTTCTGATGATAAATACATGGCCAGATTAAGCATTAGATATACTGTGTCTTTATGAACACTGGATTATTATCCTAACAAAAAAAGTTACAGTAATTATTGGTTAGTATTTCCAAAAATCGAAATGTCACTGATATTGAGTTTCTGTTGCAAAAGATATCATTGATGGATGAGGCGCAGAATATGCGCAGAATATTTGTTGTAAACAAAGCTGTTCCATAACCCAGAGAAAGTTTGCTATTAGACAGGGAGAGAAACAGTTTCCTTCCTTATAGTACACATGCATTAATATGTCTCTTTTCTGCATTGGTATTGTAATTGTTGACATTTCTTTAGTGTCTTATTTTTTCTATTTACTTTGTCAATATAGTGGTTAATTTATCGGAAGCGAGCATTTAGTATTTCTTTCTGGTTGTAAAACTTTCAACCACTACTTGAATGTTTCTGCTGAATGCAAGTTCACTGTTTTTTAAGCACTGTTATTGCATGCTTTTTGTTCATTAATAATTACCAGTACATTTCTATGCAAAGGAAAGAGCATTGCAGTGTTTGGACAGAAAAAAAGCATCACAATGTATTTACTGAAAATAATTTAAAATCCTATGAGTAATGCGATAACTACTCACAGATTGAATAATTATTATCAACAGTTTAAATGCTTCTTGATATCTTACATAATGTGCTTTGTAATTACTGCAACAACAGCTGAGATAGGTAAATGAAGTGAAAGACCTATATAAATATATAGACAACACAATCATAATCCCATAAGTTTAGGAACACTGACAAATGTACGACCATGTGAATTCTAAAAGCAAATTCAAATGGCTTTGGAATACAGCTTCAGGAAGCCGTTTGATTTCATTCATAGGGGCTATACAAAAAAGATAGATTGGCTAGTGCCTATGCAGATACAAATTCTGAAAACTTAATGTCCAGGAACAGTTATCTCAAATGTTATTGATTTTCCCTAGAGTAAACCTTTCTTTTTAAATGGACAGTTAGGGTTAAATAAACAAACAACAGTTTGACTTGAGAGTCATTTATCTCGAGTCGGATAACAAATCTCACAAAATCTGAAGCAACATCTAAAGTGACTGGTATGTTGTTGATTTGAATGTTAAATCTAAACATCTAAATTAGACAAGAAAGACAGAAAGAAAACTGTGCACATGATTACTTGATTATTTGTCATCAAAACCTTTGTGGTATATAGTTCTGTAGACAAAATAGTTTGTTCCATATGGGCAAATTTACCGAAATGGATGTTTTGAAATAATACTTAAAATTATGCTATGAACTACTTACACAAAACATACTATACTATAGCCATCCAAATTGAAAGCAATAGTAAAGTATTATTAAACAGCATGACCAAAACATGATAATCATATAATTTCCCATTTTGCTGAATCAGGACTATCAGTATTCAGTCTGTTAAAACACAATGTTACCGGTCCTCAATTTCCATTAAAATTCATCAACATGTTCCTAAGATATGTGGGTAGTTTTTATGCTAAAATGGTGTCTTGACAAAAATTGGAACATGGTAAAAATGCATATAAAATTTTAATAAATACAAAAATAGGAGCAGAAATATGGGGACACCATCAAAGAAAACTGAATGCCCAGCCACTATTACTAGACATATGAGGTCATTCATAGTATCAACTAACTCACCAATTATGGCTTTAATTCATAAAACATAGCAGCTTTAGATATATGAAACTCTGAATACTGTAGACAAGTTTATATGAGAGTACTCTCTGTTGTGATAGAGACTTCATAAAATATGTAATAAATTTAATTCAGAAATAAAACTTAAAAGTAAATGCATCATAATTATAATGGTTATACCCAAGGCAATTATTGTGAATAATTTTATCAAAATCCAAGCGTGGGCAGAAAGCAGTGCAAATTTCCTATACCGTGAAAGACCCCCTTTAAAGACTGTCTGTAAATTTAAAGACTTTTTAGTCTGTAGTCTGATTAACACTGAGTAACACAACGGAAATTCATGAAAATGATGTAACACGAAAAATCGCATTCTCACATCACATGAACAAGTCCGTGAAATGAAGACCCCACTAAACCCCACTTTATATAGAGAAAACTGGGGTTTAAGGGGGTAAACATTATTTTTCTTATTTCTTTTCGAAGACATAGGTTGTGGGTACTCGTTAGAACCGCCTCATTGAGGCGGTTCTAACGAGCACCCACAACCTATGTTTTGAGCATTTATAAGAAAAATATTAAGGATTTTCATCAGATTAGTAGCCATTTTGGAGATGTGAAAAATGCACTATGTCGCACGGGTGAGTTATCGTAATGATAAGCAGCCACAGTCTTAATCTCATTAATAAAACGTGCGTTGCTAAAGACTGCATGTATTTTATTGTCTTTTAATATCGTTTAATTAAGAAATAAAACAACACACTTCCTTCCATTAGACCACAAATGTCGTGAAACTCCGCAGTTAGGGAGGAAATATCTGTCAATGGTCGAACATAAGATGAGTTCCGTACTGACGTCATTTCGTTTTCGGACATTGTACTGTTGTGACCCGTCTGAAACTTTCAACAATTTTAGTTGTCAGAAAAACTGCCTGTCGAAGCGAGTGGTCGGTTTATTGACAAAATCGTTATACACATTCATTCCTGAGCTCATTTTACATATGGATCTTATTACAAAACTGTTTTTCTGAGAACTCTTCAATTATGGTGGAAAAGATTTACATGTAATTAAATAGAGACAACTATATAATTTGCAGTTACACATAGTTGAATAGTCCATAGATAACGGCCAAATTACTATAAAGAGCAAAGTGCGATTTTTCTGTTTTACACCATTTTCATGATTTCATTTGCGTCAGTCTTTAAATTTACAGACTAAAAAGTCTTTAAATTTACAGACTAAAAGTCTTTAAATTTACAGACAGTCTTTAAATAAAACAACTTTCTTAGACCTGGTCAAGGTGATAGAGCCCGCTAAATTAGTTTAACCACAGATCGTTTATAATACCGTTCAGAACTGAAATGAATTCTGAAGATGCTGAATTTAGACGATTTTATTACATAAAACTTGGGCTTAAGGCCACCATAAGGGGAAAATGTAATGGCGCTTTGGCGACGTCAAAGGCCACAAAGTCTTCATCGTCAGCCACGAGTTCGCGGCGTCGATATACTGTGCATCAACATTACTTAGTCTATAGGAAGCAGTGCACTAAATAAAAAAAATAAAGTAACACATGTTAAGGACCTAATACAGTAAAATTCCTATTTTATGACCACCTTAAGGACTGTTCACAAGTGGTCTTTAAGACCAGACCATCATTGGGACTGTTAAAAAGTGATCTTAAAGACCCGACCACCTTTGGGACTGTTCAAAAGTGGTCTTAAAGACCCGACCACCTTTGGAACTGTTCAAAAGTGGTCTTAAAGAGCCGACCACCTTTGGGACTGTTCAAAAGTGGTCTTCAAGACCCGACCACCTTTGGGACTGTTCAAAAGTGGTCTTAAAGACCCGACCACCTTTGGGACTGTTCAAAAGTGGTCTTAAAGGCCCGATCACCTTTGGGACTGTTCAAAAGTTGGTCTTAAAGACTCGACCATCTTTGGGACTGTTCGAAAGTGGTCTTAAAGACCCGACACTCTTTGGACTGTTCAAAAGTGGTCTTAAAGACCCGACCATCTTTGGGACTGTTCAGAATAGGTCTTTAAGACCCGACCACCTTTGGGACTGTTCAAAAGTGGTCTTAAAGACCCGACCACCTTTTGGACTGTTCAAAAGTGGTCTTAAAGACCCGACCATCTTTGGGACTGTTCAAAAGTGGTCTTAAAGACCCGACCATCTTTGGGACTGTTCAAAAGTGGTCTTAAAGACCCGACCATTTTTGGGACTGTTCAAAAGTGCTCTTAAAGACCACTTTTGAACAGTCCCAAAGGTGGTCTGTGACCAGAAAACACAAAGAAAGAGCAACTGAAACTTTATAAATAAGCTTTTTAAAGCAGAAATAGTCTCAATTTTTGGTGGTCTTAATAGCGAAATTTCACTGATTCTTGACACTTCTCGGGCCAGTGTCAAGACTACTGCACTGATATAGTTGTTGCCTACGGCTCGGGGCATATGAGCACATAGGGTCACAGTTTTGGCCATTGGTCAGTCCATAACTCTAGGAACATCCCTCAGCTTATATTACGGGTGCGTCAATAGACACAAATGTTTATTTGTTAACACTGTATAACAGTTTTCATAACATATGTACAGACTAAAAATATTTATGTTTTCAGCTGTACCAGCTCATAGAAATGTGAGATCATATGAATGTTGCCCAGAGGTTTACATCGACATAATTTATACCATTCACATTCGCAGACGAACATTATATTACGGTTTCAACATCATCATACCCTGTCTGCTTATCTCCACTATGTCGTTGTTGTTGTTTCTCCTTCCGCCGGATGCCGGCGAAAAGATTTCACTTGGTAAGCTGCAGTTGTTGTGTTTAATTATTAGTATAAAACGTTGGGCGCATGAATTGCAGAGAATAGAGTCCATTGTCTTTGACAAAATCATTTCATATTTAAATCACAATATTACCATGTAAGATGAGAATAATATTTACATTGAGTAGAAAGAAAAGGTCACTCAGGAACCAAGTTTCACCGCATTCTATTGATTCCTTCGCGAGACAGGGTGCAGACAAGCTAAACTGATAGTTTTCGGGGCCTTGAAAATAAGGTCAAAGTTACCAAATTCCAATCAAGTAATCACGGGCCTCCGTGGCCTAATGGATAAGAGCGCTGACTCTTAGTCATTAGGTCTCTCACCGCCGTGGGTTCGAGCCTCGCTCGGGTCACGTGTGAGACGCCAAGTTCTGCAACGGAAGGTCAGGTGGTTTTTCTCCGGGTACTCCGGTTTTCGCCCACCTATGATTAACGATCGGCTCGATATGAGTGAAATAATCTTGAAAGGGCCGTAAAACCCAAACCAAAAAAACCAATCAAGTAATCAAATCTTTAGTCGGTTGCAATGATATACAGAACTTAGTTTGACCAAATTTCATCGATTTGTTTGTGAGGTAAAGTGCAAACAAATGACATTGGGTGTATGTGCTCTTGAAAATAAGTTCAAGGTCACCAAAATCAATTATCAGTCCGTTCGTTAAATAGGATGCAGACAAACTTAAATTGACAGTTGGTGTTTGGACAAGTGCTTTTGAAAGAAAGGTCAATGTCCTTAAAAGTCAGATAAGGGTCACAAAAATCTATACAAATATTTGATAGGTTGCAATGATAAATTGTACCAAGCTTGACCAAATGTAATCCATTTGCTCATGAGATAAGATGTATACATTCCAAAATCGACAGTCGTTTGGGGCTTGTGCCCTTGAAAATAATGTTAAGGTTATCCAAATCGTGTAGTATTGATACATTCTACCAAGTTTGACCACAATTAATCGATTCGATTGTGAAATAGAGTGCAGACAAGGCATCTTTGCCCCAAAATCGACTTTTTGGTAGTATGTGCCCTTGAAAGTGGGGTCAATGCCAACATAATCTAGCATGTTGTCCCCCATCCTAGTGGTGTAACCATGAAAGTTGGGTCTAAATCCATCAATAGGTTCAGAACATATAGTGAATCAAACAGGCTACGCCGACCCTAAGGCCAACGAAATGGTAATCTGCACCAAAAACAGTATGAACGGCATGGATGGGTTGATTGGGTGTGGGCTGGGGGGGGGGGGGCACAAATATGACAACATTGCTTTGTTTTCAAAATCATTCAAACTTTTATCCCTAAAATACTTAAATGTCAGTTTCAAGAAGGTACAGTCAAAACGTAAGGACTTATGACACTGAAAATGCCAAATATAGCCTTTTCAGCAACTCTATGATAGACAGGCCAACCTCGCCAAACTCGTCCAAGATATTATCCCAAACCTTCTTCTGTGTTAGTTTCAGGAAGATTCGATTAAAGTTAAAGGAGCTATGTTGATGTCAGGTCCCAGCGTTCAAAAGGTCGTAAATCTACGAGTAATAGATAGACATCGCCGGTTTTCGAACTTGTCTGAGCTTTTATCCCTGACTTACTTATATGTAAGCTTCAAGAAGTACCGATAAAAACGGAAGGGGCATGGTTGATGACGCGTTCGAAAATAGGCATTTTCTGCTGTCAAACGTAAGTCTGTGATAAATGGACCGACTTGGCCGGGTTTCAAACCCATCCGAGATTCTATCCCCATCCACCTTAAAATAAGTTTCAGAAAGCTCCGATCAAAACTGAAGGCCCAATTGTAAGTTTATGGGTACTTGTGGTTGTCATAGCAACCAAAGTTTTCATTCGATTTTGATAAAAAGCGTACGTTATCAATGCTCCACCAGAGGCATGCTACAGATGAAGTTTATTGAAATTAGCCTGCAGGTTGCAGAGATATAACTGGGCAAAAGTGTGGACGGTCGCCGGACGGAAGACGGGCGAAGAACTGACTACCATCCTATAAGCTCCTTTGGAGCCTATAAGCTCCTTTGGAGCTTTCGGCCCAGGTGAGCTAAAAATGTAAAAGAAGATTGTATTACAATATATTTCATCATATTACAAGTACATACTAAGAGCCAGGGAGTCATACCTCTTTTCAAAATACGCAAAACCAAAAAAAAAAAAAAAAAAATGCGATGGTCAGGCATAAAATACAGCACTTGGTCTGCATTGCATTTACGTAAATGCCAATGTTATTTGTTTCAGGAGTCACAATACTATTGTCATTAATGGTATTCCTACTGCTGGTTGCTGAGACGATGCCACCTACATCAGATGCAGTGCCTCTAATAGGTACCATATTCAGTTCAATTCCGTACAATTTCTACGTGTTCTTCTTATATTTCACAGAAATGCAAAAATACCTAAAACGAAACTTAAATCGAATTGGTTGGCATTAATTTGTTTGTTATCGTTACATTAACATAATAAAAGGAATGATAATATAGAAAAAAACACCACACACATTTTTTACCAATTAAATTGCATCAAAGTTCGAAGCAACAATACAATACGTTACATATATCACATAAAGCTAAGTTATCTCTTGCCTCAAGAGCTGATAACACTGCAAAGAGAACTAACCAAAATTATACGTTACAGAGCATTCACACATTCAGTTGCAAAAAGAATCCACTAGGGAAACCACGACGACTCGAATTGTAGAATGCAGTTTTATTCAGAGATAGCGAAAAACGCTCATCTTTATATAATTTGTGTGGTATTACGAAAGCAACAATGTATTTGCCGTGGACAACAATTTAATTGGAAAACAGGCTCAAACCAGGAGGTTGATATTGGTATTAAAATGCTTAACGTCAACCGCAACGATGTTAAAGGTGCATAATTGAGCTACCGGGTCTCAAATTTTTTTTTCTGGTTTTTATCTTCAATGCATACTCCTTTGTCATGTGTACACTTATGGAGCCACATACAGCTTCAGAACTTTGTGAAAATGGTCGTTTTCATTCGTGTTTACCCTTCGATCTGAACATGTGTTCGGAATTTCTGTTCTAAAAATTAATATGTCACTTCACACATTCATGTTGACATTATCGTCTCTGAGTGTCGTTACTTATGGCATGGTATTCAGCGTCATATTTTTTTCCGATTCAGGCATGGCCTAAGCATACAAGGCCAAAATTGAACGTCGCATAACGTCATATATGGAGATTCTATTTTTGTCACGAACTAAAAATAGATCTAACTAGTGTTCGAAACCTAGTTAGGGAATCCCTCTCAAACTCGTTTACCTGTCATCATAATTGTTCGGATTTTTGCATAAAATGCATTCATTTGCATTGTTTTAAAGACAAATACCGGCTATATGTATTTTATTTTGTGAAGCATTTTTTCCGGATACCTCAATAATGCACCTTTAAATCCGGATAACATTAATTAAAAATTAAAACTTAATACTTGAGGATATCACATTTAGTAGAAACATAACGCACACCGGACAGGGTTTAAAACTTAAAAATTCGATGTTTTAATTCGGTTGAGCAGGATTGGGTCATATTGAGCTGTTGAGATCGGTCTATGTCCGTCTGTCATCATTTGCATTATAAATACGCACGATTACATGTATATGAAATCACCGATTCAGTTTCAATTATAAGCCATGACTGTTAAGCAGCTATGTTCCTAGGTCAAACTATAAGAAAACCCTGTAAACCCACTAGGGGCCACATGTTACCAGTCTTTATGGTATAAGCTCCAATTGTTTATCTCATTGCAATCTCGATCAAGTTTAAGAAAGGGCCATGTTGAGTAAAATAAAGCCGCATGGTCAAATTCTAGAAATATTCTTCTGAATACACTAGGGGCGAAACAGCTGCTCAGACATACAAGAAACTGAATCGAAACCTTTGTTTTGATAATGCAGTATCGTTGTGGTTGTTGCATAAAAAACTTGTATGATTACGTCAAGCGAGCACTGAAAAACAAATTGTATTACATCTCTATCTAACCTGTTCACAAGGTTTGCCTTAATTAGATATCGAGTAAAAAAGAAGTGAAGGCAATTATCAAAAGTCGATACAATTACCGCATACCTCCCATCCAAGACTCCAAATGGAAAGATATGCGAACATAAAATAATTTCACTATCCAGAAACGTCACAAGCGGAAAGCAAAAAGGACAGTTACTTTCTCACAAAATTATCAAACGGCTCTCCAAAATATATCTACAAACATTAGCAATACATACATGCAAAGACGAACTATAACAGTAATAAACCGCGACAGAAGAACCGCCATGGAATGGTTAGTAAAAAGTTTTACTGAGGGGAGGGGTTTTCTTAAATCGATTTAATACGACCACAATCCTCGACCTTGGTTATGGCGTTGTTTAGTCCGCAAGAAGGATTTCTAACTCAAAAGTGCAACATCTTCGATAATATGAAACTCAAACGGCTACAGTGATGAAACAAGGATAGGGACTCGACAGTATTACATAACTGTAATGCTGGAGCAAATAAAAAACAACTGTTATATCCAGGTTGGCCTGACCAGAGACAGAGCATCGGCACCAACTGACATTGCCTATGTAAGCCGTTAGTGAGTGAGTGTTTGAGTTTTACGTCCCACCAACAGCTAAGGTCATCCGGAGACGGGACCTCGGTTTGAGCAATCGATAATCAACAGAATCCGATCGGCCCTACCAGAGACAGAGCATCAGGCACCAAAAAACATTAGATAAATATCTGAATATTGATCATTAGAGGCGAGCAGAATGTTTACTGGGCAAATCACAGAAAAATCATGTCAGAATGTCTGATCTTACTGAGATCTCACTCATATTAGAATGTACATAAATTCTGGTTACATATCAGGTCACTTAGACAAATAATAGAGAAAAAAAACTTCCTTCGTGAAGTTTTCTTCAGTAAAAGTGCAAAGCTACCAGACAAGCCTCCAGTGCCATCGTGAACCTCTTGTTATTTGTGTGATAGTTAACGTTGAAACTGATTAAAAATAAATAAATAAAATAAACAAACAAAAAACTAACAAACAACACTAAAACTGATTTAAATCGAGAAAAACAGTTTCTTTTATATTTTCATTGCTGCAACTAACTTTGATATTTATAGTTAATTGTGTCATTTATCACTTTACATTATTCTTATCAGGTATATACTTCTGTTGTATAATGGTGATGTGTTCATTGTCAGTCTTATGTACTGTGATAGTCCTAAACTTCCATCATCGAGGACCTGAAACGCACAATCTTCCTATGTGGGTAAGTCGCTATTTTATTTTGTTCTTCAACGTCACATTATTTGCAAAGATTGACTGTTTTTTCACCTTCGGTTTGTAGAAACAGTTCTTTGGTTTCATAGTCAAACTTCAATGACACCAAACTCTTTGGTTTCGTGACAACTGATTCCAGAGATCATTCCTTCACTTCTATTTTGTTTATGGCACCCATCACCTAAACAAGTCCGTGAAATAAACACCCCCTTAACCCTATTTTATGCAGAGAAAACTTGGGTTTACGGGGATTTACATTATTTTTCGTATTTCTTTTCCAAGACATAGGTTGTGGGTATACATTAGAATCACCTCTTTGAGGCGGGACTTAGTGGCACCCGCAACCTTTAGATTTTTATTTGCCTTCACTGCAGCTGGTGTTGTGCCGTGTGGCGGCCGTAAAACGTCTCCCCGTACATCAACCATAGTGCAGTTTATATTTTACTTTTGGTCCTTTGAGATCAGCGTGAATATTCTGAGAAATCAGAAATATATTATTGGTTTAGACTCATATTCTAGACAGGTTTTTAATTATTTGGACCCCATTTTGATTTATATCAGTCTTTGAATCGACTGCCTTTTCGAAATTCGCAAAATTGCGGTATGTTTCCTCTGGCTTTCTTTGCCGGATCTTTACAGGGTCACTGATGAGGCTTTATTAGCCGAAACTACGTAGTATGACCCATCTTCTTTCTAATGAATGTTTTCATTGCTCTTAAAGGAACTCATTTTAGATTTTTATTTGTATGTAGTAAGAAATAAATATAGCCGATTTTCATGACAAAATCAGCCATTTTGGAGATGTGAAGAAAATTGTCTATGTCGAACGGGTATCGTAAGGGTATGGTAATCATAGCGCTAATTCGCAAGGTTGATTAAGATGACTTTATTGTCTTCACTTCTATTTTTTTATATTTTTCTGGGCCTTTGGGATCATTGAATTTATTTAGAATCATTTTGAAACTAGAGTTCTGCTGAAGCCTGTGTTGCGCATTTCAGTACTGGTCATGAACAGACTCAATGTCTGCTGTTTTCGTTTATTTGGTGTATTCTTTGCTTCTAAAGGGTCTAACTATTCAGAGCATAATTAAGGATATTGATAAGTACAAACGATTTTCAAGTTAAAATTAAGATTCCTAGAGATTCCTAAATATGCATTATTTTTGTAAATTCAAAAGAGAAACGATCAGGAAATGATACAATAAGATCCTAAATTCTCCCACAACATTACTAGGGAAAGAAGTCAAAATATGGAGTGACGACAGTAAACAAAACGTACAACAGGTAAACCCAGTCAGCGGCTCTTTCCAAAACAGGCGGTGACTCAGAATATCAAAAGCTAAGTAAAAAGGAGCAATATACATAAGTTGGGAAAGAATCAGAATCACCAACATGACAAACTTTAAACTGGAAGGATAAATGTAACTAAAAATTAACAACCAAAAAGAAAGAAGAACCAGAATCGTGAACGTAACAACATATATGATTAGGCAAAGAATCAGAACCACCAACACAAAATATGAAGGAACCAAAGCAAAAGCATCGACTTGGAACAGTCAGCAAAAATTACTGGTGGGTTTAAGTTAACTTTATGGGATCCAAAGCTCACCCGCACTTTCACGGTGCTTCAACCAAGTATTTGTTTGGTCCGCGTGAAGGTTTTCTAACTCATCAGTGAATCAACTTGGCAAACAAAGAAATCACATTTAAAACCAAGTTGACACAAGGATGAGTACTCGATTGTAAAGTGCGCTGAGCCATCCGGTGCTGAACACAACGCCACAGGAAAACTGGAGCAAAAGAAAACCAACAGTAGAACCCCGTTAGACCAAGCAACAGACATAAAATTTCCGGCTCCGACATACCAAAAACTAGCTTTAAGCCAAAGCCATTATGGAGTCTCAACCCCGATCCACCGCCGTGAAATTAAAGAGGAAAGCATAGTTTCTGACCGTGAGTGGGTCAAACACAATGCATGCAGACTGTTGGATAGAATTTATATTATATCCAATGCGTTTGTAACGTTTACTAATATTCTGAAATTGTTCAGAAAAGTTAGGTTTTCCTATAATTTTTCTGAATATGCCAACAGATTAGAAATTAATTGGTAGTAAAACTTAGAAAATGCTAAGTGTCGGCGATTATAATTTTCATGGGACTCAGGAGCGGTTTCCGCGGCCTTTCACAAAACGTCTGGACAAACAACATGATATGTTCTATTTCAACCACTTTTATATCCATTTTAGGTTAAAAAAGGGCTTAATGGCTGGCTTGCAAAAAAGTTATGGCTGGAGAGGCCAGGAATGGAGAAACGCCGACAGAGTATGCGGCAAAGACTTGGTGATGTTCCATTACATGATAGAAGTGCTCATGCGTTACTTCCAAACCTTTTGGAAACGGAGGAAGAATATCGTTCTCGCGTAGAAAACGGTATGTGCGGCGTTACACTGCAAACCGATGACTGGATAAGACCGCCCACATCACAAAGACAGCAATGTCATGAACAAACAACAGGAATGTCTTTGAAACAAAGCGATGACGTAACAAATATTTTGAATCATGATTTAATAGCAATTCATAGGGAAATAAAGAAAATCACTTCCAAAATTAAACAAATGGACGAAGAAGAACATATAAAGAGTGAATGGAAATTTGCCGCAATAGTGATTGATAGACTTTGCTTGTGGATATGTGTTTTTTTAACCTTGCTATCAACATTGGCTATATTGCTATCGGCGCCACATTTGATCGCATAAAAGAAAAGAACATGTGAGGTGGATATTCGATCAAACGCGTTTCGTGACAGCGCACTTGGTCATGGAATGTGCTGTCCTTACACAAAATGGAAGAGGGTAAGGAATGCTGAAGGTTCTTACTGCTTAGGTAGACAGTTGGTGCTATGTAAATCTGCAAAGAAGCCAATATGCCTTAATGACAAGAAGCAAAATGAGAGATAAAGGCGCGATTTGGAGTCTGGATTAACGAACTTTGGGATCTGTTTCTGTGATGCCGAGCAATATGACAAAACAATGCTCTTGTGGACACTCGACCAAAAAGGGACAAACTGATGTATGTGTATTATATACCATGAACGCTATGAGTTATCAAGATACCGATCCCTATCGCTGTTTATTTTATCATCGATTATAAACACATGATTGTGTAATAATTTTGTTTTGTTTTCAAGTGTCATGTACATGCTACCCGGAAAGTGTTCTTTATGGATACAAATATTGAATGGCACATTTTTCAGCCATAAAATGTTTAATCTTTAGTCCATTACAGGGCTGTCATGTTATAAGAACACAACTATGTGTCATTCGCTGTGTTTTTAAGTCAACCGACAAGGCATATTGAGTGTGGCGTTGAAAAGAATTGCGTGTCTGTAAAAGTATATTTGGTTTGTAATATACCCTGTCCTTTAGTGAATCGTGAATCCGTTTATATTATGGAATATGATAACGTCCATTTGCATGGTTTTGTTTGAATGCTGATAACGCATACAGACAAAAGGGATTTACCTATCAACAACAAATGGATGATGTTAGTACATATATCAGCATTAACTCATTTTGTGTTTAAAATAGTCAATTATTACGGTACAGAACGCGCAGAGGCTCACAAACAATTCCACGCTTATCCGATTCCAACTGTAGTTGTACACATTGAAAACCAGTGGTAATATATAGAGTTTGTTCATTCTCCTGTTTTAATATAGGATTTATAAACCAAGGGTGGTCAAAAATCCGACAGTTTCTTTACACGGTATTTTAACTCCAGAGGCTTATACATCCCATATTTAAAATAGGAGAAATGAATAAAATTGTGTATTTTATGCACTTTAAGGTTCATTTTGGATTTTGGTTCTGAATTGAATTTCGTTACAGTTGTCTTTTACTGCTTATGTTAACGGTTCAGTCAGCGTAGCTTAGTTATACATAAGCTGACTAAAAAATTTAACGGGCGCCATTTTCAAATCGCTGTCAACAGTTCTGAATAAAAATAAAGTGTTTCAGTCATAAAACAGCTAAATAAGCGAGATTACAGAAACAAAACGTTCTTCCTGGAAAATGGCTATGTCCATATTTTCTTTGTTTTAACTTTGCTCAAACTCAAATGTCGCATCTTCTCAGACGCAAATGAGATGACGTCATGAATGACGTCGACTGACTGAAACTTTCCCGCGCTGAAATATAACGCTTTCACTGCAAAACTAAGTGTCTTGTATGTTACGAAAGAAAAATAGTATCAGCTAAAGAGAGTTAAGAGAAAATATTTCTTCGTAGCAAAAAGGAAAATACCAGATGTATTTCCAAAACAAATGATGGTATTTCTCTGTTATGCATGTAATATAAAGTGGTTTGCGCATGTTTCTCTGGTATTCCATAAATACTGGCCAGTTCAAATCGGAATAAACATCTAAAAAGAAATGTTTTAATTGCTTTGCTTATTCTCTGCCAAAATAACACTTGAGGGGAATGACACTGGATGAAAGCTAAAAACGAGCTTTGGTATTATATTTAGTTCACATTATATACAGTCCATCTTCTCAATCTTACGCAGGGCAAACTGAAATGACTTTCATCTAAGCTTTCTTAGCACATGGACCAGTTACATTGCTACATGTTCCCATGCCCCTTTGGACACTACTTATTCTTTCTGCAATCGCATTTACACAGCGTAATTCTCTTCTTGTCCGCTTAATTGATACAAAGCGTACTCCTCTGAACTACTGGCCTGTGTAAACTCGCGACGATTGCCCCCGCTTATAGGGGCTTGGAGAAATAGATTGGGCTGCATGAGTCGTCCACTCAAAGCTGAAACCGACCGCACACGAGTACTGATAAACCCCTTAGAAGGTCTAAGCCTGCCCAGGCAAATAAGTGCGAGTCGGCCCATCCATGCATATAAACCCTATTGGTTTCATTGGGCGGCATGGGCTGAGGTATCATTTCATGTCAATGTCGGGTAAAAGTCCCACAAAATTGGAAGCAACGTATCAAAAATGTCCTAAATAGTGTTGACGTGGACGTTTAACCTGAAATCAAACAACCAAAAAACTCGCGACGGGCTAGTTATTTTAATCCCGTTGAATCAATGCGAAATCACCTGAAATGCACTGTATATGTTTATGCCATCGCTCATGGGTGTCTAAATTATTTGCGGAGACATTTCTGTTTGTTTGTTTATCTATTATTTATCTACTCAGTATCATCACTGGAAATGCAGACAACGGATCTTGCCTTAACATTCTGAAGCGAAATCATCTAGCGATAAAGCAACCAGCTTGGTGAATAAAAAAAATCAGATCGGGTTGGGTTGGATTTGTTCATAATAGTTAATGGTACACAACTCGTGCAGACTAGTTCTGGCGCAAACGCAACGATATTTCTATATACAAGTGTCGAACTTCTCAAAGGGCATTTTTGTCCCAGTCAGAATATGTATTACGTTTTAGGATATTGAACAAGATTTCTTGAGTCGAGTGTTACAGGAAATACTTCAAGGGATGGATTTTTGACGGATCGTTGGAGAGCAAACAAACAAAGGTTATGGTGGAATCAGAAAGTCATATAATTAAGTCGCATATTGTAAATATAAATGCATACTGCTTTTAATAGAGGATCATACATGAGTGTTCATGTATTATTGAATTTATTAAACGAGTTGAGGTAAAGGGGTAAATGCGAGGCTTTGCCGAGCATTTTGTCCCTTTTCTGGAAGGAGTTTAATTAATTCAATAATACATAAACACGAATGCAAGTTTCTATTTATCATATGACATTTAAAACGCATTTTATTCACGAGATGTTTTACAAAAATATAAATTAGTAAATGCGACGTCGTTAAGGACGTCGTGCATGTAACGTTACGGGACGTATCTAGCTAATTTGCATATTTAAAATAGAAAGGGAGGCAATGTGGATTAGTGGATTATCGAAAATAGTTAGTGGATTATCGAAAATATTACATGGCGTTATTACACTCTCAGACTCGACGTCATATGATAAAGCAATACAATGCTAGAGGCAATATATTGATATATCGCAAGAGGCAATATATTGCTTGTCAAACAAAATATTCTTCACCAGGTATGAATAAAATAATTTATTTCTGTATTTGCTTTTCAGTTGAAAGTCGGTTTTCTTCCCAAAGTTTGCTTAGTTACGTTGAAAAGATACATATTGGAAACGCCGGTAGAAAAATCGATGGCTTATCTTCCGTTTGATCGTTTTGGTCTTTCAAGCATTATCTGTTTTTAATTTTGCTCCTATTTAATTAATGGTAAAATAGTAGGAACAAGATAGCCACTTCAGTAAACGCCACAATCAACAAACACAGCCACTTCAAGTACGGAAAGACTTAGTGACCAGAAGGTGCACAAAAGACACACAATAATTCGCACACCAACTTAAAGCCATTTAATATACAACAAACATCCCATTACAAAAAGAAGTAAGTGTAAGGAATATAGTATTTACACTAGAATGCCTATATTGAGACCACCTTTGAAACTGTTTAAAATTGGTCATTAAGACCACTTTTGTATGTCCCAAAGGTATTTGCCCACTAGGAAAACACAAAGAATATGCAAATGAAACCGTCTAAATTTGTTTTAAAAGCATAATTTGTCGTAATAGCGGAATTTCACTTTACCTTCTAAAACCCCACTATTTGTTTTAATTTTGCTCGAAAACATAGGTTGTGAGTACACGTTAGAACCGCTAACATCACGTGAACAAGTCCGTGAAATGAACACCCCCTTACACCCCACTGTATATAGAGAAAACTGGGGTTTACGGGGGTAAACAATATTTTTCTTATTTCTGCTCCAAGACATAGGTTGTGGGTACTCGTTAGAACCGCCTCATTGAGGCGGTTCTAACGAGTACCCACAACCTATGTTTGCAGTATAAATAAGAAAAATATCACAGATTTTCTTCAGAAAAGTAGCCATTTTGGAGATGTACAATTGCACTATATCGCACGGGTGTGTTATCGTAATGAATTGAGGAGCTTCTAACGAGTACTTACAAATTATTTTATAGTATAAATAAGAAAGTTGTAAAAAAATTACTCCATTTTGGAGATATGAATGTATGTACGAAGTCATACGGGTGTGTTATCGTAATACAAGAAATCGCCGCCTCGGAACGGTCAGCAGTTAAACGACTGAAGATTTCAACTTCAGAGTTAACGAGAGTGCAATAGTATGCAGTATCATACATAAAAGGAATGAAACGTAGGGTCGAACCAAGGTTATCCAATTGCAGTAGAAAAACTTTACTTTCTTGGGTCGATTGTTTATTCAATTGGGCAAAGATGTACATATATAAGCGCAGTCATACTACTGCTATCCTCGTGACTATTACTTGCCAATAAAGTTCAAGCCTGCGAAAATGAAAAATAGACAGAGCATGGTGCGAATAAAGTGCAGGGAAAAGTGTTTTGATTAATTAAATTGGTAAGGCAATATATGGGACATTCTAATGCACTTGCATATGTAACGCGACGTCTGATTGGATAACGTCAGAAATTTGCGACAGTATATTCTACGATATACTGTCGGAAACCCGACGTCATCACGTAACGTCGCTTTTCATTGGCTGCCATTTGGTTTTACGCAGCTCACAACGGTTGCCGCTGTGTGCAAAGTAGTTCAAGTTTTAACAAAACAAGTGAATAAGTGCATTAGAATGGGGATAACTGTAATGAAAATTGTCATTTGGGGAGGTAAATCGTCGGTTTTACGGTTGCAAATTACGTTTTACGGCTCCGCTGACGCGTCGCCGTAAAACGAAATTTCCGACCGTAAAACCTCCGATTTACCTCCCCAAATGACAATTTTGAATACAGTTATCCCCTAATTGGCAAGCAGTGTAGACCCTGGCCGGACGCTGCAGAAAGCGGCGTCTGATCAGTGTCTACTCTGTTTGCTTAAAGAACATGATCAAACGCCCCCTTCCGCACGCACTACGTTGATCACAGTGCTCAGTGGGAAAACGTTTACGTCATTTAAGGTGAGAGTTTTATAATGGAAAACAATGCAATATATAGTACCGAATGAATAAAACAAGAAAATGTATTTAATTACTTATTTACTTGCCGGAAATCATTATGGAGCATGATCATTGTGGAGCATGAACATCGCGAAAAAACGCCTATATAATTTTGACCCCTTTGAACCCCTTTTTTTATAAAGTAAAACTGAGGATTACAGGGGTAAACCTTATTTTTCTTATTTCTGTTCTAAAATACATATTGTCGGTACCCGTTAGAACTGCCTCATCGAGTTCAATCGCGGTGGTTCTGACGAGTACCCACAATGTATATTTTGAACATAAATAAGGAAAACATCACAATTTTTCATCTAAAAACTCAATTTTTCGGCGGTAAAGTTTACAATGTATTTATATAGGCGTGTTTTCGTAATGATGATTTTGCTTTTATTTCTCATCAATTTGCTTTTATTTCTCATGCAGTAAATTCTAGATGGTTCAAATCATTTCACAGCAAGGACTTCAACACAGAACTAAACATGTTTTGTACGGATCAGAGTAGCTAGTTTCGGCCAGTTACGCTCATCAATGACCCTAAAATATTTTCACAATTGCGCAGTGCACTAAATGGTCCGAAAGTACCAGAAAATATTATACACCTAATGTTGAAGGGCAGGGAGACGTTTTTCGGTCGCTACATATTCCCTTGATACCTGTAAAATGAAAAATGTAACACACACTACGATGAAAGTTAGGATGAGTTTGTACGGCCGCCGAACATTCCCTTAACACCAGCAGTAGTGAAGATTAGTTTACTTAAAATGGAAGTCCTGTAGAAGCCATGAGCTTTTCGAAGCAAAGAATACACATAGCTGGTCCACGTGCAAATTTCCAAGTTATCAAATGTTGCAGTTTTATCAAATACCTACACAATCTACACAAACCGAAGGTCAGTGATACATAGTTATAACAGAACCAACATGAGTTTCAAAATAGAAGTAAAAGCAATGATCAGGAATCGATACAACTAACCCACACCTCCCACCAGAGACACCAAAGGGAAAGAAACAAAAATGAAACAACTAGACGCAACAGCGGAAAGCCAAAAGGGCAGTCACTTTCCCACAAAAGGGCCAATTAGCTATCCAAACCAAAACGATATAAGCGATACACACTTTCGAAGACGAACTATCCGCCTTGGAACGGTCAGTGAAAAGTATTTACACCGTGTGTGTGTGTGTGCGCGCGGGTGGGGTGGGGGGGGGGGGCTTAAATCGATTTAACGCAGCAATCCTCGCCCCTACTTCCGTCGCGATTTAGACAAACTCAGTCCGCATGAACACCGTATGTCAACGTACACCGGATATAGCGATTAGTGAAGAGATGGATTGTTCATGCGGGGTGATACCAGGTCAGTATTTTTCCTATTATTTTTCGTATTTTATGAGATTTGAGTAACAGGTTATATCGGTGACATTCTTTGTACATTGTTGTCCTATGACTATGTGAAATAAGGAAAATCAGCACGTACTACGATTGGCAAAAATGATCTGCCTAATCTCAGGCAAATCATGGGAAACTTACAGATTTAGACCTACCTATGAGTGTTTCACTGCATAAATTATTGCTCTACCTATTATCTGGCTGGCTTATGTTTGTCTTTCTTTTCGCCGTGACTTTCTTGAAAAGTATCGAATATATAAGCCCTGTCGCGGAAAGGAATAGAAGACGGGATCCAGACAAACACCTAACACAAATATTGTCGGCATCATATTTGTTGACACTTAACATGAATGCAACGAGCTGCGATTTGGAGCGCATGAAGATTATAAGATAGGCCTAAACTATATAGAAGATATTCCAAGTTGATGGGCAGAGAATTCGAGCCAAAATCTAAACACCCTTAGTCGCTAGCTTTTGTGAAAGCTAATACTTGTCCAATACTATCATTAATCCATTTAGAACCAGAAACCCCATTACGGGTACCCTGGCAAAAAGTGCAGGTGCGTCTGATCAGGGCCTCCACTCTTTGCTAAAAGTTCAGCCATTTTCCAAATAAATTTTGAAGAAAACACAACTTGACATCCCCATATTTTGAAATGGACTCCTGCTATATATAAGGAGGAAGATTCCATTTGGTGCAAAAAGGGTTAATATGAGCCTCGCCACGAGCAAACCTGTCTTCGAGGTTTACGAACAGGTGTGACACAAACCAGGTGTGCGGCAACAAAAACTTACCAAGTCTTAAAATTGAAATTTTTGGTATACAGACTAGATCGACTTCTGCCTAGACAGCGAAAAAGAAAGGCACAGATCAGCCCGCGCCGATGCGCAGCTGATCTGCGCATTTGCTGTTCGCATGTACAAAAAGCAGATTTTCTCATGACGCGGCTCACATATTTTCGACTTTTTTGCGGCTGATAGTTTTGCTTTTGGAGAGAGGAAACCATATAGTATGAAATTGCCAAATGGCCATAAAATTGGTAACAATCAGTTGAGCATGACTTCGATTAAATATGCATCTTCAGGCCACCGGAACTATAACTGTAAAGTTTCATCAAAATCCTTTGAAACCTGTAGGAGAAGTTGCGGAGACAACATTGTCTACGGGCGGACGGACGGACGAACAAACGGACCCATTTTTATTGTCCCCTTGACTAACTGGAACAAAAATCAAATCAAACTAACAAACTATCAAATAAAACAACCTGGATCCGCCACTCATTTAGTTGCATCTTTAAACATTGTAATGTAAATGAATTTTCCATGACGATTCACCAACACTTGGGACATAAACCGTCTTTTGGTTTAGGCTTTGGTCACCGCAAGATTCGTTTGTTTGTTTGTTTGTTTGTTTGTTTGTACTGGAGTTTAACGGCCCGGTCAGCACTATTTAGGTCATTTTTGAGCCGGTCAGTTTACCTATCCACACTTTTCCTGGGCAGGCTTATACGTAAGCGGTTAACCAGTACAGTGCACATTCTTTCGCCAGAAACTGTCAACTGCCGTTCTTGAATCAGCGGAAGGGAGAGAATGACCGTAGAAAAGATTTTATGATCAATCTCAAAAGAATGTTGCAAACCCCAGCAGGTATCGAACCCGCGTCCTCCTGATCACAAGTCAGACGCACATCCGACTGTGCTACCGAGGCCGGCACCGCAAGGTTCGTATTGTCATTCAGAAGGACCTAGAAAGCGTGCAAAGTCGCAAGTCCTTTCAAGATTATTTCACTCATATCGAGCCGATATTTAATCAGACGTGGGCGAAAACTGGAGAGCGGGAGAAACTATACCTGGCCTTTTGTTACAGAACTTGGCGTTTCACATGTAACCCGAGCCATGCACGAACTAATTATTAAGAGTCAGCGTCCTTTTACACTAGGCCACAGGGCATTCTACCAAATGCACCACGTATAAACAAATACAACGGACGAAATATTTACATGCACCTGGGACAAGAAAGTACTTACAACAAGTTGTGCTGAAGAAGACGAACTTTTGCAAACGCCCCGTATTTCATATACACACGGGAACCATTTCGAACTTCGTAATTTAATCGTGTGATATCATATCAAGACGATCAGACACTGACACTCCCGTTTCATGCAATTAAGTACCGACCTAGAAAAAACTGTTGAGCATGTCACCGACATTTCTGGAGAGGATGTGAAATTTAATAAGCCGCCAAGAAGACAAGAATTTAAGCGCTTGTTATAATGAGCGATGTCATGAGAAAAAAGGCAATTATCGCATATGCGAGTGGAAACGGTTCTGGCGAGCCTGCGCATGCGCAGGCTCGCCAGAGCCGTTGCCGCTCGCATACACGTAATGACGACCTAAGCTTGGGTGAGTCGCATGCAAGAAGTTATGCATGTAGCTCTACCAGTTGCCAGTTATTTTGTTCGTTTGAATTGAGCTTTTACGTCCCCATCAACACTATTTCGGTCATTTTGGGCAAGTTTCTTCCAATTTTATGGGACTTTTACCCGACACTGAGATGTAATGACATCTCCAGTCTTGCCGACCAAACTGGAGAAAATGGTTAATATGTAGGGACGGTGCGATTCGCACAACTTTGCCTGGGCAGGCTTAGACCTTCTAAGCGCTTTTCAAGTACTCATGTGCGGTCGGTTTTAGCTCTGCATGGAGGCACCATGCAGCCAAATCTATTTTTACAAGCCCCGATGGGCGTGGGCCAATTAAGCGCTAGTTACATGTCATAAGACAAAATGGGGAATACCATGAGAAAAAGGTACTTATCGCATAGGCGAGCAGCAAAATCTTTGCCGAGCCCGTGCATACGCCCATGCTCGCCAGAGCCGTTGCCGCTCTCAGACATGTAATTAAGGTGTAACTATACCAAAATGTAATGACACAGAGGCCTTTCTGATATTTAATCATCATCAGTGTGTCTACACCCCAAAGTTTTGAAACTTAAACGGCTGATGGACAAGACCCGGCAAACACAGCACATCCCTGCCCCCGAGCACACACCGACCGACATACCTCATGAGACACGTCAGCTGGAGGCATCAGGCAAGAGACGCCCGATCCAGATAGGCGTCCCCCACCGAGCCAACATCAGCAAACATGGCCCACGCTCAACGGAAGTCCAGGGCATTTAATGGAGACATTGAAGGAGTTAAATGCCATACGTCATGTATCTAGTCTTATTAGCTGCTTGAGCCTTTTCTTGAGGAATCACGAAAAAAACACCACCCCACTCCCCGAAAAATATTCCCAGGACAATATTCCCCCTTTTGTAATAGCGGACAAAATCCCGCACCTTTTGTTTAGGTAGACAACCCACTCCCCTTTGCCAGAATCCCCCGAACAAAATCCCCCTTCCGTTTATAAAGGTGGACAAAATCCCCACACACATCCACATGCACAATTACTGGCTTTTGAAAATCAATCTGGCATGTGTCGTTTTGGAAATCAGATTTGGTGCAATACTATCATGGCTATATTGGTGCTCAGGGAGAAATTATTGCAACAAGCAGGTAGTACTGCACAAGTACAATAGCTGACAAAACAAAGAACAGTGACTCATCAATGTGACTAAATTCTAAGAATGAATTAGAATGGTACAAATGCAACAAACACAGTTCTTTAGTCACGGCAAGAGATCAAAATTAAATGAACTGACTACTCAGGGCTTTTATATTATGTACTGTCTGATTCCGGTACCAAAACTTGTATTGTCAAAGCATGATTGGACTAGGCAGGAGGACATTTAGATCGACGGAATTTTGTCCGGGAGGGATGATGTCCGGGGGATTTTGTTCGATCTGACAATCACGAAAACACCCCTATATAATTTTGACCCCCTTGATCCCACTTTTATATGGTAAAACTGGGGTTTCCGGGGGTATACCTTATTTTTCTAATTTCTGCTCTAAAATATAGATCGTGGGTACTCGTTAGAACCGCCTCGATTAGGCGGTTCTAACGAGTGCCCACAATCTATATTTCGAGCAGAAATAAGGAAAATATCACAATTTTTCATCGTAAAATTTTCATTTTGTCGGTGATAAAGGTTACAATGTATTTGTAAAGGCGTGTTTTCGTAATACATACGGTGAGGGGGACTTTGTCCAGGGGGATTTTGTCCGGCCTTTACAAAAAAGGGGGATTTTGTCCGGGTGGTTTTGTCCGGATACTTCTTGACGTTAATGTGATAACTGAGAGGCTGCAGACACGACAGCTTGTAAGATTATCCCCCCTTGATGTTGGAGCCACTAGATAGGATTGTGTTTAAAAATTTGTACAGTTTTGTCTGATAAAAACACAAAAAAGACAAAATGTGACAGTGATTGTTCTAAGGATCATAAGAATAAAATAATCAAAGTCTAGTCATAATTTTCCAAGCGTCAAGTAAGTTATCTATGCAGAAAGTACATTAAAATTTTGCAGGAAATGAACCTGGGCTCCTCCAGCAAGAAAGATATCTCTAGGTGTGTGATGCCATCTGTCCTGTCACATGAGCTGGGACCATGGAGGTTAAGGTGCACGTTGCGGTTGATCTCATTTAAATAACAAAAACAAAATAAAAAAAAAAAAAAAAAAAAAAAACACGAGAAAACCTATCTTTAGGGCTAACCATAATGCGAACAAGTCCGTGAAATGAACACCCCTCTACATCCACTTTATATAGAGAAAACTGGGGTTTACTGGGGTATACATTATTTTTCTTATTTCTGCTCCCAAACATAGGTTGTGGGTACTCGTTAGAACCGCCTCAAAGAGGCGGTTCTAACGAGCACCCACAACCTATGTTTGCAGTATAAATAAGAAAGATATCTCGGACTTTCACCAGAAAAGTAGCTATTTTGGAGATGTGAAAAATGCACTATGTCGCATGGGTGTTTTATCGTAATGGACAAAGTAAGAAACTAACCAGCCTGTTTAGTTACACAGACAAACAATGAGCTTGCACTTGTTTTTGATGGAGAAACTACAGACACAGTGAAACATCGATGGTTAGACCTCTGAAGGATCGTGTACGTACCATGAATAAGTCGAACCCGTTCTTGTATCCGCGGGGCATTCCACCACATACGAAATGGGGATAGTTTAAGAAAATGTTCTTTTCTCTTGCAAATGTGTGATGGTTGTACTCATTAGAATCGCCTTGATGAGGCGATTCTGATGAGTACATATAGCACACAGATGTGTGTACTTATTAGAATCACCTCAGTGAAGCGGTTCTGATTACAAACAACATACATTTATAATAGATTACCAAAAAGGTATCCCAAAATTATTTCCATTATGATCCCCCACCCCCGGTATGGCAGAAATAGTAACCTTTCTTGGCTCGAACTACCGTTGTCTCGAACTACTTTTCACCGGCCCAAATGGGTTCGAGTCATCGAAGTTCATCTGTATTGTTCTATCAAAGCAGCACACAGAGAGATGCAGATCATACTACGCAGATGCACAGATATTTGCAGGCTGAACAAATTGACCTGAGACTGATGAACTCTATTGACATAATTTCACACCCGACTGGATGCATGTATTTATCTTCGTCGTTGTCCGAAGATGGCCATATTGTTATATAATACATAGACGTCGGTAAATGGTTCGCTATTAACGAGATGCCGAAAATTCACGAGACGTTTACGAAAGCCGACGTATTAGGCGATAGCAGTGACCAATTTATTCCTTGCATAAAGGTCATTCTCATGTCAAATTGTTCGAACTATACCTTTGATGTTTGCTATGGCAGAATCAGATTTTCTCATGACTTGGCGCAAATGTGGATATAGAAGATCTTACATAAGTGATCATGTTTTGTTTTTTGTTTGATTTGAGGTTTTACGTCCCCGTCAACACTGTAAAGTTCATATTGGAGACGTTGCTTCCAATTTTGTGGGACTTTTACCCGACATTGAGACGAAATATCATCTCAAGCCCTGTCGCCCAATGAAACAAATAGGGTTTATTAGCATGGACGGTCCGCCTCGCACCGCGGTTCCTGGACAGGCTTAGATCCTCTAGGTGGTTTACCAGTACTAGTGTTCGGGCCGGATTCAGCTCTGCGTGGAAGCACCATGCAGCCCTTATAAGTGATCATGTATTATTGAATTTATTAAACGAGTTGAGAAAAAGGGATAAATGCGAGGCTTTGCCGAGCATTTTATCCCTTTTCCTCAACGAGTTTAATAAATTCAATGATACATGAGCACGAATGCAAGATTCTATTTATCATATGACATTATAAACGCATTTTTATTCACGTTTTGTTGAGAAAAATGTCATTATTCCGTCATTAGTAATCGCGACGTCGTTAATGACGTCGTACATGTAACGTTTCGGGACGTATCTAGCTAATTTGCATATTTAATCCACTAGTGGATTATCGAAAATATAAAATGGCGTTATTACACTCTCAGACGCGACGTCATGTGATAAATATGGTTTAAAATATTTTTCTTATTTTTTCAAGTGCACAGTATTTGGCATTTTCTATGGCGACAATTTGCATGAGGTGTTAAGTCATGTTTTCTAGGAAAAATAAGTAAAAAGTCAACAATTTGTTGTTTACCGAATTAGCCCAGAGTGGTGAGTGAGTGAGTGAGTGAGTTTTTAAGTTTTATTTCTCACCAACAGCTAAGGTCATAAGGAGACGGAACCTCGGTTTAAAGACTCATCCGAAAGTCTGGAGAAGCCCGGGATCGATCCTGCAACAGCCCAGAGTGGTAATTTCCAAATATGTTCTATGAAAGGGTTATGTCACAAGTGATATTGCACATGTAGGCCTTTCGATAAGCATTGATTCAAAAAACTTCTTACGGGCCCGGGTAAGTTCGACCAGCCCATAGCTGCGCGTGTGCCATGAAGAGAATAATTATCCGAGGAAGGCGAAAAGCGGAGTACACAGAGAGAAAACCTGACCTTCAGTGCAGCATTCATACAGGGTACTCTAGTTTTCGTTGACCATTACGATAACACACCCGTGTGACATAGTGTATTTTTTCACATCTCCAAAATGCCTACTTTTCTGACGAAAACCCGTGATATTTTTCTTATTTATGCTGCAATCATAGGCTGTGGGTGCTCGTTAGAACCGCCTCGTTGAGGCCGTTATAACGAGTTTCTAACGAGTACACACAACCTATGCCTTGGCGCAGAAAAATAATGTATCCCCTTCAAGTCCAGTTTTCTCTATATAATAAAGTGTGGTTTAAAGGGGTGTTCATTTCACGGACATGTTCGCGTGTTGACTCAATGATGTGTGCAAAAGTGTTGCGCTACGCCGTCCAAATGTGGCGTTCTATCCTGTGTGTCCAGCCAAGTTTCAGATCAGCTCATGCATTCGGGCAGTCAAAATCTTCACTGTGTTATTTCGATGCCCGGTAAATTCACGTCAGAAACCAGGGAAACTCAACTGTGGCGCTGTCTCCAAGAAACTCACGTAAGGCGAAGTATCCTGGGAACCCATCTGAGGCGACGTCTCCAGGGAACTCAGCTGAGTGACGCGAAGGATTTAGGGAACTCACATGAGGCGAAGTATCCAGACGACATCTCCAGGGTACTCTGCTGACGGGAAGTATCCAGGGACTCACATGAGGCGAAGTATCCAGGAAACTCATCTGAGGCGACGTCTCCAGGGTACTCAGCTGACGCGAAGTATTCAGGGAACTCACATGAGGCGGAGTCATCCCGGGGAACTCAGAACTCATATGAGGCATAACCTACAGGAAACACACCTTGGACGAAGTCTTCAAGGAACTAACCTGAGGCGAATCTCCTGCTTACTCACGTGGGAACTCATCTGAGGCGAACTCTCAAAAGAACTCACTCGAGTCTCTAGGGATTTAAAAGGATGGTAGCTGCCGTTGACTGCATGACTGTTTGTTTGAATTGAGGTTTAATGTCCCTGTAAATACTATTTAGGTCATTTTGGAAATGTCGCTTCCAAGTTTGTGGGAGGTTAATTCGACATTGAGATAAAATGACGTCTCAAGCCCTGCCGCCAAATGAAACCAATAGGGTTTATATGCATGGACGGTCCGACTCGCATCACTTTGCCTGGGCAAGCTTAGGCTTTCTAAGAGGTTTACCAGAACACATGTGCGTTCGATTTTAGCTCTTCTTGGAAGCATCATGCAGCCCAATCTATGTCTCCCAGCCCCGATGGGCGGGCGCTTTCGGCATGACTGCCATCAGCATTACGATAAAACACCCGTGTAACATAGTGTATATTTACATCTAACGAGTACCGACAACCTATGTTTTTGTGCAGAAATAAAAATAATGTATAACTCCGTAAACCTAAGTTTTCTCATTTATAAAGTGGAGGTTTAGAGGGGGTGCATTACACGGACTTGTGTAAACATGATGTACCCCACCCAAAAGACCGACGATGTTGAAGCCTGGTACGTGGCACCTGAAGCTTGCTCGCGCGACTGGAGTTTTATTTGAGCCCCGCCAAGCGAATTTGGGTCTTCGAGCATTCCGTCATGACAAATTTTAACTGCGCATGCCCAGCCATTCAGAGGGGCCAGGGATATGGCTTTCTGTCTGAAGGTTCCTCTTGATTCACTGCTTGTATGAGCGAGCAGCGAAGGTTCTGGCGAGACTGCGCGGATGCGCAGGCTCGCCTGAACCTTCGCTGCTCGCATAGACGATAAGTACCAAAAATCGCTTGACGGGGCCCATTTGAATTATGATCCAGGGTTGCATTGACCTACATCAAGAAAACACACCTATACAATTTTGACCACCTTTAATCCCACTTTTATATAGTCAAACTGGAATTTACAGGGATAAGCATTATTTTTCTTATTTCTGCTCTAAAATGATTTTTAGCAGAAATAAGAAAAATTAACAATTTTTCGACTTACACTTGCAATTTTTCGGCGGTAAAATTTACAGTGTACATGTATTTGTATAGGCGTGTTTTCGTAATTTTTCGCCAGTGTCAGTTTGCTGCTTCTTGTATTTATAAACTAAACGCATTAAGTATGGTGTTTCAATAACTGAAAGTTGATGCGTACAGTACATTGTTAATACTTGAATATGTGTAGTGGTTTGATGACTTTGGGCTGTTGAGGTTCGCGCCAACTGGGTTCTTTTGAAAACGACCCATTACTGGTATATTTCTTTTATCAGAAAGTAAGATCCCTTCATGATGAATGCATGTTATCGACAGTCGTTTTCGTGGAATAATATTTAGCGATCCGCTCTCTTAACAAGATTCATCGATCACGATATGAAAGATAGTGTGCAAACTGTAAAATTATTTCTTTAGTGTTATTTTGTCTATTAATACATGGTGTAAGTCGGGGGACATGCAATGTCTGTTCAGATTATCCCATAGCATCACGAAAACACGCCTATATAACCCCCACCCCCCCCCCACACACACACTTTGAACCCAACTTTTATATAGTAAAACTGGAGTTTACAGGGGTATACCTTATTTTTCTTATTTCTGCTCTAAAATATAGATTGTAGGTACACGTTAGAACCGCCTCATTTGAGGCGGTTCTAACGTGTACCTACAATCTATATTTTGAGCAGAAATAAGAAAAATATCACAAT
The DNA here is from genome assembly GCA_963580285.1 of Lucinisca nassula. NCBI lineage: Eukaryota > Metazoa > Mollusca > Bivalvia > Lucinida > Lucinidae > Lucinisca > Lucinisca nassula. Next base: position 134,800,142 of record OY757018.1, on the reverse strand, counting down.
TTTTCATCTTAGAATTATCGTTTTTTAAACGTTTTTTTTACTATGTATTTGTATAGGCGTGTTTTCGAAATAGAATAGTTTGTCAGTTCAAAAGAAAGAATAGTATACAACTCTATATTTCATTTCATCTCAATGTCGGGTAATAGTCCCACAAAATTGGAAGCAACGTCTCCAAAATGACATATACAGTGTTAACGGGGACGTTAAACCTCAAATCAATCAAACAAACAAAAAAGCATACACATCTAATCTATTTGATGGAGACAATAGAAAAATCCATGTTCTATTCTACAACAAATCACTGGACCCAACTAAAATTGCATTTGCACGCAGTGAAAGTTGACGAGACTCGGCAGGACATGAAACGTCAGGTAATAGGAAAAATAGACTAATTTTTGAAAGTTAATAATTGTTAAATCACGTAAACACGCCTATATAATTTTGACCCCCTCGAACCCCAATTTTATACAGTAAAACTGTGGTTTGCAGGGGTGAACCTTATGTTTCTTATTTCTGCTGTAAAATATAGATTGTGGGTACTCGTTAGAACCGCCTCGATGGTGTTCATGTTTTCGGCGATTTCGGTTAGAGTGTATAGGCGTGTTTTCGTAATGAAAAATAAGTAATGGTTGTAGATACTTAAGTATCTAGTGCCTGTCGGTCAGTATATATGTAACTCGCGCCCCGCCCTCGTTACTAAAATCAAACCGAAGTTTATTACAGAGCAATTCAACTCTAGGGTTGCCAAAGCACCAATTTTTCGTACACTTACCTAAAACATTCTTCAATTTTGATACACTGTGGTCTTCTATTTGCTAAAGGTAACGTTGAGAACATCCCAACGCGTAACCTCGCTCTCAGACTTGGTGAAAAATGTCTAATAGTATTGACGGGGACGTAAATCCTCAACCCAAACAAACAAAACAAACTAAGCAGGAACGATCCCTTTGGGACCGTCAGATGTAAAATTGCCGAGGGTCGAAACATCATGTCAACGTGTAGCTTGAAATGGAAAGCTTGCAACTGCAACCTTTGCCTGTGGCGGCTGCAAATGGTATAGAATAGGGTCTAACGAAGTCCATTTTTTTCGAAGCTACCGCAGTGACCTCAGTTATCCCAAAAGAGATGAAAATATAAACTGCACAATAATAACGTAGCGAGAGACGTTTCGATGAAATATCGAATAAACACCAAAACCGGTATTTTCACGCCACTCGTGAAAATACCGGTTTTGGTGTTCATTCGATATTTCAAATCAAATTTTCTGTTAATTACATGCTTCAAAACGACAATATTTAGCTTCACTAATCGCATCACTCACCCTCAGAGAAAACTAACTTTGTTTCTGGTCGTTGCGCGTCAATTTAGCGGTGTCCAACGTATTTATTGGGTATAATATTGGGTGTAAACTGGGTGTAAACTAAAAGTTTACACCTGAGAAATAGCCTAGGATGGCTTTTTTATGTATGGTAACTGAAATAATTGAGATATTAGTTTCCCAAAGAAGGCGCGGACATATCTTACGTCGCACAACAAAATACGTGACGTCAGCGCCGAAAGTGACGTCATTAACGTCCTCGAGTCGTGTGAACGGGCTTAGCGTCGATTCTAATACAGGTCATTAATTTTCAATCATCTGACGATGGAAAACTGACCACAGAAATAGATTTGGAGAAAACAGTAGTCCCAAACAGTGAAAAATAAAATTGATATCAGTCACTGTTTCAAACAGTGACAATACCGTTTTCTATTTCACTCAGAAATCTCTATATTTCATTGCAAAGCATGTAAGAATAAATAATGTGGGCCCCGTCACGTGATTTTGGTACTTACATGTATCGCCTATGCGAGCAGCGAAGGTTCAGTCGAGCCTGCGCATCCGCGTAGTCTCGCCAGAACCTTCGCTGCTCGCTCATACAAGCAGTGAATCAAGAGGAACCTTCAGACAGAAAGCCATATCCCTGGCCCCTCTGAATGGCTGGGCATGCGCAGTTAAAATTTTGTCATGACGGAATGCTCGATGACACAAATTCGCTTGGCGGGGCTCAAATAATGTGGTGTGTGGTCATCAGAATCACCTCATTGATGCGATTCTAATGAGTGCAAACAACACATCACGACGCACACATGCCTATAGAATTTGGTCTCCCTTAAACCCCACTTTTATATACAAGGGTAAGCATTATTTTTACAGGGGTCAACATTCGTTTTCTTATTTCTGCTCAAATTATAGCTTGAGCGTACTCGTTAGGACCGCCTCGCCGAGGCGAATCTGAAGAGTACCCTATAGTAATCTATGTTTTGACGAAGGCGGTTCTAACGAGTTTTCACAATCTATGTTTTGACGGAGGCGATTTTAACGAGTACTCACAATCTGCTTTGACGGATTCGGTTCTCATGAGTACCCACAATCTATGGTTTGGCGGAAGCGGTTCTAACGAGTACCCACAATCTATGTTTTGAGCAGAAATTTGACAAATATAAGGGTTTTTATCTGAAAAAAAACACAAAAAAACAAAAAAAAAACACACACACACACACACACACACACACAAAAAAAACAGTTTTTCCGGTGGCAAAATTCTACCAATAAATTTGAATATAATTTTGAGCGAAGAATATTTTTTATAATATAAAGTCCTTAGCATTTATCTACATTTATCCATATATATATATATATATAAAGAAAAATCAATAAGTCCGAGTTTGCCAAATAACACTATATTTTCAGTAAACTTCTACCGCGGTTTCACTGCATTTACAACAGATTATCAAGAAGACATTTTAAATTACTAAGCAACGAAACGTAACGTCATAATTAACGTTTCCGTTTCAAATAAATAACGTTTCCGGTGTACGAATACTTTGATGGCACGCATCCCATTAAATAGCCCTGTTTAGTTTTGGCAGCAATGTGTTTATAAAGAGTTTTTCTTTCGACCGTCGTAATGTTACACTGTCTGTGTACATCTTATAGAAAGGGAAAATATTATATTTCGGCTCTAATGTGTTAGCGCAATTGTCAATATGCTCACTTACTTTTAGCATTCTTGTTTTTGGGTCACGGATGTGTTGGTTGTGTACTGTGACACGATTACGCAGAAAAGTTCCGGTTTCACCTATGTATTCCTCTCCACAGCCCCTGCATTTCATTACGTAAATTACGTTTTTTACATCGCATGACATATCTTCATGGATTATGAATCTAGTTCCACAATTGAATGTGAAACAGTTTCCTTCTAATAAATGAATGCAGAGGCCGCAGTTCGGTCTGTTACATTTTTTCACCTTATGGTCAAACTTTGAAGTAAATTTTGCTTTAGTGAGTAGACGCTTAAGGTTGTAGGGCTGTCGCTTACTCTTTATAAACTTGTATTTTGAAATAATGCCTTTCATTTTTTCATCTTTCTCCAAAATCGGTACATTGTTGATAATAACCGGGAATATTTCCGGGTCTTTTGGATTAAATGTTGATACGAAATATATATATATATATACGTATATATATATATATATATAAAAATATAAATAATATCCACAATGCGGGTAAATATAACTATGAAAAAATTAAAGAAACACTGGAATAAAAGTTATTTTTCCTGTATTTTTAACAACCGGTTTCATCCATGATGGAATTTTCAAGTTAACAATGATGTTTATTATTGTACGTTAAAGTGACGTAAACGTCAATAGTTATTTATTTTTCCCGTAACGCTCAATAAAAGCTGACGCTTTTGTGTTTTTGAGACGTTACGTATTTACATATGAGCCGTCGTAAGATAACGGCGTAAAAAGCAAATGAAGTACAGGACACAGCGATCAGCGGAGACTCAGATCGGCCCGCGCAATCGCGCAATCCGATCAGAATCCTCACCGATCGCATATACATGCACACACCACAGGACACAGGATAAATATCATGCTCAGCCGAGCCGAGCACGAAAAAAAGGTTGCAGAACCTCGGGCCTGATTGAGCCAGCGCATGAAAAATCCCACAAGAAGGTTTGAGCGATCAGTGGAGACTCAGATCAGCCTGCGCAATCGCGCAGTCCGATCAGAATCCTCACTGGTCGCATATTACATGCACACACCACAGGACACAGGATAAATTCTATGCTCAGCCGAGCCGAATACGAAAAAAGTTTTACAACCTCGGGGCCTAATTTGAGCCAGGGCATGAAAAATCCCACAAGAAGGTCTGAGTGATCAGCGGAGATTCAGATCAGCCTGCACAATCACGCAGTCCGATCAGAATCCCAACTGATCGCATATTACATGCACACAGTACAGGACACAGGATAAATTCTATGCTCAGTCCGATCGGAATCCTCACCGATCGCATATACATGCACACACCACAGGACACAGGATAAATTTCACGCTCAGCCGAGCCGAGCACGAAAAAAGTTCTACAACCACGGGGCTTGATTTGAGCCAGCGCATGAAAAATCCCACAAGAAGGTTTTGAGCGATCAGCGGAGACCCAGATCGGCCTGCGCAATCGCGCAATCCGATCAGAATCCCCACCGATCGCATATACATGCACACACCACAGGACACAGGACAAATTCCATGCCCAGCCGAGCCGAGCACGAAAAAAGTTCTAAAAACCTCGGGGCCTGATTTGAGCCAGCGCATGAAAAATCCCACAAGAAGGCTTGAGCGATCAGCGGAGATTCAGATCAGCCTGCGCAATCGCGTAGTCCGATCAGAATCCCAACTGATCGCATATTACATGCACACAGTACAGGACACAGGAAAAATTCTATGCTCAGCCGAGTCGAGCACGAAACAAGTTCTACAACCTCGTGGCCCGACCCGAGTCAGCGCATGAAAAATCCCACAAGAAGGTTTGAGCAATCAGCGGAGACCCAGATTGGCCTGCGCAATCGCGCAGTCCGATCAGAATCTTCACCGATCGCATATACATGCACACACCACAGGATACAGGACAAATTTCATGCTCAGCCTAGCCGAGCAGGAAAAAAGTTCTACAACCACGGGGCCCGACTCGAGCCAGCGCATGAAAAATCCCACAAGAAGGCTTGAGCGATCAGCGGAGACTCAGATCAGCCCGCGCAATCGCACAGTCTGATCAGAATCTTCACTGATCGCATATACATGCACACACCACAGGACACAGGACAAATTTCACGCTCAGCCGAGCCGAGCACGAAAAAAGTTCTACAACTTCGGGGCCTGATTTGAGCCAGCGCATCAAAAATCCCACAAGAAGGTCCGAGTGATCAGTGATGACTCAGATCAGCCTGCGCAATCGCGCAGTCCGATCAGAATCCTCACCGATCGCATATACATGCACACACCACAGGACACAGGATAAATTCCATGCTCAGCCGAGCCGAGCACGAACCTCGGGGCCTGATTTGAGCCAGCGCATGAACAATCCCATAAGAAGGTTTGAGTGATCAGCGGAGACTCAGATCAGCCTGCGCAATCGCGCAGTCTGATCAGAATCTTCACTGATCACATATACATGCACACACCACAGGGCACGATCCATGTAAAGAGACAAGCAAAATGTACTGCCACGGTTAATTTGAGCATCTTCTGATCGCATAGAGCTTATCGTAGGTTCCATCATGCGTCGGCTCAAACTATTCACACACTTTCACCCCCTCCAAACAATTGATATACAGCAAAATTTCACAGTTAAGACCACCTTAAATTAAGACCAAATAACTCACAAAAGTCTGCCGGGAAGGTTTCAGTTAATTTTTCTTTGCGTTTTCTACACCTAGTGTCTTCTGCTAAGAGAGCACTGTTCAAAAGTGGTCTTTAAGACCACCCTTGAACAGCCGCAAAGGTGGTCTGTATACAGGAACCTCACTGTACTAACTATAACTTGATACTATATAACAACGACAACTCTAAAACGGGTGGTTTGTATACCATTCGAACAAGTTCATGAGTCCCTAGAGAATTTCCAGATATCCATACGCTTGGATACTTCGAATAGTTTATCTGATTTTCTAGCTACAAACCAATCCTGCACGAACCCATTGGAATCGCCTCGATGAAGCGACCCAAATGAGTACTTATAAGACACACTTGTTTGTTAAATCATAATGACATCCTGCCGCGATCCCCACAGCGTCTACCGATCCGGCACCACGACAAAACCTCATTATTTCGAACCACCCCTGCAACAAACAATGTTATGGTCCAAGTGATGTTCGAGCTATCGAAGTTAGACCGTATGCCATGATGCAGCCTTTCGGTGGACACCCGCTAATCGGGACTCGGGGAATCAGATTGGGCTGCAGAACGCTCCCACGCAGAACCGGAACCGACCACACGTGGGTACTGGAGGGCAAGCTTGCGTAGGCAAGTCGTTGTTAATCGGACCGTCCATGCATTGAACACTATCGGGATTTAGGCTTCGATTTGACTTTAGACTAATCCGTCTGAATGTCCGTCAAAAAGTCCCACAATAGTTTAAGTTACACCTCCTCAATAATCCTTAAAGTGTTGTTGGGGACGCTCAACCTCAAATCAAACAAATAAATGGTCCCACTAATCCAATCGCAGAGCCCTCCATGCATAAACACATATGGGCCATCGCATGACAAAACCCACAAGAAGGCATGAGCGACCAGCGAGGACCCAGATCAGCCTGCGCATCCGCGCAGTCCGATCAGAATCCTCACTGACCGCATGTACCCACTACATGCTGCGATCCACGGAAAGAGACATAAGCAAGATGTGTTGTCATAGTGGATTGGTGCGCAGCGCTCTGTTGCATCTACATTTTTGTTTGTTACCATTAAAGATTTCGAGCTCGGTCGGACTTGGCGCGGGGTGATCTATAGCCTCGGTCCTCATCTAAAGCTAAAGGCAAGAAAAGATGCTTATTGGGGATATGTGAGAAATAGTGGTAATCTCGGCTTCCACGAAAAATGGATCTCCGCTAATCCAGGGTTAGTGATACCAAGAAAAATCCAAAAATTTGAATTAAAAAACGAGAACGAGGAACAAAGAGCTCTGAGGGAAAGAGCAATTTTACACGAGTTTAGAACTGAAATAGAGATGGAAAAATTAAAAACAGATGCATGTATTGAGCGGTACCGGAAAATCGATAAAGAGATGTCAGACATCATTTCTTCAAAATGTTCAGGCCCAAAAGCAGATTTCCTGTTCGAACAATGGCGGGTAAATGTTCAGAGAAACGAAGAGATCTCACACAAAAGGTGGGCAAACAATGAAAAATGGCTCAAATCATACGAAGAGGACTTTTTAAAGATATACGAACATTCAAATCCTTTTTTCAAAAAAGGAAAACAAAACGAAAATTTCGTTAAAACGTATTCCGAAGCCGTAGGTTCCACACTGCCGCCGATAACACAGCAGAATAACAGGCATTCAAACAGAAATTTCACACACAATGGTGTTCCCAACAGACGAAACGTTCTGAGCGGACAACAAAACAGAGGTTCTCCCCCGAACGGCCTAAAGATCAGACAACAGCAACACAGTTTCACACCATTAGGAGTTGCAAGCGAACAAAATAATGGAAGCTTTGATTTTCTATCCGTGATAAATCAACTTCTGCAGCAGAATAATGCAAGAAACAACCATAGTGGAAGAAGAAGGAGACATTTCAACAACAGGTCAAACAATTCAGACTGGTTAATTGATGAAGACGAAATGCCAGACATTCCGAATTCTTTTTTAGCGGCGGACCGCAATTGGAAAAACAGAATATAGATGAGGGTAACCTAGCTGAAACAGGTAAAACATTTACAAAAATATACAACCTGTCAAATCGCAAACTAAATGAAGTAGAAAAAAGTGTCTTGTTGATGGGTCTCAAATTTACACCCACACCAGAAAAAAATAATTCCTACGAAGTCAATGAAGATGTAACTGAGTTTTTAAGGAAAATCAGATTACTTGAATATTTCAACGGTGTAGAGAATAACAATGTCTCACTCGTAAAAAACAAATCAAATTTCACTCCTCCCAGTGGGAGAAATGAAACTTTAGATACATATGCCGCAACGACAAAAACATTGTGTTCGTTGGTTTCTAAAGAGAATAAACACATTATACATAATATAACTCTAGATCAAAGAAATGCTATAAAATCCTTGGCACAAGATGATTCTATCGTTATTAAAGAAGCAGACAAAGGTGGTGGTATTGTCATTATGAATACTGATTTTTATAAAGGGAAAATATTAGAAATTTTAACAGATGAAAATTATTATCAATCAGTCCCAGACAGTAACATGAAGGAAATATTTTCTAAAATAAATAATCTAACTAAAGACCACAAGGTTTTAACAAAGAATGAGATTGATTTTTTACTCAAATTCGATTGTAAGACTAGTACTTTCTATGGTCTACCAAAAATACATAAGAGTAAAATTATCCAGGATTCTTGCAACAAGCATAAGTCTGAATATATTGAAGAACTTAACCCAGATGACTTACAGTTTAGACCTATAGTGGCTGGACCACGTTGTGAAACAAGCCATCTCAGTAGTTTACTGGATATTTTACTTAAACCATTTCTTACAAAGGTAGAAAGCTATCTGAGAGATGACATACACTTTCTCAATTCTATACCTAAAAAGGTGTCAGAAAATACTCGCCTGATTTCTTTTGACATTGTCAGTCTCTATTCAAACATCCCACATGATTTGGGCTTAGAAGCCATTTCATTTTGGTTGCATAAATATCCTGAATTAATAGCAGATCGCTACAATAAAACATTTATCATTGAAGCATTAAAAATAATATTAGAAAACAACATTTTTTCATTCAACAAAGATTATTTTACGCAAACAAAAGGCACGGCAATTGGGACAAAAGTTGCCCCTACCTATGCAACACTTGTTCTAGGGTTTTTGGAAGAAAAAATGTACGAAAAGATTAAGACGGAAAAAGATGAAAACTTCGCAAAATATATTAGGAAAGAATGGAAACGATATTTAGATGACTGTTTCATGTTTTGGGAGAGATCTATGTCTGACTTTGTCTATTTTAAAACTGTGTTAAACACATTACATGCAGATATACAATTTAAAATGCAACAAAGTATTGAAAAACTTCCATTTCTGGATGTGATGGTGATTAAAAATGGGACTTCTATAATAACTGATATTTATTTTAAGACCACAGACTCAAAACAATATCTAAATTTCAAATCTTGTCACCCTAAACCCACAAAAACTAACATACCATTCACATTAGCTCGTCGAATTTGCACTATTGTTTCCGATTTAAGCATACTGAAAATACGCCTACAAGAACTGGCAACCATTCTTATAAGCAGAAAATATCCCTGGGAGGTTATTAAAACAGGCATTTCTAAGGCCATGCAAATACCTAGAAACACTCTATTAAATACACAAACAGATATAGTAGAAAACATAACACCTTTTATTTCCACATTTAACCCCAAAAACAGAGAAGTATTTGGCATATTAAAAACTAATATGAACATTTTCAATAATGATGAAAGAATGAAAAATATTGTGGAAACTACAAAAATCATAAAAGGCAAACGCCAACTTCCGAATCTACGCCGTATCTTAATAAATTCGGAATTTCGCGAAAACAGGGCTCAACCTTGCGTTAGCAAATGCAATGAGCCAAGGTGCGGCCTTTGTAAAACTATTATTGAGGGATCATCCTTACAATTAAAACAAAAAACCTTTCACGTAAAAGAAGATATGAATTGTACTGTGCAAAACGTTTTGTATGTATTGGTGTGTAACGGGTGTAATGAATATTACATAGGCCAAACAGGTGACAAATTAAGAAATAGAAAAACAGTGCATGATCAACAAATAAGAGATCCATCAACAAGACAAATGCCAGTAAGCGCACATATAGACAATTGTTGTAAAACGGAACCTAAGTTTTCAATGTTTCCGTTTTATAAATTTCATAAACATGATGTTTCAGCTAGGCTGACCAAAGAACGATACTTTATTGACGTTTTAAACCAAACCTAAACACTTTATTATGACGTGTCAAATTTTGCGCACGTTCCGTCCACATGTGTACGCATATTTGCTTAGTGACGTTGCTTGGAAACAGCGCATAGTTTGACGCCATTATTGTCCTGAAGATCTGAAACCGGTTGGCAATAATAAAGATACTATTAAACAGTCCATGTGCTAATGTTGTTTACTTTTTACCTATAATTATCTTGTTTCGGGACATTTTTGTTAGTTTTCATTCATATATATATATATATATATATATATATATATATATATATATATATATATATATATATATATATATATATATATATATATATATATATATATATATATAGATATGGAAAGCATGCTCTAAGGACTTGCGTTGGATTGAGCCATGTTAAACTGGTCATACGTGTTCGCGGTATCAATGTTTCAATGTATAGGAACAAAACAAATCCGCCACAAACTGGTCCCTATGTTCAAAACATCATTGGCTTAACGAGATCGTTAGTCGTCCAATTCCTAACCGTTTTGGTAGGTCCAGTATGTTCCGGTATTTTCGCGGCAAAAATTATGATAACACATTGTGACATAGTGCATTCTTTTCATAACTCCAAAATTGCTTCTTTACCGATGATATTTTCCCCATTATACTGCAAACGTAGATTGTTGGTGCTCGTTAGAACCGCCTCATTGAGGCGGTTCTAATGAGTACCCACAACCTATGTCTAAGAGCAGAAATAAGCAAAATATTGTATCCCCTCATCCACCCACCCCTAGGCCCCCGCCCATCGGGGCTTGAAGAAATATATGGGCTGCATGATGCTTCCAAGCAGAGCTGAATCTGATCTACACGCGAGTACCGGTAAACTGCCTAGAGGATCTAAGCCTGCCCAGGCAAAGCGTTGTGAGTGGCGGACCGTCCATGCTTATAAACCCTATTGGTTTCATTGGACGACAGGGCTTGAGATGTCATTTCATCTCAATGTCGGGTAAAAGTCCCACAAAATTGGAAGCAACGTCTCCAAAATTACCTTAACAGTGTTGACGGGGACGTTAAACCTCCAATCAAACAAACAAACAAAACCCAAGTTTTCTCTATACAGAGTGGGGCTTAGAGGCTGCTCACTTCACAGACTTGTTAACATGCTGAGATACATGTATAAGCATATTTGTCGCATAAAATGATTAAAAGTTTTATCGACATCGTTAATTTCAAACAAATGGACCCTGACAGCCATTTACAGTAACGTACATTATCCGAAAGTGCAACTATGCATAGGCCCATAATAACGTTGCCAATATGTTCCCACTGGAAGTTAAAGGACCCCAAATTTAGTTAAGATCAGCCAAAGTATTCCTTTAAGTGTCTAGCTTCAGTCATATGTTTAACCCATATATGCCTAGTGGCCCTTTTTTGGGACGTTGGCAAACAATGTAGACCCAGATCAGACGCCGCATAACGCGGTCTCTGATCTGGGTCTACACTGTTTGCTCAAAGAACATACATTTTTGTACAACTTACATTAAACAAAACAAATCTGACACCCCTATAATTGAAAATGGACAACTCCAAATTTATAAGATGGAAGATTCCATTGTCATATATGGGTTAAAACCGTCTAGCCCGATAAAATAAGTATGTTATGTTTCATAGCCATTGAAAACATATATTACTTTTGACAAGCTTGGCATTTTTATACATTAGTTCTCCATATAAGAGACAGTCTAGCAAATGAAATTTACATCTGTTTATATTATTTCATTGCTTCAAAAGAAAACATTTTTCCCATCGGAAATACAAGTATGAGTTGGCGCACGACAAAAGCAACATCCGCACCCTTCGAACGGTTCGTTGCTCGTATAAGCATTCTGTTCTCTCTGAGTCATCCAAGGAACAACCGATGATCATTCTGGCCATAATTGTAAGATGCACATGCTGATGTGAGTCTTCGGTCTTCCCATGGGTTTTCTTGAAGGTTCTGATCTGTTCTGCATCAAAATGTTGCCCCGCCCATCGGGGCTTAGAGAAATAGATTGGGCTGCATGGTGCTTCCACGCAGAGCTGAAACCGACCACATACATGTATGAGTACAGGTAAACCGCTTAGAATGACTAAGCATGCCCAGGCAAAGTGATATGACTAAAACAGTACAATGACTAATAAGCATTATGCTTTCATTGGGCGGCAGGGCTTGAGCTGTTGTTTCACCTCAATGTCAGGTAAAAGTCCCACAAAATTGGAAGCAGCGTCTCCAAATGACCTAAATGGTGTTGACGGGGACGTTAACCCTCAATTAAAACAAATAAACATAGAAATAGTACTGAATAAACCATCGTTGAACTTCAAAAACGGAAAACTTCATGTCGCCGTCCGCGACAACCCCATAAATTCTATTGAAAGATATTGATTAGAACTTTTTCGGCTAAATTCCGACAATTTTGTTTTTGTTTTACGGCCCTTTCAAGATAATGTCATTTTGCTTTGTTTGTTTGTTTGTTTGTTTGACTGATTTGAGGTTTAACGTCCCTGTCAACACTGTTCGGGTAATTTTGGAGACTTTGCTTCCAATTTTGTGGGACTTTAACGATTTACCCGGCATTGAGATGACATCTCAAGCCCTGGTCCCCAATGAAACCAATAGGGTTTATAAGCATGGACTCTCACCGCTTTGCCTGGGCAGACTTAGATCCTCTAAGCGGTTTACATGTACCAGTACTCGTGTGCGGTCGGTTTCGGCTCTGCATGGAAGCATCATGCAGCCCATCTATTTCTTATAGCCCCGATCGGCAGGAGCGAGATTATGCCATTTTTTCGAGCAGATCGTTAATCAGAGGTGGGCGAAACCCGGAGTCCCCGGAGAAAAAAAAAACATGACTAATTTGTCGTCTCATATGTGGCCCGAGCGAGGCGCAAACCGTAGCGGTGACAGAGCTATTGATTAAGAGTCAGCGCTCCTACCCATTAGGCCATTCCGCCCCCGCCCATAGGGGCTTGAAGAAGTTATGGGCTGCACGATGCTTCCACGCAGAGCTGAAACCGGCCCGCACACTAATACTGGTAAACCGCTTAGAGGATCTAAGCCTGTCCAGGAACGGCGGTGCGAGGCGGACCGTCCATGCTAATAAACCCTATTGGTTTCATTGGGCGACAGGGCTTGAGATGTCATTTCATCTCAATGTTGGGTAAAAATCCCACAAATTGGAAGCAACGTCTCCAAAATGACCTTTACAGTGTTGACGGGGGCGTTAAACCTCAAATCAAACAAACGAAACCCATTAGGCCATAAAATCCGATATCTATCGTTATATGATGAACATAAACTTGCACGTGTGGCCATTATATTTATGAAATTTATGAAACTCGAAACAAGAGTTCGTTTAATATAATCATGTGAAATGACCAGGAGTGTCAGATCCTGAAATTATTATTCTCGTCAAAGTCATAACAGCATAGTCACTAAGATTGAGGGGCATTTGTTTCTTTGGATCACCTATAATTAAGTTTCATTGTTATTGATTTAGCCTTAACCGTTTCAAGAAACTTTGGCTTTGAATTTCTCCATTTTCTCTAGAAAGTAGAATAAAAGTGATCTTGATCAAAACAACATCAAATGAACGAGGTCCGAATAATAAAGAACCCTTTATATCCTTCTTATTACAGAGAAACGCGTGATTTAATGGGGTTCTCATTATGCTCCTTATTTTTGCTCAAAGACATAGATTGTAGGTACTTGTTAGACTGAGGCGGTTCTAACGACTACCTGCAATCTGTAGGCCTATTATTGCTAGCAAAAACATCAAACATTTGAAAAATGCTACTTTTAGAGATACGAGAGACACTATGTTTTGCTCACAGGCGTGTAATCTTGAGCAAAACAATGCAAACCAATTTGACGGAGTTCTTTAAGGTCCATGGTAAGAACGAATACACATTAAGGAGTATACAATAAGAAAATAGAAGTAAAGGCAAAGATCAGAAAACCCAATTATTCAGACTGGAATGTGGGGAAGGGAATAAAGGTATGTATTATCTTCTTTATTCTTGGCCATAAACATAGTTTGTACTGGGATCTCAATTAGGCGGTTCTAACGAGCACCCAAAAATTATGCTTGCAGAAGAAATAAGTGAAACAATAGACGGCATATGTGCTCCAGAAAATGCCAGTTTGGAAATATGAAATTATGCACTATGTCACACGGGAATGTAATCCAAATGATATGATGGATAGGTAATTGGTTCCCACTGATGATAACTGCAATAGTATGCCCAGGCCAAGTGCAGCTAGTCTAACAGTCCATGCATATAAGCCCTATTGCTTTCATTGGGCGACAGGCCTTGAGCTGCCATTTCAACTCAATGTCAGGTAAAAGTCACACAAAATTGGAAGAAGCATCTCCAAAATGACATAAATAGTGTTGACGGGGACGTTGAACCTCAATTCCAACAAACAAGTGAGTGCTTGAGTTTTACATCACACCAAAAGCTAAGGTCATGCGGAGACGGGACCTCGGTTAAAAGACTCCTCCGAAAGTCTGGAGAAGCCCGGGATCGATCCTGCGACCCCTGGTTTACAAGGCGAGTAGCGTAACCACTACACCACTGTCTTCTCCCAACAAAAAAAGTGTTGAAGGCATCGCTATAACGTCATAAGTTTTCTGGTAGATTTTAATTTCATAATAATTAATATTAATTCTGTCTCGATAGTCCATAGTATCTGGGCTCACGGTACTCATTACGATAACACGTCAGTGTGACAATGCATTCTTCCATCCGTGTGATATAGTGCACTCTTTCATCCGTATGACATAGTGCACTCTCTTATGTCATTTCAGTGGACTATTTCTGGTGTATATTTGCGATTTTTTTCTTATTTATACCCCAAAACGAAGGTTCTGGCTGCACGTTGGAAATGCCTTTAATAGGAACCGTCTCATCAGGGGTTTACAAAGGTGTTCATTATTAACCATTAGGAAAACATGTTCGTTTGAAATAATGGCGTCAAAAATAACAAATTTTAGGTATAAATTATTGGTGCTCGTTAGAACCGCCTCAATGAGGCGGTTCTAACGAGTACCCACAATCTATGTTTTTGAACAAAAATAAGGCAGATAATATATACCCCCGCAAACCCCATTTTTCTCTATATAAAGTGGGGTTTAGAGCGCTCTTTTTTCACTATCTATCTATCGTCATATACTGAGTCGGTCATATTTGGCCATTACCTCAGTTGGGTGGGTGGCTAAAGTTTGAATCTAGCTTAAAAAAAGAAAAAAAAGAAGACACTGGTTGAGTCCTTAAAACTATTACAATCTGATTAACAGAGGTATACTAAAACGCATTACTCTGAGTCCCGGGCTTTGAACTGCTCTGCGGACTTGGCATCTACCGCAAACGAGAGAAGACTATTCCACTGAGGAATAGTTCTGGGAAAAAAAGAAAGCATTAGGACATCGCTATAGGCAAGGTACCTACGATATTGTGTGGTATTTATTTTTGATTCCCTTGTTTGGGTTAAAGCTGTCACAGGGCTCAAGTATTTATCCTTATCCAGAGCCACTATACCAGAGTGTATCTTATAGAAGAAGGTCAAAGTGGACTTCTCACGTCGTGCCTCAAGGGACTGTTACTCCAACTCGCTAAGCATGTCACCGGTTCCGACGTTACTCTTATTTCGCCATCGCCGACATGTCCATCGAGCTGTTGCCCTCTGAACCTTCTCAACCTGCTGAATCTGAGTTTTAACATGGGGATGCCAATTTGGTGATGCATATTCAAGTTGAGGGCGAACCAATGTTTTATATGCAACATCCTTTGTCTGCCTAGGTGCAAAAGCCAAAATACGTCTTCCTAGTTGCATTTGATGTAATCTCTGAAATATGTTGACCCAAATCAAGATCTTCAGTGATGGTGATAACAAGATATTTGGCGGATTGAACCCACTCCAAAGTTTGGGGGTGTAGTGAATTAATCTGTTATCGTGATGCACGGAATTGTGAACGTGGTGGCACACGTTCGATGGGCAAGTAGAGAGTAGTGAAAACAAGATTCTATCTCAGCTATGGTTTTGTTTTTAATCATGCAAATGGTATTTTGTTTGTTTGATTTGAGGTTTAACGTCCCCGTCAACACTGTAAAGGTTATTTTGGAGACGTTGCTTCCAATTTTGTGGGACTTTTACCCGACGTTGAGATGAAATGACATCTCGCCCAATGAAACCAA
Organism: Lucinisca nassula; assembly: GCA_963580285.1. Taxonomy (NCBI): domain Eukaryota; kingdom Metazoa; phylum Mollusca; class Bivalvia; order Lucinida; family Lucinidae; genus Lucinisca; species Lucinisca nassula. The sequence goes on along the minus strand of OY757018.1, from coordinate 134,783,960 downwards.
TAGGGTTTATAAGCATACACGGTCCGACTCGCACCGCTTTGCCTGAGCAGGCTTAGATCCTCTAAGCAGTTTACCAGTACTCGTGTGCGGGTCGGATTTAGCTCCGCGTGGAAGCATCGTGCAGCTTATATATTTCTTCAAGCCCCGATGGTCGGGGGCCATCAAATGGTATTTATCTTTCTTATAAAATGGTTAAAAAGTGTATCAAATGACATTGAATCTAAGGCAGAATCTTGCTAAGTGATGATTAAAAATAACCTTAGTTGTCGTATTTTAATAAGGGCCAATCAAAGAGACAAATGCATGGATAAACTATAAACAAGTAACATTCTTTAACTTTATGGGTGGATAAAGTATTTTCCCGAATTACAAACCCTTCCAGAACATTTAACGCAAAATATAAACATACTAGTACGGGACGCTATATTGCCTTCTACAAATACAGCTACTGTTAAGACAAATATATATTGAAATCTGATGGACAGTTTCAGCAATGTATCTTCCTGCAGTTTGATTTTGCATATTTAAAAAAATCTTGCAATGGCATAATTATGTTTCAATGGTAAACACACAACAACTTAAAATGACAGATGAAAACAACAAACTTAGATATTAATGATGATTTTCACGTGATTGCAGTGTTTAAATGCTGCCACACCGAATTCTATGACTGACTGCATAAATATTTGGGATTTACAATGAGATCAAATTACCTCGCCGATTATTGTGACTAAGGGAGTGGGACAAATTGTTTCGTCTTAACTTTTATTGTTTCATCTATTTTCTGATTTCTGACAAAATAGGGTTGTTTAAGTGGGAGTATGTTGAACGTAAACAATGGAAACGGAGCATTTTGAAAAACAAAATAATTATTACATTTCTTATTTGAGCGTTGCGGTGACGCCGGGCAAACGTCAAGAACAGATCGCACTGAGTTATGAATGGAGCAAACGTTTCTAGGAACAAACCATATTATGAGTTATCATCCACCCAGAATTAATCCATTCTGAACACATATCAACAGAGACACTACAACGTGTGAATGCAAGCGGATCACGTGTCTTTTATGGTCCGGTACTCTTTTTCATAATATATATCTAAGATAAAAGGTCGAGCTTTGGAGAGGGGATTTGAACCCAACGCTGGGTATTATTTCCATGACAACACTATGTCATATATTATATCCTATATAGTAGAATAACGAAAGGCTAGGCACGCTTACATAGATGTAAAGCCTGGTAAAGAACATATGCCATAAGTGCCTTTCTCGAGCAGGCGGGCTCTACTGCGCATCCAAATAAATGTATTAATATAAGGGACAAAACTCTTAAGTCTTCACATAACTTATTTTTTTCTCCCTTGGTAGGCTTAACACTTACTGTCATCTCCCCCCTACTTTTAAGCCTTTATCCTCTTCCAACACTTTATTCTGTACAAACAGAATATTCAATCTGTACAAACAGATTGACTATACTATAGACCGTCTTCTTAAATTCTCATTTAATAATATATGTATTCTGAGAAAAAATAAAGCTGATTTGGCCATATGGCCATCTTGTGGGAAAGTAACTGTCCTTATGGCCTTCCTTTGTTTAGGTTTCCATTATGGTCTGGTCGCTTAATGTTTGTATTTCTTTCCCTTTGGTGTCTTTTATGGGTGGAGTAAGTTAATTGTATCAATTCCCGATCTTTGTTTTACTTCTACTTTGATTTGTTTTGTTTCTCTGTATTCTCAAAATGCTGAATTAATACCTCCGAAACCCAAGACATCTTTACTTCAACTTAAAGTACGTATTCAAGAATTTTACCGGAAGTATGTTTTTGGCTCCGGCCGACTAGGCCACAATGTCGCCGTTATTTGAGGGTTCCACTATTTCACTACTCTTAAGGGCTTGATGGTACCAATGCATATGTAATGAAGCCCTTGGCTGATGAGAGTGGTCAATGTGTTTGTTTGTTTGATTAGAGGTTTAACGTCCCCGTCAACACTATAAAGGTCATTTGGAGACGTTGCTTCCAATTTTGTGGGACTTTTACCCGACATTGAGATGAAATGACATCTCAAGCCCTGCCCCCCAATGAAACCAACAGGATTTATAAGTTTTGACGGGCCGACACTCGTACCGCTTTGCCTGGGCAGGCTTATATCCTCTTAGCGGTTTAACAGTATTCGTGTACGGGTCGGTTTCAGCTCTGCGTGGAAGCATCATGCAGTCCATCTATTTCTTCAAGCCCCGACTGTCGGGGGCCGGTATGGTCAATGTGTATATCTATAATTCTGCCACCACAATTGCTGAAAGTGTTAAGGAATACCAAGAGAGGCATCCTACATAATGTTGGATACTTAAACTTAACAACACAAAGACTACGCAAAGCACGGCTTAGCATAGCACAGATTATAACAATTTGAGTTCCTGTACCATTACTGAACTTTCTTAATTTATGTTGATTCACTTCCATAAAAAGGACGTGATTAAATATTGCGACAAGTTGTTTATGAAAAGTGAGTTAAAATCTGGTTTGATTCATAAATTTATCGGATTAGATTTTAACAAACTAGAATCAAGCAGTTTTCGTGCACCAGCCTGTTATTTATGGTTCTAATGCACTTTACAATACACTACCTCATAAAAGTACTTATTCAGTGTATGGAAATTGCACATGGACGATTCCCTCTACCTTGCATGTAACGAAAGAAATGGTTTCTTCACTTCAGAAGAACTTTGAATATACGCGCTACGAGTCATGTCAGAAAGTGTAAGAAGCCTTTAAATTTCAATTTACTAATATGAGTATTTGGTATTTAGCCCTTATCTTGCTGTTCACGACAACCCCTATCTTTGAAAACAGTGTAGATCTTCTGAAGAAGCAATCTGATCAGGATCTACACTGTTTGGCATTTAGTTAATGAATTTCTAGCAATAAATTACATCAAGTAATTTGATTGGTTGATAGACAGAAATGGATGTGGCTTAAATGAAAATTCAGCAAGATAAGGGTTAGTTATGCACACCAATTGTTGGAACACGGATGGGTGCAACATGCGCATAGAGACTTTGTTTGGATAGCCAATTGGCCATTTTGTGGGAAAGTAACTGTCCTTTTGGCTTTTAGGGACTGTTGTTTCTTGTTTGTGTTTCTTTTCCTTTGGTGTCTCTGTGGGTTAATTGTATCGATTCCTGATAATTGCCTCCACTGGTATTTTTCATCAGGTCTCTTTCTGCAGGAAAGCAATCTGAAATGATTGAATCACTCCGAATACATTACTAATTGAAAAACTTCTAAATCAGGGATATCAGTACAATAAACACCACAAAATGCAAGTAAAGGCAATGATCTGGAGCCGATGCGATTATCTTTAACCTCCCATCCACAGCACCAAAATGAAAGAAAACCCAACATAAAGCAACTTTACCGTAATTCAAAATAAAAATTCACCAATATCAAAATGAAAACATCAGAAGCAGAAAGACTAAAGGACAGCTACTTTCTCACAAAATGGCCAAACGACTATCCAAAATTAAAATATATACCCAGTACATACATGCAAAGGCAAACAACTATACTATACTACAACAGAGGCACCACATCGGAACGGTCAGTAAAAAACTTTATCTGGGGAGTTTTAATCCATTTTACGTTGCCAAAGTCCTCTTCAGACATTTGTTCAGTCCGCGTGGAGAATTTTCTAATTCTGCCTCTGGTACGACCAACCGGAGACCGACTGTTGGCTCTCTGTTGCTCCAGCATTTCAGTTATTTCATGCTGTATAGTCCTCATCGTTGTTTCTCCTCCGTATTCGTTGATTTTTATGTTCTCGGAGATGCTGCACTGATGACCTGGAAATCCTTCATACGGGCTGAACCTTTTGTTTTGGTCTAAACCACGACAGAACACAAAGACGATGATGGTGGTTACGTGAAATCAATATAAGCTTCTCCCCGACCCTCCGTAAATTTTGTTTTTCTAACCGTACCAAATTGTTTCTTTTGTCGTAGTCTGTTGTTTTAATAGTTCGTCTTTCCAGTTATGTATTACTTATTTATTTATTTTCTTTGGATAGCCGTTTGGTCATGTTTTTTGGCTCTTGGCCTGTGATGTTTTCATTGTGGTCATTGTGGTCGTGTTTCTTTCTCTTTGGTGTCTTAGATGGGAGATGTGAGGTAACTGTATCTATTCCTGATCATTGCCTTCACTTCTATTTTATAGACGCTCTCTATAAAATCAAGTTCCACAATCTAATTTTAACTTAAACCTCTTCTGCAACAAGACTTATTCAAATTGAATTGTATGGTGAAGAAGAATACTAATTCAGAAAAATATCGGCTTGCAATGGTTTTAGTCCTCAATTTTCGAAAAACCGTCTTTGGATATGAAAAGGTTGGGAAAAATATAATGGAATATGACAGATTGCCTGCTTGCACTATTCAGTTTCAAAATTCAATGTTTCGCTTAAAACTCTTCTGCAACAAGGCCTATCGAAATTGAATTTTGTGATGAATAAGTGAAAAATATGTACATGCAATGATTCAAAACAAAACATGCTACAATATCAAAAGGTTGAGTAAACAAAGGTGTCATAATACAGAGTGCTTGCTTACATGGTGGTAACCTCAGTTACGATTTACAACTTTGCTTCTCCCTGTAATTCCACACCAAAGGGTCGAGCCTCAAAAGACGAGGCTCCGTCCTGAAGTGGTTGGTGTTATCGCTATGGTATTCCCCACCTGAGTCCAAATGTTTTTGTTTGCTTCAGCGTTTCAGTATTTTAAAGCTGTCGCGTCTTCATCCTGTTTTCATCTCTGAAAGTGTCGATTTGTATTTTCTGGACGCCGATGCTCTCATAGTGTAATACAAAAGAAACCTTGCGTACTGAACACATTACACATGTAAGCCACGGAAAGCTGTGGCCACGTAGACTCGCTTTAGCACCACAATCTAAAATGACCGTTCCAAGACAGTGCGATTATTGTTGCCTTTAATGTAACAAGTAAGTCATGGTACTATTTCATATATTGGGTAGCCGTTTGGCCTTTTTTGGGTAGTGCCGTTTGGCTCTACTTTTAATGATTCAAATTCTCGCTGGTGTCTTGGACGGAACGTTTAAGGCAGTTGTATCGTCTAAATTTCTTTGTGTTTGTTTCTTTATCTAGTATATCCAAAAGTCTGATTCGACCGGCTTTATTTAGCCAATTGGCCATTTTGTGGAAAAGTGACTGTCCTTTTGGCTTTCCGCTATTGATGTTTCCATTAGGGTCTGTTGTTTCATGTTTGTGTTTGTTTCCCTTTGGTGTCTCTGATGAGAGCTGAGGGGTAATTGTATCGATTTCTGATCATTGCCTTCACTTCTATTTATGTCTAATTACTTTTAATGCTATCGAAATTATTACTGGGTTTCAATTGACCAAAGTCAAAGCTTTGTACACCGCTCTGAAAATGTTTCTGTACTTAAAATGGCTCCTTCTTTTTCGCCTGGTTTCCAAACCGCGCCTGCTTAAAGGAAAGGCAGTTTCTTGTTTTTGAATACACAGTTGTTAAAATCGATGTCTAGAAAAAGGACTCCTCTTTCAAAATGTGTACACTTTTGAATACATGGGGTCAATTGTGTTTTTAAGATTTAACCTTGTTTTACTTCAACCCACTTGCCCCTTCGTAATTACCATACTTTTTCATGTAGGGAATGTTGCGCAGTAAAGATGCGCTAGGGCAATACAGTCGAACTTCAATGGCTCGAACACCTGTGGGAGCATGGAGATCTATTCGAGACAGGGTAATTCAAGCCACTGAGAGCCAGGAGGCATAAATGGGATAATTATGACTTCTTTTCGGTGTTCTATAATAGAAATGTATGATGTGTGTACTCATTAGAATCGCCTCATTCTAATGAGTGCACACAGCATTCATTTGCAAGATAATAGACAATATACCCTTACTATTCCCTCTTATATTTCTTATGAAGAGAATTTCCCTAGGGACTCATAAATGGATTCGACTCAGCCATAGTAAACTAGCAATCGGTTTTCGAGCCCTCGAAGTTCTACTGCATGTCTGTCTATTGAATCTGTCCGGTACCTCCACTGTACCTCTTAATAAGTTAAGATGATTGATGTTTCGAACAAAACAGACAAAAGCTAATACGTTCCCAAACCGGAGCTGCTTTCTTCCAAAGAATCAAGCGAATGCAGTATCAATGCAGCATACAGGAATCTACAACTGGCCTTACACCCATTGTCAGAAAATCATTACTGGAGACCAGACGATAACGCAGATGTCTCTATTATGGCCGTCATCTACATATAGTTACTTTGCACTGGCTGAATATATATGGAAGCCATTTTGTTGGGGGTCAATCTAGAGTGTGTTCTTTTATAGTATAAGGATATGGTTCTTTTTTCCTTTATTTAAGAAACTGCTATACGTCGCACAAGCACTCAAACTGAAGCATTAAATAATAACAATAAACGATGCATAGAAATGAACATGAAACATTGTGGTGCATGTGTATAAAGTTTTCTTTTGCTCCAGTATTTCAGTTATCTAATGTTGTCGAGTCATTAGTGTTGTTTCATCTCTGTATTCGTTTGATTTTTATGTTCTCGGAGATGTTGCACTAATGAGCTAGTCCCAATGGTGAGGATTGTGGCCATGTAAAATCAAATTAAGCCCAACCTACACCCAAGTAAAATACTTTTAACTGGCCGTTCCAAGGCGGTTCTTCTGTCGTGGTTTATTGTTGTTATAGCCCGTCTTTTCTTGTGTGTATTGCTAATATCTTATGATTTTGGATAGCCGTTTGGCCATTTGGCCGCCTGTATTGTTTCCATTAACGAGATGTTATTTTCGTGTTCCTTTCCCTTTGATGTTTTGGATTGGAGGTGTGAGGTTATTGCGTCGATTTATGATCATTGCCTTTCACTTATATTTTGCACGTTTTTTCATGGATGCCGAGCAATGCCGCCACAATGTAGTGTGGTTTTTATTTTCTAAAACATGTAAGGACACTATTACAATATTGATATATATCCAGAGCCTTACTCGTGTAACATTTGCGACACCAAGTCTTACCACGGACAGTTTGTGTTTGTCTTCCCGTACTCTGGTTTTCGACCACCACCAACTAGCGATAGGGTCGATATATATGTAATAGCATTAAAACGGCTGTAACTCATAATTAGTTAGACGAAACCAATATTCGGTGTACATGTGTAATCTTGGTATGTAAATACAAGTTTCAACAGCCTTCTCTACCCTATTTGCATGATTGGCATAGGAGTTACTGTTCATGAGTATAAAGAAAAATGAAATTGACAATTCAATTGAACGAAACTAGCTGAAGCGGGCTCGTTTCGTGTTATGCGTTCCTGTTTATAACAAGTGTCATATTGGCTACAAATTAGCGGAAACTATTTTCGCTTCAGAATCATGCTGTATCTTCTAAATCAATTGGGACGTAAACGGTATCGAGAAAAATACAATAATCTACTGCTTGCTTTCTAATGAATATGATCACTGTGATTTTTCTTAAAAACGTTTTAATTTATTTTTCAGCATTTTGCTTTGTTAATGGAAATTCAGGTACAGCGTTTACATTGTCGTTACATCTATCCGGAGAATAATCTGAACCATAGGATTAGAAAACAACCTCGCTGTCACGGTTTATCTTTGTTTGTATTTTAGTGTTATTTTGTCTGGTCAGGAAAACGATTTGAAGTTAAGACAAATGGAATCAGACTGGTGAACCATCAACTGAAGTGTCAATACGTGGAAATAGGACATTGCATGAACTGCGGAATAAGTGGTGAGTACTGACAATGTTTTCATAGTTTGTAAAGGCTTTTAATAGTTTTTATTGCACGAAAAAGTAGAACATTACGAAAACACGCCTATACAAATGCACTGTACATTTTAGAGCCGTAAAAATGAACAAATAAGACAAAAATTGTGATATTTTTCTAGTTTCTGCTCAAAATATAGATTGTGGATGCGCGTTAGAACCGCCTCAATGAGGCGGTTCTAACGAGTACCCACAATTCATATTTTAGAGCAGAAATAAGAAAAAATAAGGTTTACCCCTGTTAACCCCAGTTTTGCTGTATAAAAGTGGGGTTCAACGGGATAAAAACTATATAGGCATGTTTGCATGGTGTAAAATTTTCTCAGAATACTTGGTGCAACTAGTAGTCTATGTCTTCTGAATGTGGAAACTGTGGCGGTTCATATAATTACGAAAACACGTAATTACGTATACAAATACATTGTACACTTTATCGCCGAAAAAAAAAACACGAAAGTTTTAAGAAGAAAAATCGTGATATATTTTTTTCATTTTAGTTCAAAATATAAATTGAGGGTTTTTATTTCCGTTCAAAATATAGATTGAGGGTATCTATATTTTAGAGAAGAAATAAAAAATAAGGTTTACCCCTGTAACCCCAGTTTTACTATATAAAAGTGGAGTTTATGGGGGTCAGAATTATATACGCGTGTTTTCGTGATGTTTTCTATTTTGTGAAAAAGTCTGTGCATCGTTTTATATAAGTCTTTATTAAGGTAAAATAAAAGAAAATTAAACTATTATTAACACATTTTGGATCATGAAAAAATAAGATATACAAAGTTCTTTGCATTGTACAATATAACTAAATTATAAATAGAACTCAACATTTGCGTATCATTTTTATACGGTTTGTCAAGCATCGCCAACCCGAATGACTATTAAGACAGCAGCGCTAAACCCCAAATCAAACAAACAAAACAATGCATCTAATCTTTGCGGTGGTTGGCGTAAGTAGAATATAATGCTCGAAACACCTTTGCCTTTGTTGTGGTGAATATAACAGCAAAGCTGCTTGGGTATAACAAATGATGTGTATCACAGGTGTGCGCCTTTGAACGTACATATTTTACGCTTACAATGTTAGTCTTTGTTGGGTCTAACGACACGTCATGAACCATAAGGATTAACGTGTCGTTAGAAAGGAAGAAAAGAGATGGAACAGACATTAGAGAAGATGAATGTAAGGGACACGGAAGAAAGTCGAAAATGAATGGAAGTGTAGAAGCTGGAAGATGACAGCACACCTCCTCTATCCTTACCGGCTGCAAGGACAGCAGGCCTTGCCCAGATGTAAGCCGATACCTTTTGGACGTTCCAGTGACGCAAGATACGCGACGCCTATGCCTCACACAACCTCGCTCACGTTCTCCTTTGAAAGCAAACAAGTGTACTGAAAATAAATTCGTTTGTCCACTTTTTTAGGTTTCTTTGTGTAATGCTTTGAAATTTATATAAATTTTTTTCATGGAGAAGCTAATACACGATACATTTTCGCCATTTGTACGTTTTCGTCACAGCTGTTCCGTATAATGTGTGTTGGTGCACGTGGTGTGTGTGTGCGTGTGTGTGTGTTGAGTTTACCGGCCCAGTTAACAATGTTTAGGCCATATCGAGCCGGTCAATTAATCGAATCATACTTCATGGAGAGGCTTATAAGTTTCAGTACACATCGTTTCGCCAGAAACTGATAATTGTCCGTCTACAGTCAGCGGAAGGGCGAGAATGACCGTAGAAAAAAGTTTATGAGCAATCTCCACGAAAAAAAAAATGCTGATCCTGGCAAGTATCGAACCCATAACCCCCTGATCACTAAACACGCATCCGACCTAGGTACCGAGGCCGGCTTGTATATTTGTGAGCGTGTTTGTGTGTTTGCTCACGCTTACTCGTTAAGCAGTATTTCTCTTCATTTTGGTGGCGTGCGATGGTTGTGTTCAGTTATCGATGCAGTCCTGCAAGCATGTAATTTCCAATGGGGTCATTCCGATATGATATTGGTTTCATAATACATTTGTTTCAATGTGCGTGTTTCGTATGCCTTTCAATAACATTCATGAACCATCTAATTACTACATGTAACTAGGTGGGCCTGCCTCGGTAGCTCAGTCGGATGTGTGTCTGGTTGGTGATCAGGAGGACGCAGTTCGATACCTGCCGGGGTCGTAGCGATTGATCATGAAATCTTTTCTACGGCAATTCTCTCCCTTCCGCTGATTCAAGAAGGGCAGTTGTCAGTTTCTGGCGAAAGGATGTGCACTGGACTGGTTAACTCGTTACGAATAAGCCTGCCCAGGCAAAATGTGGATAGGTAAACTGACCGGCTAAAAATGACCTAAAATAGTTTTGACTGGGCCGTTAAACTCCAATACAAACAAACAAACATAAACGAGGAGGTGGGTTGTCCCCGGTATCCCTTTTCACCTAATATGGTATTTCCCATCGCAGTGAGGTCAGCATGTTGCGTATTACGGACCCCCCACCGTAAATCCCACGTTCTAATAAACACAACTGGGTGCTACGGTGGTATACATTATTTTTCTTATTTTTGCTCCAAGTCAAAGGTTGTGGGTACTCGTTAGAGCCGCCTCAATGAGGCGGTTCTATCGAGTACCCACAAGCTATGTTTGGCTTATACATGTAAGTCAGAAAAATATCACAAAAATTATCAGAGTAATAACCATTCTGGAGAAATGAAAGACTACCTAATGTCACACGGATGTATATTGTGTATTGTTTATTGTTAGGCCCCCGCCCATCGGGGCTTGAAGAAATATATGGTCTGCATGATGCTTCCACACAGAGCTGAAACCGACCCGCACACAAGTACTGGTAAACAGCTTAGAGGATCTAAGCCTGCCCAGGCAAAGGGACCTGTAACTGGGGCAATACGAAATGACTTGATTAATGACAATTTTATTAATTAACAACATAAAAAAACTTGATCATTGATTTCTGACTTCAGTGTAAATACAGATAACCTTCTCAGTGTAAATACGGATAACCTCCGAACAATACAGGATAGTCAATGAATAATATAATGTTATTAATAATGACAATTTTATTAATTGACGCAATTAAAAACATGTTTTATGATTTTTGAATATTGGTTGACCTTGTGTAATATAGGATAGTCAATGAATAAAAGGCGTTATTACATTCTCAGTCGCGACGTCATATGATTTGTTTGTTGATTTGAGGTTTAACTTCCCCGTCAACACTGTATATGTCATTCTGGAGACGTTGCTTCCAATTTTGTAGGATTTTACCCGACATTGAGACGAAATGACATCTCAAGCCCTGTCGCCCAATGCAAACAATTGGACGGTCCGACTCGCACCGCTTTGCCTGGGCAGGCTTAGATCCTCTAAGGGTTTACCAGTACACGTGTGCGGTCGTGGAAATATCATGCAGCCCAACTATTTCTTTAAGCCCCGATGGACGGACGTCATATGATAAAGTACAATAAGCAAACATACATTGTCAAGCCAAACCATTGTTTTGAAAACTTGAAAACATCGTTTTTGACTTTATCCGGGTTTCTCTGTCTACATTGGACACGGTTGTTAGATTATAAGAATCTTAGATGGGTGTGAGGCTTGCAGAGAGATATCCTTCCCGAGGGTCACTGTCCGGCATCATGAGGCTTGTCGAGTGATGCCGGACAGTGATCCCGAGGGAAGGATTTTTCTATCCACCCTCACACATATATAAGATTCTTTTCTTTGCATACATTTCATGTCTGGGAGAGGATTTTTTTTATAATGCAGTCCCTTCGATTGTCGGCGTCCGACATATTTTGATGACAATAATGCGGCACTTTTACGTCACCGTATGTGCAGTGATGGCAAACGTAACGACGGCGTACGTGGCGTCCTATTCAACCAGTCCACATCAAACACGTGAAAATCCTGGGCAGGTTAACCTAGGTAGGATAAAAAGTCCAGGATTTCATTATTTGGCGTGCAAGAATCTCTTTATCTTGCCATCCCTAGGCCCCCACAAGTCTTACCTAGAGAAAATTTCGTCAAGAAGCTCGTAGGTTATCCGAGCCTTATGACTACAAAAGATGACCATAAGAATCTGAAAACGTATGATATTAGGCTACCCACCAAACCCCATTTTTATATAGTAAAACTGTGGTTTGTAGGGGTATAGATAATTTTTCTTATTTCTGCTTAAAAACATATATTGTGGGTACTCGTTAGAACCGCCTTGCCGAGGTGGTACTAACGAGTATCTACAATCTATGTTTTGAGCACAAATAAGAAAAAAAAGTGTTTCATCCGAAATTTTCATTTGCCAGTGGTAAAATTTACAATGTATTTGTATATGCGTGTTTTCGTAATGTACAGGAATGTTCGCGTAAAGGATATGGTATTGTATCAATATTCGAGATATGAGGGCAAGTCAATAAGTAACCAGCCTATCCGATTTCCAGTTGACCGAGACAACCAAGATTTCCATGCCTTGTTTAAATACATGTTTTAGGCATGAGGGCAAAATCGCACCCTTATTGTGTCTTTGACTCATAAGATATTGAACGTCAAACATGGCTAGCGATGCAAAAGCAAGCTTTTCGTCAAAACTGCAGTACCGTGCTGCACCATCGTATGCACAAGTTAAATTCTGGGTTGGAGAATTCAAACGCGGTAGAACGTCTTTAGAAGACGAAACCAGGTCTTGTCGCCCATCAGATGCCACCGATGAAGACGTGTGTAACAAAGTACGGAATCTGGTGTACTCTGACAGGCGAATTTAGGTGGAATAAATAGCGAATGCATTACACATTTCACATGGTAGCGTTTCAACAATTTTACATGTTCGCTTGGGTATGCGTAGGCTAACAGCCCGATAGGTCCCAAAAATCCCTTAGCGACTAGCAAATGGCAACCAGAACATCAGTATGCAGCGCAATGTTGAAGCAGTTAAGTTCAAAGGAAGATGTTTGTTCGTTTGTTTGACTGATTTGAGGTTTAACGTCCCCGTCAACACTCTAAATGTCATTTTGGAGACGTTGCTTCCAATTTTGTGGACTTTTCCCGATATTGAGATGAAATGACATCTCAAGCCCTGCCGCCCAATGAAACCAATAGGATCTATAAGCACCGCTTTGCCTGGGCAGGCTTAGATCCTCTAAGCGGTTTACCAGTACTCGTGTGCGGGTCGGTTTCAGCTCTGCAGCCCATCTATTTCTTCAAGCCCCGATGGGCGGGGGCCGACAAAGGAAGATGATTTTCTTTCACGTCTGGCGACTGTAGGGTGTAGATAAGACCTGGTTCCATTATTATGAGCCAAGGAATAAAACATAAAATCGCTAGTGGTTTGGGCCGGAGTCTCCGAGGCCAGAGAAGTTCAAAACGCAACCCTCTGCTGACAAGGTGATGGCAACTGTATTTTGGGACATACAAGTCGTTATTATGTTGGACTTTCTAGCAAAGAAAAGTACAAAAACAGGTGCGTATTATGCAAATTTGCTCGATCCGTGCAAAATGCTGAGGTAAACTCTCCAAAGGGATTCTGCCCCTACCGGCCAATACACGAGACCACACTTGCAAAATTGCAATGGATGCTGTTGGGAGGAATAGATACGAGCTAATACTGTAACCCCGCTTATTCTCCGGACTTACCACCTTGTGACATTTACTATTCCCAAACTTAGAGAAGGATATCCGTGGACGTCATGTCCGGTCCAACGAAGAAATCGTGGCAGCAGTTGAGGAGTGGGTCGGATTCAAGGACCCTGGCTTCTTCCGTTCTTGGCTGATGACACTGGAACAGCATTGGTCCAAGTGTATCTTTATAGAGGGCAATTACATCGAAAAAGAAGAGATTGATCTCATCCAGAAATAAGTTCATGATAATGTTTAGAGACAATGCTTGAGTAAACCATGCTCATTAGCCATGTCAGATTATGAAAAATCCTAAAGCTTTCAACAATTATACTTAATGATAGGGTAAATTTCTCCAATGCCACAGCTTCTGAATCTGTTTTTTTTTTCTGATTCGGAGACTGTGGTTACAGCAGTAACACAATATTATGTCCTTATTCTGCATAAAATGGAATGGAAATTCAGAGTTAATAAAGTGATGTAAGGTACAATGTACATGCAATGTAGGTTTTCAGAAATTAAAAACTGGTTTTTAGTTCAAATGTATCACAATACGCTGACCCCCCTGAACCCCATTTTTATACAGTAAAACTCGGGTTTACAGGGGTAAACCTTATTTTCCTTATTTCTGCTATAAAATATAGATTGTGGGTACCCCGTTAGAACCGCCTCGATGAGGCGGTACTAACATGTTCCCACAATCTATACTATGAGCAGAAATAAGAAAATATCACAATAATTATTTTTCATACAAAAATAATCTTTTTTTTCGGCGGTAAGATTTACAATGTATTTGTATACGTGTGTTTTCTTAATGTTTAGTTCAAATGTACCGCTATATCAAAATGAGTGCATTAAAATGAATTTAAGAAGTTCACTGCAAAACAACAACAACAAAACAACAAAAAAAATGTTTCAACAGCTTTTTATGAAGTTAAGAATAATAAATGTTCTACCTGTTTGCCCTGTTACATTTGCATGAAGCTGGGATTGTGCAAAATGATTTTTTTTTTGGGGGGGGGGGGTGGGGGCTGGGGGGGGGGAGATTTTCTTTAAAACTGGTGGGTGTTCTGGGATTGAGATCTCGACAAGGAAATTTCAGGCTCGTTTTCTCATGATAGGCATAGCCCTGCATGAGACTTAAATACACTGACAACTTGTTTGAGTTTTCCCTGTCTGGGTCTCAAAACTATGATAGATTCTATTAATCTAGCAGTGATAAACGACTTTGGATGCTTGATATGAATTACGTAACAATGACGAGGTCTATAAGCATATCTGTCACAAATTCATATACACTTAATTGATTGTTTTATGTGCAACACTGTCTCAAATAATTTTGCTGTCAAAGATAATTGTTGTCTTGAACTGAATAATGACAGTTTTGTATTTGTCGATACTTGAACATGAACGAGACACACATAACGCAATGTGAACCTAAATCAAAATTGTCTTGAAGACAAAGCTATGTTCGATCTCTTTTTTAACTTAACTGTTATGTCTGTAGATAATTCTTTATAGTCCTAATGGTTCCGGCGTTTTAGCCATTAAACATAAGAGAAGTGATCGGTAGAAAACCTTGAGATATTGCATTTGATCTTAAGAAATCGAAAATGCCAAATTGTCATATATTTGATGCTTGTAAGATACGAATTATCATATGACGTCGCGTCTGAGAGTGTAATAACGCCATGTAATATTTTCGATATTCCACTTGTGGATTAAATACGCAAATTAGCTAGATACGTCCCGAAACGTTACATGAACGACGTCCTTAACGACGTCGCGTTTACTAATGACGGAATATTGATATTTTTGTAAACCATCGTGAATAAAATGCGTTTTAAATGTCATATGATAAATAGAATCTTGCATTCGTGCTCATGTATTATTGAATTTATTAAACTCGTTGAGGCAAAGGGATAAAATGCTCGGCAAAGCCTCGCATTTTATCACTTTTCCTCAACTCGTTTAATAAATTCAATAATACATGAACATTCATGTAAGATCCTCTATATATTGTACGTCAATCACGTACATATTGTTTATTATGAAATAAAATTGTTGGTGTTTAGCAAAACATGACGCTTATATAAGTAAACTTTACACCAGAATCCTGTAGAATGAATACCCATGTACGTTCCAGTTAATATAGCGATAGTGGAGCTTGCAGGGGAACATAGTACAGTATTTATTTAATTTTATCAAAACAATGAAGATAGAGGTAACTCATTAGAGCCTCCTCAGTGAATAGGTTGCCTCAGTAAATAGGTTAAATATATGTTGAAACAGAAATAAGAAGAATAAAAACGTAATTCCGCGGGCGGGGATTGTGGCCACTTAAATATCGATTTAAGTCTCCCCAGTGAAAAACAACAACAACAACAAAAAAAAAACAAAAAAAAAAAAAAAAAAAAAAAAAAAAAAACTTTTTACTGACAGTTCCACGGCGGTTCCTCTGTTGTGGATTATTATTGTTATAGTTCGATTTTGCATGTATATATTGCTGATATCTTATATTTGAGCCGGGCACAGCATTTCCTACAATTTACATGAGCGGCCAGCGAAGAATCAGATCAGCCTATGCATCTATAACGTCTGATCAGAGACTTCTCTTACTTCATGAAGGAGCATTGGGCCTTTAGCTATCCTTAGAGCGCACAGCGAAGACTCTGATCAGACTGCGCGGATGCGCAGGCTGATCTGAGCCTTCGCTGGGCGCACATTTAAATTGTAGGAAATACTGTGCCCCGGATCATTTTAGATGCGGTTTAACCATTTAGTGCGAAAGTAACTGTCCTTTTGGCTTTCAAATTGTGACGTTTACATTTCGCTGTTGTTTTGTTTTTGTTTTCTTTCCCTTTGATGTATTGGATGGTAGATGTGAGGTAATTTTATCGATTCTTCATTGCCTGCAGTTCTGATTTTACAGTCATGATAGTCCAGGAGTTTCATAAATTTCATTTTAAATGATCACGAGTTTAAGATTCTGTATATCATAAAACGAGGGGATGGTCGGGAGAGGCAAAAAGTGACGCGTATCTTGCGTTACTGGGGCATTCAACTGATATTGACTTCCAGTTGGGCAAGACCTGCTGTCCTTGCAGCGGGTAAGGGCAGAGGGGAATGTTATCTCTTCTGTGTTAAAACTTCAATTCATTTTTCTCTTTCTCTTCGGTCCCTCACTTGCAGCTCTTTTACTATCACTTCTATCTCTTTTCTCCTTTTCTCTGGGAGACGACACAAAATGACCCTCAAGGGTTGACGTGTCGTTAACCCAAAACAATCAATCAATCAATTATCATATAACGATTTTAAATATATTTTTTATTGCCGACAATTTCAGGAGTAAACATGGGCGTGTCGACGCCATGAGTTATTACACGTGTGGTCATACGATTTTATGACACGACGCTATCGATGCTATATGATGAAGCGTTTTATGTCACAACAGTAAACATATCCAGCTTTTGCATAAGGGATAGAAATTCTTGTTCTTGCACACCATATGAGGAACTCCATAGTTTTAACGTGGGAAAGAAATTCTGTTCTAACCCTGGTGTTCTTAACCAAAAATCAAACGTCGGTAAACGAAGTGTTTGCATTATTAAAAATCCGCGCTAAGAAATGGAAGGTATGCAAGAAATTTGAGATCGAGCGTTAGCCGGTTCGATCCCCACAAGCGCCAAGTGTTGTTTCCTTAAGCAAGAGACTTTATCCAAATTGCTTAGTACTGGTTGCTACCCACAAAAAAGAGGGCCATGTGGAAAATTAGTACTCGTACTAAATGTGTTACCCTCTATAAATAAGGTCGATCAATATTATTTATTATTAAGAATCCTATATGGGTGTCAGGGGTGGACAGAAAATCCGTCCCTCGGGATCGGCAAGCCTCGTGATGCCGGACAGTGACCCTCGGGACGGATGTTTCCATCCACCGCTCACACCCATATAAGATTCTTATATTCTTGCACACCAGATAAAGAAATCCGTGGTTGTAGCTTGGGATAGAAATTCTGTTCTTACCCGAAATCGAATATTCTCGCGTGTTTGATATATGCACCGTCGTTAAGGTTGACGTCACAAACCGTTACGTGACGTCACTAAACATTCCTGTAGTGCCAATACAATACGGTACGTGGGTAACCGAAGTGACTGCAGCATTAGAAATCCGCGCTAAGAAATAGAAGGTATGCAAGAACAAGACTTCTACGAGGACTGTTCAAATATGAATGCAACTAAGCACATAAAAAAGATTCTGTGAAAGATTTCGATGAAAAATTTATTTTGTCCCTTCAAAGTATTCCCCTTTAACAGATATACAAACTTTCAGTCTTCTGATCCAATCATTGAATGTATTTTGGTTGTCTTTTCGAGGTATACTATGAAGGCACTGGAATATTGCAGAACCGAGGTGTTTGCGCTGTACAAATTTTCGACCAGAAAGGTATTTTTTCAGCCGCGGGAACCAAAAAAAAGTCACACGGGGCATGGTCAGGGGAATACTGGGGATGAGGGAGTTCAACAACCTGTTCCTGCTTCAGATAGTCTTGCACAATGAACGCCTTGTGCGATGACGCATTGTCATGTAGCAATCTGACATTGGCCAAACCAGTTGCGGGTCTTCGTTCTTTGAAATATTTCTTCAATTTTCGAAGAACTTTATCCTTGTAAAACTTCGCATTTACATATTTGCCTTTAGGCGCAGCAATCTGAACTGAATAGCAGGGCCCTGATTTGAAAAGAATATGGCATACATTACCTTCTTGACGCTCATGGTCCGCTTTGCAATGCATGGTCTTTTGCAATACTTTGTTGCCCATATTTTGTTCTGAATCTTTCGTTTTGGCTCAAAAAAGTGAACCCATGTCTCGTCACCTGTGACGACATTAGCGAAAGACCGTGCATTGTAATTTGGAAACTTTTTAAGCAACTTCTTGGCGCACTGAATGCGTGTCTTTTTCTGCTCATCTGTCAACAGATGGGGAATCCATCTAGCACAGATCTTTCTCATTTTCAAATCCCGTTTCAGAATTGTATGAGCTGCTCCTAATGAGATGCCAACCATACTAGCTATTTGCATAGTGGTGTATCGTGCATCGGAAGCAACTTTTTCTTTCACTCTAGCAACCATCTTGGCAGATGTTGCTCTTTTCGGCCGAAAATCATGTGGTGCATCTTCTGTTGAGCCTAGCCCACAGCTGAATTTCTTACACCAACGAAAAACTGTCGGAAAAGACATTTCATTATGCCCATAAACCGAACATATTTCATCAAAAATGTCTTTGCACCGTATACCAAGAATAGAACGATTCTTAATATAGGACCGTATTTCAACGGCGTACTCTGACCATCTTCCAACCATGTTTTGTATTAGTATACAAGAGTAGACAGTGTTAATCGAACGATATACATGGCTAAAGTGCACGGATTTTAACAGGTTTGGTATCAATGTATAGGTAAACTGTTTTTCTACGCTGTGATATTTATTTCCAGGTGATTTTCGCATTAGTGCATGAGAAAACGTTCTACTTGCATTTATATTTGAACAGTCCTCGTATATGGCTCTGATGGGTGGATAGAAAAGTCCGTTCCTCGGGACCACTATCCGGCATCACTCGGCAAGCTTCCAGTTGCTATATAGTTGCCGGATAATGGCCCTCGTGACTGATTTTTCCATCTAGCCCTCGCATCCATGTTCTTATAATCTTACCCTCAGTATTCCAACACGCCGCGCAATATTTACATAGTGTGCTTGTAGAGAGCAGTGACAAAGGTGCATTTGAACAATTGCATTTAGTGCATTAGAAGAACTAAAAATTCACCATATTTTGCATTTGTTGTACTTGAGTTTCTGGTTTATCTCTACTCTGTTTATTTAATGATCGACTTGGTATCTCTTCAAGTTGGGTCGGATATACACCTGTCGTATCCATAGTAATGAAAGGTTCTTATAAAATATAACAAGGCTATGTTTAAAGTCTTGGTCAGAAAGTAAAATTATGAACTGATAGTTACAGGAACTGAAAAATGAATTGATTTATTCAGCTATAGCTTTGTTCTAACATACTATCAATATGTAATTCTCCTCTGTCAAATATCATAATAAAGAAAATGCTGTTTGAGAGGCCCGGGTCAAGCGTTCAATCTTACATTAAAACAATTGCTTAATACAAGTCTAGAAATTCCTGTTTTTTGTGTGTATATATGTGACCCTCCAGGGGAAAAGGGGACCTCATAGATGTCAGAAAGCACTAACTGTAGAACCGAACAAGATACAGGCATCATTTAGGTATCATTTTGTAGAAAATACCAGGCGCTATACTGGATTTGTATGGCGATAAATAACCAATCATAAATTTGCATAAAAAGGCCCGTGAAAAAAATCCTTTGCTTAAATAAGTGAGATCTTATTCATAGTGCGAATGGAAAGAGGACACACAAAGTTTTCCAAAATTGCTTCCATCTTGAAATGTGTTCAGCGGTTGCCAAGTTACTTTTCGATTACGCTGTAAATAATTTGCATACAATTGCATTAATTACCCAAATGATTTAAAATTGATTTTTAAAGAATAAAACGCGCTTGAAATCTAGGGAGAATATCCTTTTCATATCCTTTTCATATGCTTCAACTATGGTAACATTTTTTCCTTTTTTTTTTTTTTGCATGCGCGTTTGTATGCAAATTAGACAGCCCGATTGCTTATCAACTTAAAATTCAGTTTAACGTCTGACATTTCCTACAACCTGATATTTGAACGATGGCTGTATCGTTTTTTGTTTCGAAAGCTAGCCTTTTCAAACACCCAAAAGGCCCCTTATTCCCTGACGGGTCGCATATATATGTCAAGACAGCATGTCTGGAGTGGACATTACGATAAATAAATGTTTATTCAAATGACTCTGAAATAGAAGTGAAGGCAATGATCAGGAATCGATACAATTAACCCACAGCTCCCATCAGAGACACCAAAGGGAAGGAATGCAAACATGAAACAACAAACCCTAATGGAAACATCAATAGCGGAAAGCCGAAAGGACAGTTACTTTCACCAAAAATGGCCTATTGGCTATCCAAAACAAAATAATATAAGCGATACAAACACTCAAAGACAAACCCAGCCCCCGCCCATAGGGGCTTGAAGAAATATATGGGCTGCATGTTGCTTCCACGCAGAGCTGAATCCGGCCCGCACACTAGTACTGTAAACCGCTTAGAGGATCTAAGCCAGTCCAGGAACCGCGGTGCGAGGCGGACTGTCCATGCTAATAAACCCTATTGGTTTCATTGGGCGACAGGGCTTGCGATGTCAATTCATCTCAATGTCGGGTAAAAGTCCCACAAAATTGGAAGCAACGTCTCCAAAATGACCTTTACAGTGCTGACGGGGACGTTAAACCTCATATCAAACAAAAACAAACAAAGACAAAACATAACACAAAATAAACCGCGACAGAAGAACCGCCTTGGAACGGTCAGCGACACGAATTCCAATGGTGGCTTAAATCGATTTTACGCCGCCATAATCCTCGCCCTTACTTCCGTTGCGATTAAGACAAATAATTTGTATAGTCCGCATGAAGGCCTCCTAACTCATCAGTGGAACATCTCCGTGAACACAAAAAAATCAAACAACCACAGGTCAGGTCAATTTACGATAACATGCCTATTAAAAACAAACACTCATAAATGCATACGTTTTGAGGAACGTGGTGGCGCAGTCGTTTGACTGTTGATCATGTATGGCTAGGCGTGGCAGACTGAGCGTGAGTTCGAATCCTGCCACAACCAAACATCCACTTTTTGTTGTTGTTTTTTTAAACAAACATTATAGGCATTCTTGCCTTGTCGGCGTGGTTCTATGCACAACACAAACCGTGTTTCGGAACAAAAATAGGAATATAATAAAAGAAATTCCAGTGTCAATACACACTTTACGAAATTAATAATGCAGGTCTTTGATACGAAACGTACAGAAAAGAATGTAGAAGTTTTTTGTTCACGCGTCACATTGTGGGTGTTATAATTTAAAATAAGACGAATTGTCGCTCAGAGTAGTTAAAACTAATTTTATCTTCTTTTGCCGCGTTTAGGGTATAACTTCTTCACTTTCGATTTTCGAACAACAGGTTCTGGGAGAAAGTTGTAGATAAGTTCTAAGCTCGGCCAACTTCTCCTTCAGGTTAATATTCCATAGCTATTGAAGCAGAGCTATAATCAGATTGAGGCTTCTGTAACTTCAAAGTTTGTACGAAATTTTCCGATTCCATCAATTCTGCATCGATGGTGTGTGGTTTTGATATGTGTCGTCTCATCGTGTTAACAGATTCGTGCAATGATCATCCCTCTTCAGTTTTTATAGAGACATTATTTTTCTTATTTCTGCTCCAAGAGGTAAGTTGTGGGTACTCGTTAGAACCGCCTAAATGAGGCGGTTCCAACGAGCAAATACGACCTATGTTCAAAGTATAAATAAAAAAATAGGTTTAGATAACATTTTCTTTTACAGAAAAATAACTGTATTTTGGTATGAACGAATGCAATATGTTACACAGTAATTTCATCGTAATGTGTTCCGTGCTTGATTGATATAGCCCGAATCCGCAAAAAACAATTCTGAGGTTTATTTTGTTATGGTTTGTCTCGCTTTTATCTTTTTTGCTTTAGATAGCCAATTGGCCATTTTGTGGGAAAGTAACTTTGCTTTTTGGCTTTTGGCTATTGATGTTTCCATTAGTGGTTTGTGTTTCTTTCCCTTCGGTGTCCTTTATATAGTTAAACTGGGGTTAACAGGGGTATACATTATTTTTCTTATTTCTGCTCCAAAACATAGATTGTGGGTTCTAGTTGCGGTTCTAACGACTACGCACAATCTATATTCTAAGCAGAAATAAAAACATATCACAATTTTTCATCTTAAAATTTTCTCCTTTTTTTGCGGTAAAATTACAATGTATTTGTATAGGCGTATTTTCATTATGGGGGGATAGAGGGGCCCTGTAAAGGCAACTTTTCTCTATATATACACGGACTTGCTATCCTGATGAAGAGTTGGAATCATTTTGAAAATAGAGTTCTGCTTAAGCCGGTGCTAGAGGGCGTGGCTGGTGTTGCACATTTCAGTACTGGTCATGAACAAACTCAATAAAACCGAGTCTGCTATTTTCGTTTATTTTGTTTATTCTTTGCTTCCAAAGGATCTAACTATTCAGAACTTATTTATAGAAAGAGATGGCCGGTAAGGGCCACGATTATAGCCTACCAATGACACCAAAAGGAAGAGTAACTAACGATGAAGAGAACACAACATGAAATACAGGCAATGAAAATTAAATTATTATTATTATTTTTATTAATACACAACCATAAGCACATAAAACGTGAAGAGTCACGTCGGAAAATCCGACAAAGATACATTAAAAATAAACAACATTAGAACCACCGCCTAAGGACTGTCAGTAGAGAGAACCACTTGGGAGTTTAAATCGATTCTCTGGGCCCAACCTTCATTCTAGTTTATAATATGAGCCCCGCCAAGCGAATTTGTATCTTCGAGCATTCCGTCATGACAAATTTTAACTGCGCATGCACAGCCATTCAGAGGGGCCAGGGATATGGATTTCTGTCTGAAGGTTCCTCTTGATACACTGCTTGTATGAGCGAGTAGCGAAGGTTCTGGCGAGACTGCGCGGTCGCGCAGGCTCGCCTGAACCTTCGCTGCTCGCATAGGCGATAAGTACCAGAATCGCTTGACGTGGCCCATATTATTATTAGCATGCAAAAAAGTTCGTTCATCTGACGGCAACTAACTCATTCAAGAGATCATCAAAGAATAACATACAAATTAGAACAAATTAAAATAAATTAATAATTGCAATGAAACAAAGATGAGGGCTCGTAGCTTGATTCCAACACTGAAAGCCAGAGCTAAAGAAAACCACATGGTAGACCACGAAGAGTAAAGCCAAAGACAAAGTATCAGGTACCAATCACTATTAAATATGTTCTATAAAAGGGTTATCCTTTTGAAGCAAGGAATAGACCACAGAACTGAAAAATATGGAGTGTGCATGTTTTCTGGGCCAGACTAGCTAGTTTCGGCCAATTAGGCCTCATCAGTGACCCTCCGATATTTTCAAAATTCCACAATGGAATCAATGATCCCAAAGGACAAGAACATATAATCTATGTTTTACCGCCGCCACACATTCCCACACACCAGCTGTAGTGAAGTTAAATATGTTCTATAAAAGGGTTATCCTTTGGAAGCAAGACATACACCACAGACCTGAAAAATATGGAGTGTGCATGTTTTCTGGGCCAGACTAGCTAGTTTCGGCCAATTAGGCCTCATCAGTGACCCTCAGATATTTTCAAAATTCCACAATGGAATCAATGATCCCAAAGGACAAGAAAATATAATCTACACTATGATGTAGGGTTTTAAGTTTTGGCCGTCATCGAGTCAGAGATATGAACCCCAAACCCCACCCCCACCCCACCCCCCATCCATCCTCCCCGTCGTGTAATGAAAGAGGGAAGACTAGTCATCAACCATTGCTGGGTTTAAAACAGACATGCTGTCTGCTGCATAATACTTATATTTTATATTGTATGCCATCCTTTTATGGCGTTAAATAATCTTTTAGAGTGATTCGGAAAATCAGATTTCTTCATAATATGTTTGAAATTTTATAATTTATAAACCAATTCTCGATAAAGGTCTGGTTCTAATATAGCCTGTTGTAGAAGAATCTTTACGTTAAATATGTATTTTTGATAACTTCAGAATTTAGAAAATGCTTTCCCAAGTTTATGAAACCGATAACTCTGTTTAAGAATCTTAGCAGTAAGAAGTTTATTCCGATTATTAAAACTGCCAACATGAGATGAATCTCTAGCGAAACGAATAAATAGAAGTGAAGGAAATGATCAGGAATCGATACAATTAACCCAAACCTCCCATCGAAAGAAACACAAACATTAAATAACTAGACCCAAATGGAAACATCAATAGCGGAAAGCCAAAAAGGCAGTTACTTTCCCACAAAATTGCCAATTGACTATCCAAAACAAAAATATATAAGCGATACACACACTCAAAGACAAACCATAACAAAAATAAACCGCGATAGAAGAACCGCCTTGGAACGGTCAATTAAAAGAATCCCACCGGGGTCTTAAATTGAATTTACGCGACCGCAATCCTCGCCGTTGATTCCGTCGCGATTAAGACAAATAATTTGTTCAGTCCACATAAAGGCTTCCTAATTCATCGGGGCAACATCTGCAATAATATATACTCCATATCAAGGAGAACAGGGAACATCCCGTCTAATAACGGGAAATTTACAATAATTATAAAAGTCAAGACCATCCATTTTTTGTATATCTTAGGTGATACTATACCATTAGATATCGAAATATCCAAAACTAAAAAGAGTGCTGCAGTATCCGAGGAGTTGGCCCTATAGTTTTGCTTAAAACCGGTTGTCGGTTCGCATTTAAACCGCCTAAATTACGATCCATGTTTCGAAAACATCAAACAGTTTCACATGAAACTGCTGGTTCCAGAAAATGTCGTGAACAGAGTACTCCACCGAAAGCTAGAAATAACGTCTAAGTATTTTGTGAAACAGATGATTTGTTCTGGAAACAATGACTTTTACGTAATAAAAGTACTGGCAGCACTAATGTTAAATGCAGGCTGATAAAATTGGTTCTGGAACCAACATAGACTGTCTCGTATAACCCTTAAATTCCCGCACTATAAGCAAACGATGAATACCCTGATCTAACGCCGTGATCTGTCGCGCATTATCTGGTTCTTAACTGTTACCAATGACCCATTTTATGGACTTTAGGCATATATGGCTTGACAAATCCAATAATTACAAAAAATCTTTCCAGTACTCAACCCATTTCAATATTGAAATACTCTTTTGAGCGTGCGTGTCCTTTAGTTTGCTCAGTGTTTATTTTGAATTTGGGCACTGCTAAACCCATTGGTGAGTGTTACTCACGCCGACAATAGCAGTGAACCGCCAGCAACATTTTTAACTTTGGGCTGATTACAAAAATCTACCGAAAAACAAACAATCACGTAAGATGAATGTACTTTGATTATGATTTTGACAGAACAAAAAATACAGAACTATATTCCCAGGAAAAGCCACAATCAAAGATTACAGCCTACCAATAAGGCTGACACGATTAATCGTATAACCGATTAATTGATCGATAAATTCCACAAAAATGATTATCATTTCTGATTTGCTTTTAATCGATTACTTGATTTGTACAATTTACTACCCAAAGTTATGCCTAAAATAGCTGTATGAGTGGCAAACAGTGCAGACTCTGATGAGACGCCGCAGAATGCGGCGTCTCATCTGGGTCTACACTGTTTGCTCAGGCCTGTCTGTTCACATACACATATAGTAAAGTGCAACATGTGGTAAGAATCATGCTCGGACAGAAAGCCAGACAGGTAAAAATTATGACAAGAACCTTAGCGATTACTAATCGAGTATCGATCGCAATGACAGGGCTGATAATCGATTAACTTTTCAGCTCCGATTAGCCGGCCCTACCTACCAATGACACCAAGAGGAAGAGTAACTAACAATGAAGAAAACGAATCAGGAAATAGACGAACCACACACAGCATAGCAACCAATTCATTCTGCCCCGCAAGAGGTGATAAAGGTGCAACAGATAATGAATATTAGGTAATATAATGTTATTAATCAAGTAATTACGTATTGACCCAGTTACAGGTCCGAGTTCTGCTGTATTGGCCGGAGGCCAAAGGCCGAGGCCAATACAGCTGACCGAGAGCCTGTAACTAGGCCGATACGAAATTATTTGATTAATGACAGTTTTATTAATTGACGCCATTAAAAACATGTGTTTAATAGTGTTAATATGGATGACCTCCAAACAATACAGGATAGTCAATTAATAAATAATAATAATAAAATATAAATAATAATAATAATAATAATAATAATAATAATAATAATACACAACCATAAGAACATACAACATTAAAAGCCCCATCGGAAAATCCGACAAAGCTATCATTTCCTTCACTTCTATATTGAAAATAAACAACATCAATACCACCGGCTTAGGACGGTCAGTAGAGAGAACTAATTGGGAGTTTAAATCGTGACTATGTGCACAACTTTCACTCTAGGTTCTTATATTGTTTATATACAGGATCTTACATAAGTGCTCATGTATTATTGAATTTATTAAACGAGTTGAGGAAAAAGGATAAAATGCGAGGCTTGCCGAGCATTTAATTCATTTTCCTCAACGAGTTTAATAAATTCAATAATACATGAGCTCGAATGCAAGATTCTATTTATCATATGGCAATTTAAACGCATTTTATTCACGATTGTTTACAAAAATATCAATATTCCGCCATTAGTAAACGCGACGTCGTTAAGGACGTCGTACATGTAACGTTACGTGACGTTTCTAGCTAATTTGCATATTTTATCCACTAGTGGGGATTATCGAAAGTATAACATGGCGTTATTACACTCTCAGACGCGACGTCATACGATAAAATACGCATAATAGCTATGACGGAAAGTGAAGGAAACAAACTCGTTCAATGGACCATTACAGAATAACATACGAATAAGAACAAACTGAAATACAAGGGCTCGTATCTTGTTCCACACTCTGTTAAGTAGAAGTGAAGGCGATGACCAGGAATCAATACAATTAACACACAGCTCCCAAAAGAAACACTAAAGGGAAAGAAACACAAACACGAAACAACTAGACCTTAATGGAAACATCAATAGTGGAAAGCCAAAAGGACAGTTTATTTTCTACAAAAATGCCAATTGGCTACCCAAAAACAAAAAGATATAAGCGATACACACACTCACTAACAAACCATAATAAAACTAAACCGTGACAAAAGAACCGTTTTGAACGAAGGAACATACTCATCAGTGTAACAACTTATATAATTAGGGAAAGCGGCGACTTAGAACGGTCAGTAAAAATTACTGGTATGTTTGAGTTAACTTTACGGGATCCTTATCCTCACTGGTTCAAACAAGTATTTGGTAAACAAAAAAATCACAGTTAAATCCAAGTTGACACAAAGATAAGTACTAGACAGTAAAACGCAATGAGCCATCCGGCGCTGATCACAACGCCACTGGGACACTGGAGCCAAAGAGAACCAACAGTAGAACCCCGTTGGACCAAGCAACAGACATAAAATTTCCGGCTCCGACCAACTGATGAATAGATTTTAGCGCAAAACGCCAGTACCTCCAATATATTTAAATTGCAGTTATTCACATTTTGCGCTAAGGAAACGGCATGCTTTCAGCCAAAACTTAAGTGCATTTGTCGTTTTTTTTAATGATCAAAGTTTTGACAATAAGTAAACTAACAATATCGTTTAATATTTTGGTCTCTGTGGTTGCTAAGTCACACCAGATCCGCAGTTTTGCAATCATTTACAACGCGTGTCCCGATTATACCTGACAGTGAGATGTAATGCCATCTCAGGCTATCCACAAGGGTTTAGCAAACGTCCCGATTTGCACCAGGTTTCCGGTCCAGGAAAAGTGGTGCGAGTCGGACCGTCCACACTGGGCGATAGCGCTTGAGGTGTCATTTAATCTCAATGACGGGTAAAAGTCCTATAAAATCAGAAGCAGCGCCTCCAAAATAGTGTTGACGGGGACGTAAAACTTCACATAATCAAACAACACGCTTTATTCAATAAGGTGTTTGCTTAACTCAGTCTTCCCTGTAATATAGCCATATTTTGAATATTGTTAAACATAGCGCAAACATTCATGCTTTACATTATAACTAAATTAATAAAACAATCGAGATTATCGACTTTTCAAGCAGATGTCGTTTTCCGCCATCGAAAAATAACGTAAATCCCCGTATCTAAGAAACCCCTGATATAATGGCATGTCATAACATTAGGTAGCGTAGTCAATATGATTTGGTCGGAAATCTTCATTTAACAGACTAGAATGAGTGTTCTCTGGACGATCAAACCAGTTTTGTTGAATTTTCAATGCGCTGGCAATAGTAATCAATACCAATTCTTTACATTCTGTCAGTTGAATCGATGTACATCCTCATAACTGCCTCATACTTAATGCAACCAACATAAGAAATCGTCATTTGATGACAGCTTGTCTATATGTTATAGCAAAGTTGCAAATTTTACCGATATTGCCTATGTCTTTATTCAAAATTTGAAACCCTCTGAATGAAATATTGCAGTTTTTACTTTAATTCTCTTCACCGATTTTCTATCGCTGCATGTGTTATTTAAGTACCAAACATACCAGGATCCACTTGTTCTCTTTACCGATTTTCTATCGCTGCATGTGTTATTTAAGTACCAAACATACCAGGGTCCACGTGTTCTCTTCACCGATTTTTTATCGCTGCATGTGTTATTAAAGTACCACATTTTTACCGGGGTCTACTTGTTCTCTTCACCGATTTTCTATCGCTGCATGTACCAAACATACCAGGATCCACTTGTTCTCTTCACCGAGTTTTTATCGCTGCATGTGTTATTTAAGTACCAAACATACCTGGGTCTACGTGTTCTCTTCACCGATTTTCTATCGCTGCATGTGTTATTTAAGTACCAAACATACCAGGATCCACTTGTTCTCTTCACCGATTTTCTATCGCTGCATGTGTTATTTAAGTACCAAATATACCAGGATCCACTTGTTCTCTTCACCGATTTTCTATCGCTGCATGTGTTATTTAAGTACAAAACATACCAGGGCCCACTTGTTCTCTTCACCGATTTTCTTTCGCTGCATGTGTTATTTAAGTACCAAACATACAAGGGCCCACTTGTTCTCTTCACCGATTTTCTATCGCTGCATGTGTTATTTAAGTACCAAACCTACCAGGGCCCACTTGTTCTCTTCACCGATTTTCTATCGCTGCATGTGTTATTAAAGTACCAAATTTACCGGGATCCACTTGTTAAAAACAGCGACGGTGTACAGTTGTTACAAAAAGCGACGGTGTACAGTTGTTAAAACAACGACGGTGTACAGTGAAACTTCGATAACTCAAACACGGATAGTTCGTTTACCATGGCTAATTCGAACTAGTTCTGGAGTACCATGATTTTGTTTGTTTTGCTTGATTTGAGGTTTAACGTACCCGTCAACACTGTATAGATCATTTTGGAGACGTTGCTTCAAATTTTGTGGGCATTTTACACGACATTGAGATGGAATGACATCTCAAGCCCTGTCGCCCAAAGAAACCAATAGGGTTATAAGCATGGTCGGCCCAACTCGTATCGCTTTGGCTGGGCAGGCTTAGACCCTCTAAGCGATCTACCAGTACTCGTATTCGGTCGGGTCCAGCTCTGCGTGGAAGCATCATGCAGCCCATCTATTTCTTGAAACCCCGATGGGCGCGGGCCAAGGAGTACCATGACAATAATTCCCAAAACAACAGGTATCCGTATATTTGGGATATTGTCTGATTTATTGTTGAAAAGGCATGGTATGTGTACTCATTAGAATCACCTTAATGAGGCGATTCTAAAGAGTGCACACCAAATAAAGGTATGTTGTGTGTACTCATTAGATTCGCCTCAATGAGGCGATTCTAATGAGTACACGCACCATAGCTTTATTTAACAGAAGCTCTTATAGATATCCTAAAAAAGATGACACCCGTTATGCCTGCAATGCCTCTAAGATTAAACCGCAGTAATTCGAACTGCTCCTATCTCGAACAAAATGTTCTGGTTCCAATTGTGTTCGAGTTATTGATGTTTGACCGTAGATAATTTAATTTACATATTGTTAAGACTTCATTTGCTATTCACATTTTTATTAACACAAATACCAGAGTTTTAGATATTGTATTTGCTATAATAAATTAATAAATGGGCCACGGACGAGAGCGTCAAGCTAACGTTGCTCCCTGGTGTGCCCTAGGCAGACCTTAATCTGGTTTAGCTTTGCCATCTTAATGACCTTTAATAAAAATGCAACATAACATAAAATTCCTTGCAGTTTGAAATCTTGTAAGCTCCACTTTAGAGAAAACCTTGTAAGCTCCACTTAAGAGAAAAGTGAGAACGGCCCCCGCCCATCGGGGCTGGCTGCATGATTCTCCCAGCCAGAGCTGAAACCGATCGCACACGAGTATTGGTAAACCGCCTAGAGGATCTAAGCCCGCCCAGTCAAAGAGGTGGGAATCGGACCGTCTATGCTTATAAACCCTATTGGTTGCATTGGGCGACAGGGCTTGAGTTGTCATTTAATCTGAATATTGTGTAAAAGTCCCATAAAATTGGAAGCAACGTCTCCCAAATAATCTATATGGGCCCCGTCAAGCGATTTTGGTACTTATCGCCTATGCGAGCAGCGAAGGTTCAGGCGAGCCTGCGTATCCGCGCAGTCTCGCCAGAACCTTCGCTGCTCGCTCATACAAACAGTGAATCAAGAGGAACCTTCAGACAGAAAGCCATATCCCTGGTCCCTCTGAATGGCTAGGCATGCGCAGTTAAAATTTGTCATGACGGAATGCTCGAAGACACAAATTCGCTTGGCGGGGCTCATATAGTGCTGACGGGGACTGTGAACCTCAAATCAAACAAACAAACAAGAGAAAAGCGAGTTGAACTTTTTCGTAGGGTTGTGTTATCTTAATAGAGACAATATATTTTACTTTAAGGGAACAATATCCCTCATGCAGTCAACAAAACAGAAAGATATTTAACATATAGTGAACATGTTCGAATGTTTAATTGCGTATGTATCTTAAAAATAGCTTACTAAACACATTGTTTTCGAGCCCGCTTGGGTTGCACTTCGGGCGGCAAGGTTATTTTTTCGTCGGTTACTCCGGTTTACGCCCATCTGTGCCTTGTTAAACTAGTTCCACCCATTTCTATTTTAAATAATCGTGTAGTATATTAACATGCAGACTAGACGTCCATGGTCATAAAAGAATGATAGAAAAATAATATCGAAAATCAGCTCAAAGCGTCATCAGGGGTGGGTTTGGCTTACCTGAATCAAAATCCGGATACCAAATCATGATTTCTAAATCACAAACATGATTCTACCACTTAAAAGCAGTATGTTTCGATTCTATGATTCCGCAATTTTGGATGCATTGAATCATTCTGAAACATGAATGGAGTGTGATTCACCTGATTCAGTATCATGTTTCGGTTTCGCACGAATAAAACACAGAAACAAAAACATGATTTTGAATCCTGATTCTGATTCAGGAAAATCAAACGCGCCCAAAATTCTATCAAAAAGTTTGAAATTGTTTATTTTAATGTCCCTAGCTTTACCTCGTATTGGAGTTTTTGTTAATTTGATTTGAGGTTTAACGTCCCCTTCAACAGTGTAAAGGTCATTTTGGAGACGTTGCTTCCAATTTTGTTGGACTTTTACCCGACATTGAGATGAAATGACTTCTCAAGCCCTGCCTCTTAATGAAACCAATAGGGTTTATAAGCCTGGACGGTCCGAATCGCACCGCTTTGTCTAAGCGGTTTGCCAGTACTCGTGTTCCGGTCGGTTTCAGCTCTGCATGGAAGCATCATGCAGCCCATCTATTTCCTCAAGCCCGGGTAGGGGCCGACGTATTGGAGTATACACATATTGTTCCGCTAGAGTATAGCATGCGACTTCAACAAACGGAATATATTCCTGACTGCTAAGTTTTTTAAACAAGGCTTTCGGTCCAAACGCTTTACCTGATGAAAGCACCCCCCCCATCCACCCCCACCCCAACAAACACACACCCAGTGTGACTCTTTTCACTGACCATTCAAAGGCGGTTCTTCTGTCGCGGTTTGTTTTTGTTATGGTTTAACTTTCTGGCTTTCTTTTTGATTCCTGATCATTGCCGTCATTTCTTTTTTGAGTATGTGTATTGCTTATATATTTTTGTTTTGCATAGCCATTTGGCCCTTTTTTGGGGAAAGTAACTGTACTTTTGGCTTTCCGCTATTATGTTTCCATTAAGGCCTGGTTGTTTTGTGTTTGTGTTTATTTCCCTTTGGTGTCTCTGGTGGGAGGTGTGGTATAATTGTATCGATTCCCTAGCATTGTCTTCGCTTCTGTTTCGGGAAAGTTTGAAGACGGTTCCTCTAGAGAATGTTCTCACGTCTGCTACTTCAACAAACGGAATAAATTCCTGACTGCTAAGCAAAGTTCTGGCATCAGATTCTATGACGGCTCCAGCGTATAGGTTTACTTGCAATTTTTTGTCTCTAAAAGGAAGCAATTTTATAGGAATGTTCCATGAGTGACCCTCTAACAAAATTGCTCAAAATATTTTGCTTAACTGAGCATGATGGCCACCACAGCTAAAAACCTCAAACCTCATTCCTGTCAAATAATTTCATAATCCATCCACTGGTTAAGGAGAAGAAGTCGTTTAAAGGTTTTTCTAATTTTAGCTCTGGCAGCCATCTTGTTCACCAGAGCAGAACGGTTTGAGCAATTTTGGTAAAGGGTCACCCAAGGAACATTCCAGTGAAATAATTTCAAATCCATCCACTGGTTAAGGAGAAAAAGTCGTTTAAAGGTTATTCAATTTTTTGCTCTGGTGGCCATCTTGTTCACCCGAGCACAACGGTTTGAGCAATTTTGGTAGAGGGTCACCCAAGGAACATCCCTGTGAAGTAATTTCAAAATCCATCCACTAGTGAAGGAGAAGAAATCGTTTAAAGGTTTTTTCTGTTTTTTAGCTCTGGCAGCCATCTTGTTCACCAGAGCGGAACATTTTGAGCAATTTTGGTAAAGGGTCACCCAAGGAACATTCCAGTGAAATAATTTCAAAATCCATCCACTGGTTAAGGAGAAAAAGTTGTTTGAAGGTTATTCTATTTTTAGCTCTGGCGGCCATCTTGTTCACCCGAGCGGAACGGTTTGAGCAATTTTGGTGGAGGGTCACCCAGGGAACATTCCTGTGAAGTAATTTAAAAATCCATCCACTCGTTAAGGAGAAGAAGTCGTTTAAAGGTTTTTCTTTTTTTAGCTCTGGCGGCCATCTTGTTCACCCGATCGGTACATTTTGGGCAATTTTGGTAGAGGGTCACCCAAGGAACTTTCCTGTGAAGTAATTTTGAAATCCATCCACTGGTTAAGGAGAAGAAGTTGGTTAAAGGTTTTTCTATTTTTAGCTCTGGTGGCCATTTTGTTCACCCGAGTGGAACGGTTAGAGCAATTTTAGTAGAGGGGCACCTAAGGAACATTCCTGTGCAATAATTTCAAAATCCATCCACTGGTTAAGGAGAAGAAGTCGTTCAAAGGTTTTTCTATTTTCAGCTCTGCGGCCATCTTGTTCACCTGAGCGGAACGATGTGAGCAATTTTGGTAGAGAGTCACCCAAGGAACCTTCCTGTGAAATTATATCAAAATCCTTGCACTGGTTAAAGAGGAGAAGTCGTTTATAGGTTTTTCTATTTTTAGCTCTGGTGGCTGGTTCACACGAGCAGAACGATTTGAGCAATTTTGGTAGAGGGTCACCCAAGGAATATTCCTGTGAAATTATTTCAAAATCTGTCCAGCAGTTTTGGAGAAGAAGTTGTTTAAAGCAAAAGTTGACGACGGACGGACGCACGCACGCACGGACGACGGACAAAGACCGATCACAAAAGCTCACCTTGAGCACTTCGGGCTCAGGTGAGCTAAAAACCTTCAACACTTCCAACCATGCAGACACCGTGCAAATACCGATGTAAATAGTATAGATCCTGATGAGACGTCTCTTAAAAAGCCGTAAATAAACGTCTGGCGTATTGACTTTTTTAATAGAGTTCAAAGGTGAATGAACTCGTGTGAAAGGTGAAATTGTTATACGCTCGGTAGCATTAACAACAGGTTTGTGATGGTTGGTGTGTGTGTGTGTGTGTGTGTGTGTTGGGTGGGGGGATGAGCGTATAGCGATTTAATTTGACAGAAGTTCAGCATTGTTCAAAATATGTAAATGTTTATTTATGTAGATTCCCTAACAAAATCAGTTAAACTCCACGCAAGGAAAAGCCTGTCGGGTTTGCAAGCAGGAGAGTCACCAACCAACCTCCTCCTCGTCTTCAAGATTAGCAATTGTCTTGTAATTTAAGTCATAAAAGCTAGAGGTATTGATTTACCTAAGCAGCGAACACAAATGTTCTTCGCAGGTAACAAAACATGCTTTGTAGACGTGTCTCAAGTATCATATAAGCTTCTTAAAAACTTCTTAACGCAAAAGGAGAGAATGATTCTTTCTGAGCTGACACGTAGGCTGATGAGAGTTTCAGATTAGAGCTAAGAGATTATAGGCTGATTTGTCCTTTGGAATCATTCATTTAGCTGCGGTATTTTGAAAATATCTGGGAGTCACTGATGAGGCCTAATTGGCCAAAACTAGCTTGTCTGGCCCAGAAACAACTTGTACACTGTACGGCTTTTAGTTTTGTTCTGCAGTCGTTGCTCCCAAAGACTTACCCATTTATAGAACATGTTCACTTAGCGCACACCTTTTTGGTCGTTGCGGTCAAAATGATATCAGCACAGTAGCGTTTGATGAAAACCCATGTTAAATACTCACTCATACTAGTGTCGACTCTTTCAGAACGACCATCCAATGTCGTGTCAGCATGCAGCTGGAAATACAAACAAGAAGTTTGTTACACCTAAAACAGAAACACAACAGCGACGAAAATATACTCTTAACGACTATTCCACGTGGACTGTCACAGCTGTTAAAACAGCGAAGAGAGGATTTGCCCTACACAAGGTTAGTATTCATATCGGAAGTCTAGAATTTGAATTTAATTTTATGTAATGTTGGTTGGTGCCTGATGCTCTGTCTCTGGTCGGGTCCACGGGAGTCTAACTGCAATGAATATATAAATGTAGGACTGTTGTTAAATAGGATCGCTTGAAACAAATAAAACTGTAACCCGTTACGAAAGAATATGTATTAACCCTATCACCGGGATTTGACCTAAACCTTAAATAAGAGCCTACTGTCATTATAATGCGCGGGTCTCCCTTGTCATTAGGAAAACATGTCCGTGTGAAATAATGGCGTTCAACATGGTGTCAGAAAATCTTAAATAAAATTTGTAACATCTTTATTATTTCTGCTATAAACATAGATTGTGGAAACTCGTTAGAACCGCCTCATTTAGGCGGTTCTAACGAGTACCCACAATCTATGTTTTTGAGCTTAAATAAGGCAGATTATGTTTACCGCCCTTACACCCCATTTTTCTCTATATAAAATGGGGTTTAGAGGGGCCTTCGTTTCACGGACTTATTATCGTGATGTTTTCAGCTGTGAGTATTTTAGGGTGTTATGGGTTTTACCTCAGCTTTGTTCATAAGAGTTTACACTGAGGCGTAAACTAACGCAACAGGTAAACAGGAACGCAAGTGTTTATATGTGCCACCGGTAGGCATTATTCCCATTCTGGCTGAAGCATCTCATGACGTTATCTAGTCTGGGTAATGAATGTTTTTGAAAAAAAACACACACACACACAAAAAAGAAACAAACAAAAGAACAAATTAAAAAAAAAACGAAAAAAAAAAAAAAAAAAAAAAAATAAATAATATGAAAAAGTGTTAAGATCAAGGTTATACATTATTTTTCTCATTGGCGATACTCTTTTGAATCACCTCAGTAAAGCGGTTCTAAATTGCACGAACGATCTATGACCGCTGTGGAAATAAGCATCTATTAACAAGAGCCGCATTAGGAAGCCTTATCATTTTGATAATGTTACAAAAATGATTGCAAATAGCTTGTAGTAAGAACAAAGAAGTCAAAAAAAAAGAAGGTTCAACACGATGAACCAATGTCATTCGCCACGAGTCCACATCCTTGAATATAACCACCTTAACGAAGAAATACCACAATTTCGCAATGGATTTATATTGATAACCAGTGCTTCAGCTGAAGTGCACGACCCGCCGGATGCTTTTAGCTTTATGAGTGTTACCATATATGGGTATGGCGGCCATTTTGGTCATGTGACCTGGACCTAAAACGGGTTCCCCAAATAAATGCGCCTTATCGTAAGGAGCAAAAATATATCTTATACTTTAGTACTGTATTCTGAATCGTTTGCAGGAAAAAATTCATTCTCACATTTTCCAATACAAAAGCATATGTGTCAAAGTTTGACCTAGACACAAAGAAGGTCAAGGTCAACCCAGGGTCACCATTTTAGCAATTTATGATGGGCCATGTCCCAGGTGCCATTTATCAAGTTTCGTGAAAATCTGCCCAGTGGTTCTGGAGAAGACTATTTTTGAAGGGTTTTTACCATATATGGCTTGGCGGCCATTTTGGTCATGTGACCTGGACCCCGTGAGCAAATTTTGGTTTCCTGCCATCCCATAGAGGCTCCATATGAAATTTGACTTCAATCGGCCCAACGGTTTCCGAGGAGAAGCAGTTTGAAAATTTTCACATTTTCGCCTCGGCGAAGCTATACTAAATGAAATGTAATATTTCACAAGTTAATTGGTTAGATTTCATTGATATCTATCAGTATGCCAAAAATTGTTTAAATAATCCAAGCGGTTAAGTCACTATCACCAATTTTCACAAACGGGTTCCGGACGGACAGACAGACAGACCATATATGGCTTGGCGGCCATTTTGGTGATGTGACCTGGACCCCATGAGCAAATTTTGGTTTCCCCCATCCCATAGAGGCTCCATATGAAATTTGACTTCAATCGGCTCAACGGTTTCCGAGGAGAAGCAGTTCGAAAATTTTCACATTTTTCGCCTCGGCGAGGCTATACTAAATGGAATGTAATATTTCGCAAGGTTATTGGTTAGATCTCATTGATATCTATCAGTATGCCAAAAATTGTTTAAATATTCTAAGCGGTTAAGTCACTATCACCAATTTTCACAAACGGGTTGCGGACGGACAGACAGACTGACAGACTGACCGATTGACCGAATGACAGAATGACACGGTGATTTTAAGGCACTCTTAGACAATCAACCGACTTCAGTCGGTCGCTTTTTCTGCGGGTCGTGCAATCACCTCTGGAAGATTTATTTGCTCTTAGGAAATATTTCTCTATAGCCGGTCCTACTTTTCCATAGCAGTCAATATATTTAGACGCGAGGAAGTTTACTTCACGTCGACCCGTTGTTTTTCTCGTCAACGGCATATCAGAAGATGTCAACAACGTTCAGAATGTATGACGTTAGATTCGGAGGTAGCGATGAAATAAAGATTACATGGATAAAATCACTGAAGTTAGGCTACATAACTCGCGCAGTTTCAAATGATTTATAATTATACTATTTTCATTCAGTACAATAGAAAGCGCTTTCAAGATAGTGTCTGTACAGTTTTTGTTTCTGTCAGCTTATGTGTCACTGCGCACACTACAGTTTTCTTAGGCGTAAATACTCCTCTATGGGAGCCACAAAGTATATTTGAACAATATTTGAACCAAGGATGAGAACTTCGGCCTGTAAAATCGATATATCCCGACCCAACCAGTAATAAAACTCGGATCTTACATGAGTGTAAATGTATTATTGAATTTATTAAACGAGTTGAAGAAAAGCGATAAAATGTGATGCTTCGCCGTGCATTTCATCCCTTTTCCTCAACGAGTTTAATGAATTCAATAATACATGAACACGAATGTAAGATTCTATTTATCATAAGACAATTAAAACGCATTTTATTTAAGGCTGTTTTTTCAAAAATGTAAATATTCCGCCATTAGTAAACGCGAAGTCGTTAAGCACGTCGTACGTGTACCGTTATGGGGAAGTATCTAACTAATTTTCATATTTAATCCGCTAGCGGATTATCGAGTTTATTACATGGCGTTATTATATTCTTAGAAGCGACGTCATGTGATAAAAAGGCATTTGGCCGTTTGTGTTTCCTATGCTTTCGTTTGATTCAACATATTGTATAGACATTCTCTGGACGTTATTCTGTATTTTCAGTGGATGTAGAAGGTGACTTCGCTCGTGACCCTATGTTATCCATACTTCACTGAATAGGCCTAATTGGCCGAAACTAGCTAGACTGACCAAGAAAAAGCTTCTACACTCCACACTTTTCAGTTCGATGGTGTATTCCTTGCTTTCAAATGATGGCCCTTTTATGGGCCACATTTAACGTCACTATAGCTGGTGTTAAGGGAATGTGTTGCGAAATATATTTCAGTGTCACTGATCAGGTCTTAATGGTCGAAACTAGCTAGTCTAGCCCAGAATAACTTGTACACGCCACACGGTTTAGGTTTGTGGTGTATTCTTTGCTTTCAAAGGATAATCGTTTCATAGAACACATCCAATGAACGTTTAATAAAATACCTTTATTATTTATATTTTGATTATTTCAATTATGTGACAAAACTCTGGTTTAATGGTCGGGTACACCGGAGTCCAACTGTTGGTTTTCTTTTGATCCTGCATTTCAGTTATTTCATGCTGCTGAGTCTTTATCGATGTTTCATCTCTGTATTCGATTGTTTTATATACATGTTCGCGAAGATGTTGCACTGATGAGTTAGAAATCCTCCGTATGGGCTGAACAAATTGTCTAAACCTCAACAGAACCAATGAAGAGGTTTTTGGCCACGTATAATCGATTTAAGCCCCACCACCACCAGTAAAAAAGTTTACATTAAAGAGAAATCATTTTATGTTTGTGTTTCTTTCCCTTTGTTGGATCGGTGTTTTAAGGTAAATATATCGATTCTTGATCACTGACTTCATTACGATAACACACCCGTGCGACATAGGGCATTTTCTCACATCTCCAAAATGGCTACTTTCCTGATGAAAATCTGTGATATCTTTCTTATTTACACTTCAAACATAGGTTGTGGGTGCTCGTTAGAACCGCCTCATTGAGGCGGTTCTAACGAGTACCCACAAGCTATGTATTGGAACAGAAATAAGCAAAATAATATGTACCCCCGTAAACCCCAGTTTTCTCTGAATAAAGTGGGGTTTAGTGGGGTCTTCATTTCACGGACTAGTACACGTGATGTCACGTCAGTTTTAATGAACACCGAAAGAGCTGCGAAGTTGAAGAAATGTAATCAGCGCCCAGGAGCTCGGTAGGTAGAGCGTTTGCCTTGTAAGCAAGGGGTCGCCGGTTCGAGTCCGGTTCTGGTCGGATTGTTCAGCTTCATTTCGTTAAGTTTTATGTATTTATTAGCAACAGCCGGTGTCAAATGCAGTTGTGGAGCCTGTAAAAGGTTTCTTCGTACTTCATCAAAAGCGTCGCGTATTCAGTTTATAATACTTCGAAGTTGAAGAAATGTTATCAGCGCCCGGAAGCTCAGAGCATTTGCATTGTAGGCAAGGGGTCGCTGGTTTGAATTAGGTTCTGGTCGCATTTTTTTCAGCTTCAGTTTTCCTGGACAGGCTTATACTTAAGCGGTTAACCAGAACAGTGCACATTCTATCGCAAGAAACTGACAACTGTCCTTCTTGAATCAGCGAAAGAGAGAGAATGACCGCAGAAAAGATTTCATTATCGATCTCCATGAAAGAATGGTGCCTACCCCAGCAGGTATCGATCCCGCGTCCTCCTGATCACCAGTCAGACGCGCATCCGACTGAGCTACCAAGGCTGGCAGATTATCTGTTTATAATATTCCTTTTTCTTCTTCTGATAAATGAATTTTCTTTTCAAACCATCACGAAAACAAACCTGTATAATTTTGACCCCTTGAACCCCACTTTAAGAGTAAAACTGGTGTGTGCAGGAGTAGACTTTTTTCTTATGTCTGCTCTAAAATATAAATTATACGAGTACCCACAATCTGTATTTTGAGCTTAAATAAGAAAACATACCTCATTTTTTTCATCTTAAAATTTTCGTTTTTGCGGCTGTAAAATTAGCAATGTATTTAAAAAGGCGTGTTTTCGTAATGGTAAATAAGTAAACATTCTATACGTTACGTTCATCATGTTTACACGTCTGGTTTCGCATTTCACGTGGCTGCTTGTTCCTTACGTCGCATCTTTCGTCATGGCGAGGTACCCGCATTTAAAAGGATAGTGATACGAAATCGGAAATTGCGAGATGGAGTAAGGTAAAACAACCGTGTGTTGAAATGTCACCTTTTCATATGTCTAGAACTGGCATTATTCGGATGAAAATGTTAGTGATATTGTTTTTAAAAATAGTCCAAACAGAGATTGTTAGGGCTCGATAAAACCGGTAACTCTAAGGAGTGTCAACAATCCATTACGATAACTCACCCGTAAGAAATAGTGCATTTTTTCACATCTCCAAAAATGGCTACTTTTCGGATGAAAATCCATGATATCTTTCTTATTTGTAACGCAAACATAGATTGTGGGTGTTCGTTAGAACCGCCTCATTGAGGCGGTTCTAACGAGTACCCACAACCTTTGTCTGGGAGTAAAAATAAGAAAAATAATGTTTACCCCCTAAACCCCAGTTTTCTCTATACAAAATGGGGTGTAAGTGGGTGTTCATTTCACAGATTTGTTCACGTGATGCATATTCTTGTGCCGAAAATTAGACAATAATATACATGTATTCCCCTGTAAACAAGACTCTCCTTTAGAAAAAGGGTTAACGGGGCGTCCATTACACGAACTTGATAACGTGAAGGATTACAAGGGATTAGGGATAGAGTTAAGTGTTGTAATTTCATAAACATGCTTACATAAATATTGGTAAATTAGGGCTTCGCAAACGTTTTAACATGGCTATGAAGTAAAGTGTCTTTGTACTTCGGATGGACAAAAAGAGCGTTTCCCATTACAGGCCAAACGTTAATTTAATTATGCCAATGCGTCTTTTTTGCTAATCAAGTAATCAGTTAATGTGATTTTAAGAGTGGGAAATTATCTATGGAAAAAAGGGTCTTGAAAAGCTTTCAATCTTAAATTATCATAAAAAATACGCTTTTTCCCACAGCCGAGTTTGTGCTTTGACTTTGTTTTATGCAGACTGAACTGAAACTTATTTGAGCGCAAAAAACACCATGTGATCTGCAGAGACTATCCTTCTGTATGAAATCTTTCTTATCTCTGCAACAGAACGTGACAAGGCATATGTCTGAGCATTTATGGAAGTAATGCTCATTTTACGCTGCAGAAAAAACTATGTCAGTAAGCAAGCACATTCGGCTCTTCAAAAGTGCGTTCAATTTCGAATAGATTAAAAACTATAATTCTAGAATGATTTTTGCAGTGGTTCGATCCTCGTTTGTGTCACTTGTAACGCCAAGTTCTGAAACGGAAAGACAGATGGTTTTCTCCTGTTACTCTGGTTATCGGGCACCTCTGATAACGATCCACTCGAAATAACTGCAGGGTTCTAAAATGATTTGCAGGACGGAGATCCTGGACAGGTCACTAATCAAGCGCCGGCTTTTACATCTGCGTTGCAGATCGAGGGCCAGCCTTTTTTTCTCACACGAAGATTCGATCTCGTCGCGCACGGAGTCCCCAATTTCTTTATACCCACATCAAGTTCCGATCGCGTCACATAAATCGTCACTTTAAAACTAGAAGTGAAGGCAATGATCAGGAATCGATACAATTAACCGACAGCTCCAATCAGAGACACCAAGGGAAAGAAACACAAACATGAAACAACTACACCCTAATGGTAACATCACTAGCGGAAAGACAAGAGGACAGTTTCCCACAAAATGGCAAATTGGCTATCCAAAGCAAAATAATATAAGCGATACACATACTCAAAGACAAGCCATAACAAAAATAAACCACGACAGAAGAACCGCCTTGGAACGGTCAATGAAACGAATTTACGTGGCCACAATCCTCGCCCTAACGTTTACTCCAAAATGACGTAACTGTACCGTATTATATTCAACTTATTATATGCACAATGATGAAGCACGGATATACTTTTTACGGCCGCCATACGACACTCAACACCAGCTGCAGTGAGGTAAAGTAAAAACTAACAGTTTGCCTTTGGAAACAAATAGCACATAAAAGAACGAAAATCGGAGACTCGGTTTTATTGAGTCTACATTTTAGTCTATTTAAGATAAAACTCAATATCAAACCGATATTTACGGACAATAAAATACATGCAGTCTTTTGACTGAGGCTGCGTATGTGAATGCCATTTTTTCATGTTTCATAATTTTCATGATCTTCAGTGTCTTAATCTTTAAATCTGCAGACTTATAAGTCTTTAAATTTACCGACAGTCTTTAAATTTTCAGACTGTCTGTAAATAAAGCAATAAAAACAGCTCCCATCATAGACACCAAAGGGAAAGAAACATAAACATAAAACAACCAGACCCTAATGGAAACATCAATAGCGGAAAGCCAAAAGGACAGTTACTTTCTCATAAAATGGCCAATTGGCTTTCCAAAAGAAAAGTTAAAAGCGATACACACACTTAAAGACAAACCAAAACAAAAATAAACCGCGTCGAAAGAACCGTATTGGAACGGCCAGTGAAACGAATTCCACTGGGGAGCTTGAATCTATTTTGCGCGGCCGCAATCCTCGCCCTTCCTTCCGTCGCGATTCAGACAAATAATTTATTCAGTCCGCATGAAGGCCTCCTAACTCACCAGTGCAACATCTCCGGGTAAAATAATAGGTTTGTAAGATGATGCATATGTAAATTGAGCTAAGGAATGAAAGTGTATAACGATTTTATCATTTTGTCAACATACTGACCACTCACTTTGGCAGACGGCTTTTCTGACGCCAGTACGAAACTCATGTTACGTATGTTCGACCTTTATAACATAGGTCCTCCCTTTCTGCGGAGTTTCTCCTCATTTGACTTTGTTATGTGCAGACTGAACTGAAACTTATCTGAGCGCAAATACACCATTCTGTATGAAAGTGACAGCAACCAGCAACCAGCAACCACTTGGTCGGTATCTCTGCTGGTGGATGATTCGTTCGTCCCCGAGGTATCATCATTCAGTATCAGTTCCTTAGTGCTGAGGTTGATACTGCGGTGTTGACGTCAGCACTCAAGTACTGATTTAAATAACTGTATTACATCTTTAACTTTTGCAGTATAAAATTATAACTTTTCTAAAACTAAGACTGACTTGTCAGGTGAGAACTGTATCTTAGCGGATTTGGTTACCACGTTTTGTTATATTTTAAATATTGCAAGTCTCGCTACTTTGGACATCTTCTTGCTGATGCCCGGGACTTCCGTGGAGCGTGGGCCATGTTTGCTGATGTTGGCTCGGTGGGGGACGCCTATCTGGATCGGGCGTCTCTTGCCTGATTCCTCCAGCTAACATGCCTCATGAGCTACGTCGGTCGGTGTGTGCTCGGAGGGGGATGTGCTGTGTTTTCCGGGTTATGTCAATCATCCGTTTCTGTTTCAAAACTTTGGGGTTTAGACACACTGATGAAGATTAACTATCAGACTATCAGAAAGGCCTCTGTGTCACTAAATTTGGTATAG
Source organism: Lucinisca nassula (assembly GCA_963580285.1). Lineage (NCBI taxonomy): Eukaryota > Metazoa > Mollusca > Bivalvia > Lucinida > Lucinidae > Lucinisca > Lucinisca nassula. The sequence continues at coordinate 134,740,032 of OY757018.1, read as the reverse complement.
CTACACCTTAATTGTGCGTCCAGCCTGATGCCTCCAGCTGACATGTCTCATGAGCTACGTCGGTCGGTGTGTGCTTTGAGGGGGATGTGCTGCGTTTGCCGGGTCTTGTCCACCATCCGTTTCGGTTTCAAAACTTTGGGGTTTAGACACACTGATGAAGATTAAATATCAGAAAGGCCTCTGTGTCACTAAATTTGGGATATATACACCTTAATTATGGTCTAAGGGAAGGGACTGTGTTGTTTTATTTCAATAAAATACATGCAGTCTCTAGCAAACTAGTAAGAAAAAGTTACTCAGAAAAGGTCACGATCCAAGAACGCAGCCGTCTCAAGTCACCTAGCAACACATTTTTTAATGAGATGAAGACTGATGCTGCGTATGTGAATGTCATTTGTTCGTGTTTCCAAATTTTCATGATCTTCCTTGTGTTAGTCTTTAAATCTGCAGACTCTTTAAATTTTCAGACTGTCTTTAAATAAAACAACTTTCTTAGTCCTGGTAAAGTTCCATGTATATGTCCCATGACTTGACTCATGTGTTTACAAGGATGTATACTTAGATAATTGTGTTCTAAATATAAATTGTGTTCTAACAAGTTGAAATCTTTACAATTTCTTGTCATGATTGAAGTTGTATGGGGTTAAGTAAACTATGCAAAACTTACTTGTTTTTATTTGTGTTCATAAATTAAGGTTGAGGGTACTTGTCAGAACTGCTTTAATGAATCGGAACGACCGAGCGAAAGGAGGCGGTTGTTATATGCACCTACACTCTATGTTTGGAGCAGAAACAAGTGAAATATTATGTTTCTAAAAATAGAAAATGATACTTTTTAATTTAGACACTGTAAGGTACGAATCAGATAAAGTAATTGGTCTTGATTTGAGCACACATAAAACAAAGATAAATGTCTTACTTGCGAATCCGGCGTTTTCACTATAATTAGCGGGACATTCAGGCTATCCCTAACATAGGTTAAATGAGGTTTTATTTTAATACGGTCACATTTTCAAATATATAAAATTCAATAATGAATTATGACCATTTGCAGTCCTGTTAAGATGAGTTTGCCCGTCCTTCCCTTTGGTGTTTTGGGTATGCTTTTGGTTTTCATTCGATCAGTTACTCATATAATGTTTGCATACTATTAAGAAAAAGTCACTCAGGAAATAGAAGCGAATGCCATATTCATATAATGCAGCCATCACCAGTCACCTAAAGAAAGTGAGTGACAGGCAGACACACAAATACAGACGAAACATATGCCAACGGTATAAAGCCAATTAACAAATAATACACTGCAAACGCACGTATGTTAGCATTTCGGACTTGTGCTGACATTGCTAAATAAAAACATATAACATTTATTACCACATAGTCTGTCTGCATTCGGAATTTATTCGTTATAAATCTACTTGATGTCAGTCGGCGAAAGTTCATGATGATAGATAGCAATAAATGGCAATATAGCAAATATACTGGGCAGCAAAAAGCACTATTTATTTGTGTTCATGGAGAAATTGTCGGAAATTCAGAGTTATGTGTGTGTATATGTGTGTGTGTGTATATGTGTGTGTGTGTTTTATTTCATTGCGCCTAAACGGACATCTTTTTGCTAAAAATGAATGATATTTTTCCTATCGCTGCATCAAACAGAAATTGTGGGTCCTTGTGGCAACCGCCTCATTGAGTACCCAACTTTTGTGTTTTTGATCAAAAGTAAACCACCAGTGCGTCCAGCGGATACTGACTTGCAACTGGACTAGGCCTTCCGCTCTTGCAGCTTGTTTGATCAAAATTATGTCACCAGCGGATACTGACTTGCAACTGGACTAGTAGAAGTAAAACAAAGATCAGGAATTGATACAATTAACTTACTCCATCCATAAAAGACACCAAAGAGAAAGAAATACAAACATTAAGCGACCAGACCATAATGGAAACCTAAACAAAGGAAGGCGGGCCTTCTGTTCTTGCAGCATGTTTGGGTAGATAGGGATGCTGTTATTTCTTCCGTTTCTACACTTTCGTTCATCTATTTTTCTTTCTTCCCTGTCCATCCCTAGCATTCCTTTTATCCACTTTGTTCATTCTATCATTTAATTATTTTCAGATGGTGATGAAGCAAAATTGACGTGTCGTTAAACCACGACACAATCGTTAGAACGGCCACAAAAACGCGTCGTGCCCGACGCATTTTTCTGTGGACGTGTTATGTTCAGCCGCCTGATTAATCTCGGTTCTAGCAGGTGAAGCGTTAAGTAGAGACCGCGAATGTGAGTTACAGCCTCCATTGAAATGAATCAGTTACAAATTACCACATCGGTTATCAAAAATACACTTCAAAATAGAAGTGAAGGCAATGATCAGGAATCGATGCAATTCAACCCATTATTCCCAGTGCATGTATTATTATTTGTCACGCAACTATTTTATGAACATTATTCAAACGGCGGTAGTAAACATGTAAATCAGGCGGGGAAAAGACCACACATGCGTTCATTTTGCGCTCAAGTATAAACTCACTTTGAGGAGTCTAAATTATAGCTCGACTGCATAGAAAACCATAATTACATAAAATGCCAGCCGTCCAGACTAACTGGAATATATTGCTTGCTCTAGATAGATATAAACAATAGAGACGGACCATAAAACACTCATCAAAATAGTTAGTGGGATAGCGGAAAGCGCAGACTAGCCTGTTCTATAGCTAAAATGTTTATTGTCTGAGCAACCACTATATCAAACGTCATTGACAAGGTAGCCAACGATGTCTCTAAGTAGAGCACGCAGATTTGCGGCTGGCAAAACCTGTTTGCCGCTACGGAATATAACTATTTCGCGAGCAGGCAGTATTTTGAAATATGGTCCATCAACCGGCGACACAATTACAGAAAACGACCATCATTTTCGATTGATTTCTCGTTTTGTTTTGTAAGCTAAGGGTTTAGACAACATCTATACAATTACCGGATATGTTATGTCATATTCTTACTGTTTGTACTTGTTCTAACAGTTTCTGAGGATCACGTGAGTTTTCTTCAAGGAAAAAGAGGATATTTTTGATTATATATAAATCTATAAATGCTGCAGCCAACCAGTGTTTGAAAAAGTCCCAGAATAACTGTGACACTTTTCTTTCCGGTGTTATGATATAGCTGTCAAAAATTTCAATATCGATTGGTACGGCATGCGTAGAAGACTATGCTCTTTCCGTTTCAATACTTTTGGAAACTTGCTTCAATGTACTCAGTAACCCCATTCCGCAGCAGTGCATATGCTTAAAAAACCTGAGACAACAGGTACATATCTATTCTTATCACTTAAATGTCGCGAAAAATGCATCGACTGTTTCTTGATTGCAGTGTCTTATTCAGCAAAATGTTTGTGTCCATGGGGATAACTTGAGTAACAAAAATCGTCATAAAAGCGAAAATATATTTTTGGACATGTTTGCCCAGGCAAGGTTCAAATTAACCTATTTACTAAGTTGGTTACTTGTTACAATGCAGCTGTTTCAGTCTGCATGAAGAATCAATGCGCCCTATGCCTTTCCTAAAGCACACATCAAGGAATCTATTCAAATATACACAGTGAATTGCAGTTGGCTATCCGAAGCAAAATAACTTAAGCGATACACACACTCAAAGACAAGCCATAACAAAAATAAACAACGACAGAAGAACCGCCTTGGAACGGTCAATGAAACGAATTCCACTGGGGGTGGGGGCTTAAATCGATTTTACGTGGCCACAATCCTCGCCCTTACTTCCGTCGCGATATAGACAAATAATTTGTTCAGTCCGCATGAAGGCCTGGAGCACAATTTTTTAACATCTCCGAAATGGCTTCCTTTCTGATGAAAATCTGCAGTATTTTTCTTATTTATACTGCAAAAAGAGGTTGTGGTTGCGATGTATTCCCCCGTAAACTCAGTTTTCTCTATATAAAGTGGGATTTAATTGGATGTGCATTTCACGGACTGAACAAATCATTTGTCTAAATCGCTACGGAAGTGTGGGCTTGGATTGCGACCACGTAAAATCGACTTAAGCAACCTAGTGAAATTCGTTTCACTGACCGTTCCAATGCGGTTCTTTTGCCGCGGTTTATTTTTGTTATGGTTTGTCTTTGAATGTGTGTATCGCTTATATAATTTTGTATTTGATAGCCAATTGGTCATTTTGTGGGAAAGTAACTGTTCTTTTGGCTTTCCGCTATTGATGCTTCCATTAGGGTCTAGTTATTTCATGTTTGTGATTCTTTCCCTTTGGTGGCTCTGGTGGGAGCTAAGGGTTAATTGTATCGAATCCTGATCATTGCCTTCACTTCTATTTTGTTCATAGCTATAGCTGTGATTTGTTGGATAATATTTTACAGCTCTGAGGTTAGTTGTAAAGTAGATCAAATCACGAGCGGTTAGGGCGAGAGTTTTGTCCATTACAACGGACCGACAAAAGTTGAATTTAACTCAGAAAATCACATATAAGGGCCGGCCTATTTCGATTCCAACATTAAAATCGACAATAATGTTGTTGTTCCTTCAAATTCTCCAAGCCATTCGCCTTCGATAGAAAAAAATCCCGCCAAAATATTTGACTACAACACATCCACTCAAGTTCCTTTGTAACGTTTTCGTTTCTACCATATCGTTAAAAGATTCTATGAGTTATGTCCGGAAACGGCGGCTATTGGCATCACGCTCTTCTTTCCTGTGATTTATTGCAGAATATGTCAAAGTTATTTTCAATTGCCTATATAGGCGCACTGTGTTAATTTATTTCGAACCAAACCGGATACAGTTATCCATCTGATACCGCGATATAGTGAGTGTAATGAAGTAGACTAAATTCATTTGGCGAAAGTTGATCGAAGCATCTAATTGGCATAAAAAGTGCTTAATTTTTGAGTGTCACTAATGAAAATTAAAAAGAGAAACGATCAGAAACTGATACAATCAGATCCCAAACTCTTCCCCCACAACACTAGGAAAAGAAATCGAAACATGGAGGTACGACAGTAAACAAAGTGGACAGCAGGCAAACCGAGTCAGCAGCTCTTCCCCAAACAGGTGGTGACTCAGAATATCTAATCTAACCAAAAAGGAAGAGCAATATATAAAGTTGGGGGAAAGAATCAGAATCACCAACACAACAATCATTAAACTGGAAGGACAAATGTAACATTAACAACCAAAACGGGGGAAGACTCAGAATAATCAAAGTAACAACATATATGATCAGGGAAAGGATCAGAACCACCGACACAAACCATGAAGGAACCACAGCAAAAGGATCGACTTGGAACGGTCAGTAAAAATTACTGGTGGGTTTAACTTACGGGATCCCAACCCTTACCCTAAAGATGTGAGGCTAAATTTTCCAACCTAGCTAGGCTGGCGCCGAAGTACTTGTATATTTTATATTAGTCAGTATTGAAGTGATTTTATATTAGTCAGTATTGAAGTCTAGTTCTTGAATCTAAACTTTGATTGTATAACTGTGCACTTATATTTAGTGCATGGCTAGAGGACATTAAATCTCTCAAAACCTAGTGCTGTCTTGAAACATCGGTTCAGTGGATCTTAAGATATATGGCAAAGATAAGAAAATTAACTTGAATGAAGTAATTATGCAGACTAGCTGCATTTAAAGCTGGGTTGTCCGGGCTTGATTGTATCCCTTGTCCTGCTGAATAAATTTATTTTGCCGCACCCTCGAATAAAATCACTTAATGTAATGCAGTCTTTCAAATTCAAATTGAATGCCACCATCAAATTGCTTCTTATGAAACCATCTTATCGGGCTAAACACTGTAGGGAAGAGTAGGGATTATCGTGTTTCAGCAGGACAAAGGTTACCGATTCTAAACATATATTATTTTAATTTTGCACGTGCCTTGTTTGGATTCAAAATTACCCTTTTTACACCATGGGCTTGTCATAGACATTGAAAATCGCATATAATAAAAAGGAAGAGGGGCAATTAGCAGGAATTTATACAGTTACCTTACGCCTTTCATCCAAATTATCTAAGGAAATGAAAAGATTCTACCATGTCCTGTAGTAAAAATTTGAAATTTGGTACAGGCTTAATGATCCTAACTGAATAAAAAGTATACATTTTACTGAAAGCTACCTATCCATGTGTTTGGTGTAGCCATGAGTTACAGGACTCTGTCCTGGCCATTTCAAAGGATTACTGGATGTTTAGGATAGGTAATTGCACCAAGAGAAAAAATTGTATTCTAAATTAACCCTTTATGACCGATAGTCCTTCCACCTAATAATTTGAATTTCAGTCTTGTCCGCTTGTTTTATTTGTCATAAATGTTAAAAAAAATCCGTACGCCATGCAAACATTGTTGACCCTGCGGCGACTAATTCATCAACAGTACGCATAAAGCGAGTTGAAACTACTGGAACTGCTGCAGACTAACAGATTATTTTATCACCAATGAGACCAAGTATAGCACTCGAACAAGACGTTTCGTTTCAAGATAATTTGTATATATTTTCAGCAGTGTCATGTATAGACAGAGCCGTGCCCTATTAACCAGAGAGCAGACAAGTCGAAGTATGAAATCTGAAAGGTGAGAAAAAGTAGGTACTTTTTGCCAGACAAAGCATATTGCATATCATGTTATCCGGTCACATCTTCGGAGAATCATTGGAAACGATGCATTAATCTCGTCTGCCTGTAGTATCGCTCAGCATTAACAATGTTGCATTTATTAAGTGGCATTGTTTGTGTAAGTATAATTTGAATAACTGAATATGGTTAAAACATGCATAAAACCCTTTTTCAGTAATGCATTGGTGAAGCATAAGGTATAAAATTTAACCCTTATTCGGTTATGCAATGCATAAGCTACACTAAAAAGGAATAAAACTTAATTTGCTATAAATATAACAAACCTGTTAGATCTATCATTTTTAATTTCAATAAACTTGTTTCAGATCTTGATATTGATACTAATACTCCTGATTCATGTGATTGTAAAAACTCAAAGTATTGCTATCCTGCTGCTGGTCATGTAATTACTGGCAATTTGAAAATTATTCCTGATTCTAGGATAAGGAATATAATTTCTAAAGGACCGAAATATCGGTTTCCTTCTGGGGTTGATTTCGGTGAGTGTAGGGATGAAATCGCTGCTTCCTTGAATGAATTCGGTAATCGATGGTGTAAGCGAGAGTATGTTGAGCATAAAGCCCTTAAGGACTGGAAACTTAGCATTTTAAAACTAGTGAATAAACGCATTTCTTTCTATTCTCAAAATACTAACTTATTACCTCCTAAGCCCAAGACGTCTTTACGTCATCTTAAACTAGGTATTCAAGAATTTCATAAGAAGTTTGTTTTGGCCCCTGCAGACAAGGCCGCTAACAACGTCGTCGTTGTGTGACGGCTCCACTATGTTAACACGCTTAAGCAGGAGCTTGGTGGTACTAAGGCCTATGAACTTCAGCCTTTAGCTGAAGAGAGAGCTATAGTAGATAAACATGTTTGTCTTTCAGCCACCAAGTTTGCTGTGTGTGTTAACGAAGGCCAAGACAGGCTTCCTACGCTATACTGGTTACCAAAACTTCATAAAAGACCTTACAAAGCACGGTTTATTGCAAATTCTAGCTCTTGCACTACCACTGAACTTTCTAAATTATTAACTTCCTGTCTTACTGCTATTAAAACGCATGTTATTAAATATTGTGATAAAGTCTTTGAAAGATCAGGAAGAAATCTGTTTTGGTCTATAAAAAATTCGAATGAGGTTTTAAACAAATTGAAATCCAGACATTTTCGTGCTTCTAGTCTGTCTACTTACGATTTTTCCACTCTTTACACTACACTTCCTCATAATCTTATAAAAGAAAAGCTTAATGATTTAATTGAATGGGCTTTTCACAGAGAAGATTCTCTCTATCTTGCATGTAATGTCAGAAATGCATTTTTCACTTCTAAAGAGCATAAGAATTATACGCTTTGGTCGTGTCGGGGGGTGTGTGATGCCCTCACCTTTCTACTTGACAATATCTATATTAGATTCGGTACTAAGTTGTTTGGACAGGTTGTGGGTATTCCGGGGGGTACTAATTGCGCGCCTCTTGTGGCTGGTCTGTTCTTGTATTGTTATGAAAGAGACTTCATTTTGTCGCTTTCCATTGATAACCAATCTGAAATTATTGAAGCTTTTAGCTCCACTTCTAGATATTTAGATGATTTATTAAATATTGATAATACCTATTTTGATGGTTTGATCAGTCAGAATTACCCCCTAGAACTTCAGTTAAATAAAGCAAATTCTTCTGATACTGAGGCCCCGTTTTTGGATTTACATCTATCTATTGTAGATGGATTTGTTTCGTGCAAAATTTATGATAAACGCGGTGGCTTTGGTTTTGGGATTGTGGGTTTTCCTTTTTTGGATGGTGGTGTTCCTCGTGCGCCGTCCTATGGCGTTTGTATTTCGCAATTAATTCGATTTGCTAGAGTGTGTGGTCATGTAACTGACTTCAACACTCGTAGTGAATTATTGGCGGCTAGACTCCTTGATCGGGGTTATCGGTACCATAAACTACGCAGGGCCTTTTCGGAGTTTTATGGGCGCCATTCTGATTTAATTTCAAAATTCAATATTGGACTTGGATCTCTTCTGCGGCAGGGTCTGTCGGGGCCCGGGTTTTGTGGTGGCTTGGTGTGTGGGTTCAGAAAAATATATAACCGCAATGACTTCGGCACCCAATTTCGTAAAATCATTCTTCGATATTAAAAAAAATGGGTACAACATGGATGTTGTACGACAGGCTGCATGCATGGTAGTTAACCCAATCACGGTTGGCAACTTTGCTTCCCTCTTTAATTGCACGCCGGTGGGTCAGGCCTCAGATTCTATGACGGCTCCAACGTAAAGGCTTATTGAGAATTAGAGAGATCTAATTCAAGGTAATGTTGGTTGGTGCCTGATGCTCTGTCTCTGGTTGGGCCCATCGGAGTCTAACTGTTGGTTTTCTTTTGCTCCAGCATTTCAGTGGTTTCTTGCTGTCGAGTCCTCACCGTTGTCTCACCTCTGTGGTTCTTTGATTTTTGTGTTCACGGAGATGTTGCACTGATGAGTTAGGAGGCCTTCATGCGGACTGAACAAATTATTTGTCTAAATCGCGACGGAAGTAAGGGCGAGGATTGTGGCCACGTAAAATCGATTTAAGCCCCCCAGTGGAAATCTTCCACTGACCGTTCCAAGGCGGCTCTTCTGTGGCGATTTATTTTATGTTGTTGTTTGTTACTTACTGTGTGTATCACTTGTGTCTTTTAGTTTCGGATGACCATATGGCCATTTTGTGGGAAAGTAACTGTCCTTATGGCCTTCCTTTGTTTAGGTTTCCATTATGGTCTGGTCGCTTAATGTTTGTATTTCTTTCCCTTTGGTGTCTTTTATGGGTGGAGTAAGTTAATTGTATCAATTCCTGATCTTTGTTTTACTTCTACTTTACACATTAATATGATGTCGAAGTTAAAACTGCTGATCAATGACGACTGGTTTTACAAAACAATTATCAATATCAGTTTAGACAGTAAGAGCTTTTAAGGAGTTCTGAGGATCCCCTATGGTCTATGTTTCAGAACAATAAAGAGTTGTTAAACGAAATGCGCTTATTTTTCTCTTTCATAAATCCACTTGATTTATTCAACGGCGTGCAGTTTATATTTTTATGTTTGTTTTGTATCTTAAATGAATACTGGGGTTTTCGTGACCTTGTTACCAGCCTCATACAAAGTAGAAGTAAAACAAAGATCAGGAATCGATACAGTTAACTTTTTTCCACCCATCAAAGACACCAAAGGGAAAGAAAAAACAAACACGAAGCGACCTGACCATAATGAAAACCTAAACAAAGGAAGGCCATAAGGATAGTTACGTTCCCACAAAATGGCCAAATGGCCATCCAAAATAAAAAAAAAACACAAGTGATACACACAGTAAGTAACAAACAACAACATAAATAAACCGCCACAGAATAACCGCCTTGGAACGGTCAGTGGAAAGAAGTCAGACCAAGAATAAGTTTACTTTTCAGCTTGTACAATACATTTGGAAATTGTTGTCAGTGTGAATATATATTAAAATTATTTATGAAACAAAATGGACGAACATTACTTGCAAGCTGTTTAAATGGTGCCGAATATTCTCGATTCCAAAATCACAGATGTGTTTGTTTGGCCTTTCTGCGGGAAAGTAACTGTCCTTTCCGGTTGTGACGTTTTCATTATGGTGAAGTTATTTCATGTTGATGTATTGTTGGATTGGAGATGTCAGGTAAATGTATCGATTCCTGGTCACTGACATCACTTCTAGTTTGTCGAATCGACATTAGAAACCGCCATGGTGTAGTGGTTATGCTACTTGCCTTGTAAACCAGGGATGGCAGAATCGATCCCGGGCTTCTCCAGACTTTCGGATGGGTCTTAAAACCGAGGTCCCGTCTCCGTATGATTTTAGCTATTGGTGAGACGTAAAACTCACTCACTCACTCGAATCGCCATAACTTGAGATATACAAAAATCGGTACACATCGGCAATGGTGTTTGAGAAAGGGTTTGAGATACTATTTCATTAATGATCAACACCCTTAGAGACAGTAAAACTACAGTGAGTGCTCTCTCTCTCTCTCTCTCTCTCTCTCTCTCTCTCTCTCTCTCTCTCTCTCTCTCTCTCTCACTCACTCACTCTCTCTTTCTCTCTCTCTCTGAATTGTCATTGGTGTAGTGCTTAAGCTGCTTGCCTCATATACCGCTGGTTGTAGGTTTGATGCCGGGCTCCTACAGACTTTCGGATGAGTCTTCAAACGAAGGTCCGTTTCCATATACCAATAAGTGTGAGTTTGTTGGTGGGAACTGACACTCACACACGTCTCTCTCGCTCATACGTCTCTCTCGCTCTATAGAATTCTCAGTCGTGTAGTCAATAAGCTACTCAACTCCCACACTAGGGGCCATGGGATCTATTCCCGGATTCTCTAGACTTTTTGGATGAGTCTTTAACCGAGGTCCCGTATCCATATCACCTAAGTTGTTGATTGGACGTATACCTCAGACAAGCAGGCACACTCTCGCTTTCTCTCCATCTATGTCTCTCTTCAGAAAAGGTATTTTACAAATGAATGTTTTTCCCTTTGTTTCTATTCCAGTGTTTAAAATTCAGTTCCCGACTTTGTAAGTGTGACGTTACACACGTTTCGTTTGGTTAGAAGCATCGGTCGGTGACAAAACCAGGGCTTAGAAAGAAGGGCATCAGGAAAATAAACTAAACAAACCGAAGAATATGAATAAGAAACATGTCGTCATGGATACAAGAGCTCAAAAAGCTTTATTTCATCCTGATCATGATGGCTGAATCTTTGCATGGTAAGATGATTGTTGTATGTAAATTTCCAGTGTTGTCTTAGCCTTTGTCTTGCTGAACGAGACTTTGCACAACCTTTAGCAAGCAGGGTAGATGCAAATCTGATAAAAAAAAAATGAACTCCGATTAGAGACACCAAAGTGAAAGAAACGCAAACATGAAATAAGTATACCCTAATGGAAACACCAATAGCGGAAAGCCAAAAGGATAGTTACTTTCCCACAAAATGACCAATTGGATATCAAAAATAAAAAGATGTAAGCGATACACACGCTAAAATACACACTATAACAAAAATTAACCGCGACAAACACAAGCATGAAAACATACCCTAATGGAAACATCGATAGCGGAAAGCCAAAAGGACAGTTACTATCCCACAAAATGGTCAATTGGCTATCCAAAACAAAATAATATAAACGATACAAACACTCAAACACAAACCATAACAAAAATAAACCGCGACATAAGAATCGCCTCGGAACGGTCAGGTAAACGAATGCCACTGGGGAGGGGGGGCGGGGGGAGCCCTTATTTCCGTCGCGATTTAGACAAATAATTTGTTCAGCCCGCATGAAGGCCCCCTAACTCATTAGTGCAACATCTCTGTGAATACAAAAATCAAACAACCACAATGATGAAACAACGGTGAGGAAAGGCCTTTTCAAAATTTTATAGACGTCATTCCGATTTAATTTCAAAGTTCAATGTTGGACTTAAACCGCTTCTGCAACAAGATCTATTGGAACCAAAATGTTAAGGTGACTTGGTATATACATTGCAAAATATATACTTCCAATGACTTCAGCACCCAATTTCGTAAAATCATTCTTCGATATAAAAATATTGGGAACAACATAAATGTTATACGACATACTGCATGCAAGAAAGTTAACACAATCACGACTGACAACTTTGCTTCCCTCTTTAATTGCACGTCGGTGGGTCAGGCCTCAGATTCTATGACGGTTCCGGCGTAAATGCTTACTGAGAATTATAGAGAATTTAATTATGTGTAATCTTGGTCGGTGCCAGATGCTCTGTCTCTGGTCGGGCCCATCGGGGTCTAACTGTTGATTTGCCTTTGTAAATGCAGACTGAACAAAGTGTTTGTCTAAATCGCGACGGAAGTAAGGGCAAGGATTGCGGCCGCGTAAAACCGATTTATGCCCCCCCCCCCCTCTCCAGTGGAATTGGTTTCACTGACCGTTCCAAGGCGGTTCTGCTGTCGCGGTTTATTTTTGTTATGGTTCGTCTTAGAGTCTGTGTATCGCTTATATTTTTTCTGTTTTGGATAGCAATTTGGCCATTTTGTGGGAAAATAACTGTTCTTTTGGCTTTCCGCCATTGCTGTTTCCATTAGGGTCTAGTTATTTCTTGTTTGTCTTTCTGTCCCTTAGGTGTCTCTGATGGGAGTTGTGAAGCCTGGTTTATATTAAGTTGTATCATGCTTATTTTTCTTAACCACAACCAGGTAAGGGCGAGGTATGCGGCCGCCTAAGATCGATCGAAGCCCCCCCCCCCCCCCCCAGTGGAATTTTTTTCACTGACCGTTCCGAGGTGGTTCTTCTGTCGCGGTTTATTTTTGTTATGGTTCGTCTTTGAGTCTTTGTATCGCTAATATTTTTCTGTTTTGGATAGCAAATTGGCAATTTTGTGGGAAAATTACTGGTCTTTCGGCTTTCCGCCATTGCTGTTTCCATTAGGGTCTAGTTATTTCTTGTTTGTCTTTCTGTCCCTTAGGTGTCTCTGATGGGAGCTATGAAGCTTGGTTTATATTTAGTTGTATCATGCTTATTTTTCTTAACCGCGACCAGGTAAGGGCGAGGTTTGCGGCCGCCTAAAATCGATCGAAGCCCCCCGCCCCCAACCCGCCCCAGTGGAATTCGTTTCACTGACCGTTCAAAGGCGGTTCTTCTGTCGCGGTTTCTTCTTATTATTTTTTGTCTTTGCGTGTATGTATCGCTTGTATATTTTGGGGGAGGGGATAGCCAATTGGCTATTTTGTTGTAAAGTAACTATCCTTTCGGCTTTCCGCTGCTGATGTTTCCATTAGGGTCTAGTTATGTCATGTTTGTATTCTTTCCCTTTCGTGTCTCTGGTGGGAGCTGTGGGTTGATTGTATCGATTCCTGTCATTGCCTTCACTTCGATTTTAAATTTTTAGACTGCCTTTAAATAAAACAACTTCCTTAGACCTGATTAAATGTGGTTTGGTTATAGCTTCGCTGATAACATATGTTGGCGGACACTTTGTTGAATTACAAAGATGATACAAAACTTTAGATATTTTTGAGAAGAAATGCCTAACAACTCGTTACACGAACGCTTGTTGTCGCAAATTTATACAGCGTAAATATAAAGAAACTTAACCCACTTATGCAGGCATTGTTTTTTTCCTCTGAAACATACATTATAGGTGTCCGTTATTTCCAAAAAGTATCTTTGAACATTATATGCTTAAAACGTTAGGTGCTAACTTTATCACAAATATGTGTTTGCCTTATAAATAAAGGACAGTGTCAGTCAGGAAATGTTTGCAGATATTCTTCCAGGGGCGAAGCCCCGAGAAGCATTTCGCAAACTTTGAGTGACACGTCCTAAATAAGTTTTGTATCATGACTAACCAATCAGTATACACTGCTTCTTCTGTCGCAGTTTATTTTTGTTATGGTTTGTCTTTTAGAGTGTGTGTATCGCTTATATTATTTTGTTTTGGATAGCCTATTGGCCATTTTGTGGGAAAGTAACTGCCCTTTTGGCTTTCCGCAGGGTCTAGTTGGTTCATGTTTGTGCTTCTTTCCCTTTGGTGTCTCTGATGGGAGCTGTGGGTTAATTGTATCGATTCCTGGGCATTGCCTTCTCTTCTACTGTTAATTGAGCATTCACTTATCACCCAAATGTTTCTCATTGAATTTAAACCAGAAATTAATGGGCTGCCTATGAGAGGTTGCATCCATGTTGAAATTATAATCAACAGAACAGTTATATGCTTGACCTGTTGGTCACACATCTAAAAATTTAACCTGTAAGCACTTAATCCCATTTAAGCATCATTAGAGGATAACTTTAAAATTTACAAGTTGATACACTATCCGTGCCATAGAGAAAGGCATGCAAAACAGGCAGGGCTTCGGATAAAACAAAACTGCAACAAGGACACTTTTGTTACATTAAATTATTTTATCTTCATTCAAGCATATATTGTGGGCAGTCGTCAAATTATTGTAAATTCTAACTGCTTGTATCATCAAAGGTCTTCCACTCTCTTTGTTTTTGTCAAGATTAATTGCACCCATTATCTAATTTGACGATTCGTGGACTATGGTATATCATTGATAAGCAATGCTTAAATCCAGACTTTTATTTGCCATACAAGTTCAATGGGAAAAATAAGCCCTACCTACCACAGCTGGCTTGCAATACCAACTTAACTCCACAATAACAGCTGTATACATTAAACAAAACTAAAAAAGGCTATGATACGATTACACGTAAATATATATTTGCTAAGTTTTTAATTACTAAAGTGTTGAATCGTGCGTGAAAATTGTGAACGCACTTGAATGATTGCGGGCTATTTAGCTTAGTCAGATTAGCTGTTTAGCCCTGTGTTATACTAGAAACCTTTGAATTAAGACGGAGAACAAGTTTTCGTAACCGAGATTGCATCAAAAGCTTTGGGTAAAACATCAGATTATCTAATTTCGTGTCGATAATTTAACAACTGCACCTACGTCGTCTCTGATTGGTTTCATAAATTGCTGTAGATTACTGAAACCTAATAACTGACTAAATCACAGTTTTATGGTTTCTTATATTTGAATCAACACGATAAATCAGACCCGAAAACTATGCTATATCATCACGAAAACGCGCCTATATAATTTTGACCCCATTAAACCCCACTTTTATATAGTAAAACTGGGGGTTTACAGGGGTAAACAGTATTTTCCTTCTATCTGCTTAAATGCATACATTGTGGGTACTCTGTTGATGATTATTACGTATGTCTGCTTCAAACATATATCGTATATGCTCGTTCGGACCGCCATTAAGTACCAACAACGTTTAGGAAATGCAGCAAACACATATAGGATCTTATAAGCCCTACTTTTAGCTATATCAAATGCGGTTTGCAAGGGTTCTTAATACCCGGATTTTTGTTCGAACAGTGAAAGTTCTGACCGGACTGCGCGATCGTACTGTGTGCTTACGCAAGCGTGGCCTATTTACATACTTTACGCAACGTTTTAGCTGAACGTGTCGACAGTGAAGAATGCTGCACATTGTAACAGATATAGAGAATACCAGGTTCGTGTCTTTTGATATCAAGTTTATCGGGCAAGGCTTTAAGAACGCTTGTAGAGCCTCGAGGCTTGCCGAGCGATTCTACATGCGTTCTCGAAGCCGAGCCTGATAAACTTGATATCAAAGGACACGAATCTGGTATTCCATTTATCAGTTTATCCCCTTGTACACTCTTAAACTAGTAATTCATGATCATTTATCGATGGTCCTCAGTGGGTCCCAACATTCCGGCGGTCGATATATTTAGTATCAGTTGACTTTATTTTTTTTTTCCTGTGCTATTTAATAATAAGTAATTTTTCCATTATTTTTCAGTAATAATAACATTTTGTCAATTTTTCTAGTAGTCCCGTTCATTCATAAAAGTGCAATGTCACGTTGACTTGAAAAAGCTCACTTGTCCTGAGAAAGCATATCTTTATCAGGTCAGTGTCCTACAATGCAAGTAATATAGGTGGTGACTGATAAAAAGATTTATACGTAGAACCATTGTGATAGCGACCAGGCAGTGGTCTAAAATGAGTACACGCTAGGAACACAGGCGTGCCGAATACACATAGCTTTTACGGTTTTCATGAAGCCCTTTCACTACCTCTTTAAGTTTCAAAGTGGGGTTTACAATGGTATATATTTTCCCCCATTTTGCTCAAAACCATTGATTGTAAATATCACAAATTGGAATCTGACTTTCTTTATACTGATGGATTGATTGTTTTGGGGTTTAACGACACGTCAACCCTTGTGGGTCATTTTGTGTCGTCTTCAAGAGAAAGGGAGAACACGGAAAAAAGAGATAGTATAAGAGATGAAAGTGAGGGACAGGGGTGAAGGAGGAAAATGAATGGAAGTGTAAAAACAGGAGAAGAAACAATGCTCACCCTCTACCCCCACCCGCTGCAAGGGCAGCAGGCCTTGCCCAACTGTAATCCAATATCAATTGGACGCCCAAGTGACGTAAGATACACGTTACTTTTGCCTCACCCAATCACCCACTTCTTTATACTGATTTCAACGTTAAACATAGGGAATAAGCTATTTTGTTAGTCTTTAATCGAAGAGATAGGGGATAGTTGATATTTTTAGAGGATATTGTCTGTTTGGTGCAATAACGATGTAACTGACATTATGCCATAACGCCAGTTACACGTTATAGCACCAAGAAGACGGTATATGCGATTCAGTGTAACATCGATTTGTATTTCATCAAATGAACACAGAAAGCTTCAAAGCGTCAACCATCACCATAGACGAAAAACTTTTTCCAGGGCGAATTTGCGCCCATTTAGAGGTATTGAGCGTGTTAACTGGTTATAATTTTTGGTGTAAACTGAACGCTTGCACATGGAAAACAGTTTGGACATTATCAAATTAGTTCACTTGAAATTTGCATCCCATTAATGTCCGCAGTTGCTCAGCTTGTTTGGCGTCGCATGCATTATTTACGTTGCACAGGTGCAAAAAGTAACGCAATCAACGTCGGATTGACATAAAAACGTGCGTGACGTAATTTCTGTCACACTTTAATAACGTTTAGCTAATTACCTTTTCAAAAACAGAGAATATATGCTATTTCGTTTAGGATATATCGACTTCACAAATAGGGAATAATAAAAATCATATTTTCACTACTTTTTTTTTTTATCTTTTTTGTCGCGTTTTTCGGCGATAACTTTATTTTCAAAACACCCATCGAGAAAGTTGTGGAGTAGAAGCTCCGTAAACTTCTCGTAAAGGAGTTAGCCTCCAGAATTGTATACTTTGTGCTCTAATTAGAAGGACTTTTTACAATATTTGAAATTTAAGATAACGACTAAGTCCTTTACTGTTACTCAAACTATCGACATGTAAACAAATATCTAGCCTTTTTAAAACGATATCTATATATGGATTAATCTCGTGCAGCAAACGAAGCGCCACCAGAAGGAGCTTTACATAAATTCAGTCAAAATGTGAAATACGTTGTTTTAGTCAGCAAACCTATAGTTCAGACAATGCTTATCCCACCGCTTTGATATATTATTGATAACATATTAAAATATTACCCCATTCAATGCGACTTCTTGTTTGACTCCCGAATGTGCACATTATAAGCATGCAGAATATTTGAATGACCCAATAACTATCCTTCAGTCAAACACTGAACAGACGATAAATCGATGGCTCGGTGGAACTAAGGCCTATGAACTTCAGCCTTTAGCTGAAGAGAGAGTTATAGTAGATAAACATATTTGTCATTCAGCCACCAAGTTTGCTGTGTGTGTTACCGAAGGCCAAGACAAGCTTCCTACGCTATACTGGTTACCAAAACTTCATAAAAGACCTTACAAAGCACGGTTTATTGCAAATTCTAGCTCTTGCTCTACCACTGAACTTTCTAAATTATTAACTTTCTGTCTTACTGCTATTAAAACGCATGTGATTAAATATTGTGATAATGTCTTTGAAAGATCAGGAAGAAATCTTTTTTGGTCTATAAACAAATTCGAATGAGGTTTTAAATAAATTGAAATCCAAACATTTTCGTGCTTCAAGTCTGTCTACTTACGATTTTTCCACTCTTTACGCTACACTTCCTCATAATCTTATAAAAGAAAAGCTTAATGATTTAATTGAATGGGCCTTTCACAGAGAAGATTCTCTCTATCTTGCATGTAATGTCAGAAATGCAGTTTTCACTTCTAAAGAGCATAAGAATTATACACTTTGGTCATGTCAGAAAGTGTGTGATGCCCTCACCTTTCTACTTGACAATATTTATATTAGATTCGGTACTGTGTTATTTAGACAAATTGTGGGCATTCCGATGGGTAATACTTTTTTTTTCTTCGAAAAATGTCATTTTCTAACATAGATAAGCGGAAGTTATGTTCTGTACCTGATGTTATATTGACGTTTCTGGTTCCGCGTTTTACATGTCTGGTTTCTATCGTCGCAGTGAAGGGCGGGGATTATAGGTAGCCTCATTATAAAGACTTGTGGTATGGAATCGGAAAACGCGGCAGGGTGATACAGGATTCTATGTTTTCGTGTCGAAAACTGGAGGAAAACACCGAAATTTTATAGCTATATAACGATAATTAATAACATCATCATTGTGAATTCGCCAAGGGCTCTGTCTCTGGTCGGGCTCTCGGAGTCTAACTGTTGGTTTTCTTTTGCTCAAGCATTTCAGTGGTTTCTTGCTGTCGAGTCCTCACCGTTGTCTCACCTCTGTGGTTCTTTGATTTTTGTGTTCACGGAGATGTTGCACTGATGAGTTAGGAGGCCTTCATGCGGACTGAACAAATTATTTGTCTAAATCGCGACGGAAGTAAGGGCGAGGATTGTGGCCACGTAAAATCGATTTAAGCCCCCCAGTGGAAATCTTCCACTGACCGTTCCAAGGCGGCTCTTCTGTGGCGATTTATTTATGTTGTTGTTTGTTACTTACTGTGTGTATCACTTGTGTCTTTTGGTTTTGGATGGCCATACGGCCATTTTGTGGGAAAGTAACTGTCCTTATGGCCTTCCTTTGTTTAGGTTTCCATTATGGTCTGGTCGCTTAATGTTTGTATTTCTTTCCCTTTGGTGTCTTTTATGGGTGGAGTAAGTTAATTGTATCAATTCCTGATCTTTGTTTTACTTCTACTTTTCATAGCCCTGTTTTTACAAAATGTCAAAATGAAAGCAAAAAATAAAGGTCATTTTGACGAGGTTTTACTAGATTTACAACATTTGAACAGTTTTTGTTAAATATTATTCAACAATTTTATTACGTATTTTTGTCTAAATTTTAAGTTTTACGTCCCACCCGGCATCCAATTTATTGGGTCCGTGGTCCCACTAACAGCTAAGGTAATACCACGCCGACAGCTTGGTTTTAAGACTAATCCGAAAGTCTGCAGAAGCCCGGAATCGAACCTACGAATAGCGAATAGCTAAAAAGCTAAATCACTACATCCCAAAGGCTGCTACCGTCGAATATACAGTCGTGTTTGGGGAAGGGATAGCTCGAACCACATTATTTGCCAAGAAGGGGAAAATCAATTTAGAGTAGACCATTTATCAGATATAATGATTCAAACTGAAAGTCGCGAACTTTCTGTTCTGTTAGCAAATGCGTACATACCATCATTCAACTGACCAGTCACAGACAGACATATTAGCCATCTGCGGCTGTTTAAGTTTTATGTACTAGATTACACATATTTATTTCACAATCTTTGAATGACATGCGAACATATATACCTACGATAATAATTTATAGCACTGGAACGGACAGAATTCCTTTCCCTATCGAAGATTATATGCATAGGTTGTTGGTACAAATTAGATCCGCCTCAATGGGGCGCTTCTAACGAGCACATCAACCTTTGATTGTAGTTTAAATGAGAAAATTATCGCGGATTTTCATTAGAAAAGTAGCCATTTTGGAGATGTGAAAAAACGCTGTTTGTTCGAGCCTGGCTCGGGTCACATGTGAAACGCCAATTTCTGCAACGGAAGGTCAGGTGGTTTTCTCCGGATTCTCCGGTTTTCGCCAACTTCGATTAACGATCGACTCACTATAAGTGAAATAATCTTGAAAGGGCAATAAAACATAAAAAAGGAAATGTTACTTGTAGAGCGACCAAGTTTGTCTGGACGAAACAGGCTAGTTTCGGCTAATTACTCTCAAAAAACCCATACTTGGATCCTTGATTTCAAAGGACTCGAACATATTGCTTACAAAGTGCGTCAATGAAGTTCATACAGTTCCTTCTGGGTGATTCGGTTGTTTTTGAGTTTTGGTTTCCATAACGTTAGCAAGTCCGTGTAATAAATACTCCTCTAAACCCACTTTTAAAAAGAGAAATGTAGGGTTTACGGGCGTATACATTATTTTCTTTACATCTGCACGAACATTCACATCCTATGGTTGGAGTACAAACAATAAAACCATCACGAAACCACGCCTTTAAAATTTTGACCCCCTGAAAAGTAGAAGTAAAACAAAGATCAGGAATCGATACAATTAACTTACTCCACACATCAAAGACACCAAAGGGAAAGAAACACAAACATCAAGCGGTCGAGCCATAATGGAAACCTAAACAAAGGAAGGCCATGAGGACAGTCACTTTCCCACAAAATGGCCATATGGCCATCCAAAATACACAAGTGATACATACAGTAAGTAACAAACAACGACATAAATAAACCGCCACAGAAGAACCGCCTTGGAACAGTCAGTGGAAAGATTTCCACCGGGGGGGGGGGGGGGGCTTAAATCGATTTTACGTGACCACAATCCTCGCCCTTACTTCTGTCGCGATTTAGACAAATAATTTGTTCAGTCCGCATGAAGGCCTCCTTACTTATCAGTGCAACATCTGTTGTTTACAGGGGGTAAATATTAATTTTCTTATTTCTGCTCAAAAACATAAATTGTTGGTACTCGTTAGAACAGTTTCTAACAAGCACCCCAAAACGATGTTGAAAGTTGAGATAAGAAAGATGTGACAATTGTAACCATACTATATGACATTTCTGACACCATGTTGGAGGCCATTATTTCACATGGACATGTTTTCCAAATGTATTTCATCAGAAACTTAACCGTTTTGGAGGTATGAAAGATTGTACTATGTCACACGAGATCTCTGTTGAGATCAGGGTATCGACTCCGTGAAATAGAAAATACAAATTGGGTTTAAATTTTGCTGAAAGCATACACTGTGGCCCTCAGTAGAACCGCATCCAAGAAGTAAATTTGATGAGCTCAGAATCTATGTTTGGAATAGAAATACTGAATATGAAGAAAAATGCCATACAATGTCCAATTTAAATTAAAATGCAATTTAAAAGCCCCCGCGCATAGGGGCTTGAAGAAATATATGTGCTGCATGATGCTTCCACGCAGAGCTGAGTCCGGCCCGCACACTAGTACTGGTAAACCGCTTAGAGGATCTAAGCCTGTCCAGGAACCGCGATGCGAGGCGGACCGTCCATGCTAATAAACCCTATTGGTTTCATTGGGCGACAGGGCTTGAGATGTCATTTCATCTCAATGCTGGGTAAAAGTCCCACAAAATTGGAAGCAACGTCTCCAAAATGACCTTTACAGTGTTGACGGGGACGTTAAACCTCAAATCAAACAAACAAACAAAATGCAATTTAACCGCCCGTGACGCTATTTTAACATCATTTTGGGTATATTTTCGTAATGCTGTTGTAGCGAGGTAGGGTTGATACATGACAAATAGTTGTGACTGACAAAAATCTACCCAAAAGGTTACCTACTTTACTAAGCACAATAGCTTTTCGTTGTTGACGTTTCAGTGATTATCATTGATTTGTAACCAGATAACATATATATAGAAAATATTCGCTTTATTCTTATCGCTGAGGTCAGAGCCAGTGGATGAGAGGGTTACAAATAAAAATTGGACTGGAAACATATGTTGGTTTGGCAAACAGTGTTTGGCAGAGCATGGTGTCTGATCATAGTTTGCTTACAGTACAGGCAATGGGTTAAACGAAACAGTCGCCCCCACCCCCGATCAGGACCATTTTTACAACCCACTCTCTCAGGGACCAGGGAAAATCGACTCGCCTGTTTTGCCAGTGCTTTTTATTTAATGCTTTAGGACGGCTCATATTTTTAAAGCACTACATTTGCAATTAACCGAGCATACGACACGGATGAAATAGATGGTAATAGTGTGGCCAACACAAGTAAAGACAATGATTGGGAATCGTTACAATTAACTTAAATTAACTTAAGTTTCTTTCTTCAAAGTCGCCAAACGGCTATCCAAATTAAAAAAGAGATTTGCATAATATTTTCAAACCAAATACTACAAAATTACCCCAATCATATACTCGGTCAAAAAAGATCCTAAACATAAAATAGAATCTGTTGCCAAAGTTACTAAACTACACAATAAGTTTTATGTTTTTATGTTTTCGTAATATAACTCAATTTTCTGTGCAAAAGCTTCATTTGTTTTTGTTTACTTAAACCCATTATCGTGGAGTATTGCGGGTCACTGTGTCACTTTCGCAGAGAAACCATGAAAAAATGCTATGATTCAACATCTTAAAAAATTCACTTTACTCCAGATTTCTAAAATTTGATATACACATATTTCATTAGATACCTTTTGAACCTATTCACAAGAGATAAGGAACTTTAGTTGCATCGGCTACGAGAAACAGGCGATCACGTATTGACCACCGATTCTTAGAAGTTGTGTGTAAGTGTTAAATTCAGTGGAAAACCCATAGAAAGTCGCAATCGGTAGTGCTGCATGCTATATGCATTTTTCTGCATTATTTTTCATCTTAATGAACAGCAATGGCGAAAACAAAGCTTCTTTTTAAATGGCAAAAATCGATCGATATGTATAAGAATAACAATAGTTCGAAAGTTGCTACATTGTGTAATTCTGAGAATTTCACAAATTGAAACCTTGCTTAGAATGCAAGATCACGAGATATTGTGAAATTTAATTGTTATCCGATGTTGAGAGGATAGTGTCTTCCATTTTAGACACAAAAGAAATTGTCTGCGCATGCGCAATGTACATTTTCTTGCAAATATCGTTCCAGGCACTTATTGCAAGACAACTCTGGAGTAGAAAGGTGTGGGCAGATGCAAGTTTGAGCATTCTCTAGTTCAATGTCCGATTCACTTGTCTAAAGCCATATGTATTTCAAAAGCTATCTGGTATTTTGTGTGTTTCACCCGGAAATTGGTATTATAATAGTTACTTTTTTGACTGAGTATATTTCGAGTATCTATGCGACAAACAGAGGCAACTCTGTAACCCATCTGACGTTTACATTCCAACATTTATTCTCCTTGTGTCTGAGCAATACACTATATTATTCAGCGTATACAGAACGTGAGTGGATACTGACTGACAAACAACAGTTCTAGGCTATGGCAAGTTTGTCTATTTGTCTTGTAAGTCGGCCAGTGAATACATTTATCATCTATAACAAGAAACATACAATACAATAGCTTAGGAACATGTAGATTTCCTAACCATGTAACAATAAGGTTGAAAGAAGTAATAAATGACCTTCTGGTCCCAAAACAATAATGAATAATGGAGGGTCAATGAATGCATTTTGTACAAGGATAAGTAGGCCGTTCTCACGCAACCTGGGAATTCATTAGTCTATAAATGAGAATTGCTATCTCAGATTCGACCTATAAATCTCCTGGAATTAAAAAAGTGTATATACGAGTCGTATCGTCTGTCCTTAGAGGTTTGTTTTAAAATGTATTTGTACAACAATTGTTGCAATAGTGAACTGCATTGTTACTAAATGACTTTGTGGCTCGCTACATGTCATAGCACAGTAGTCAGTTTTTCGTGGTTACAACATCACCAATGCCCTTGTTAAGAGTATAATTCCACTAGAGCAAGCGACCAGTGGGTCACGTATACCCCCGGTCAGCGCCACCCTTTGATATATCTTTCGAGGTTGTATGTAATATGAATGAAGATGTCAAGAAGCTATAAGAATCTATATACGTGCTTATAAAAGCTAAACCAAACATAAAATTTCTAAATGGACCAAGGGAGTGACGGCATCAAAGTTACTGAAGGGGTGGGGTATCAATGAAATCTTTGGACTGGTATGCAACATCGATGCAAGTATCAGTTGAATTTGTCTTAAGAGTTCAGAACATACAGGCATGTTTAAGCCTTGTCATAAAACTTTAACCACATGTAAAATTTCTAAGTATGTGACCTTGACCTCAAGGTCACTGTCGGGGTAGGGACATGCATCACAAAATGTTTGGGACTGGTATGCAACATTGATGCAAGTATCAAATTAACTTGCCTTAGAGTTTAGAACATACAGGCATCTATAAACTTTGTCATAAAACTTTAACCAAATGTACAGTTTCTAAGTATGTGACCTTGACCTCAAGGTCACTGTCGGGGTGGGACATGCATCAATGAAATCTTTAGACCAGTATGTAACTTCAGTATAAGTGTCAACTAAATCTCTAAAAGGGTTTAGAAGATACAATCCAAGGCGGTTCTTCTGTGGCGGTTTATTTATGGTGTTGTTTGTTACTTACTGTGTGTATCACTTGTGTCTTTTTATTTTGGATGGCCATAAGGCCATTTTGTGGGAAAGTAACTGTCTTAATGGCCTTCCTTTGTTTAGGTTATCATTATGGTCTGGTCGCTTAATGTTTGTGTTTCTTTCCCTTTGGTGTCTTTGATGGGTGGAGTAAGTTAATTGTATCGATTCCTGATCTTTGTTTTACTTCTCCTTTACCTTGATTCTGTCCATTTACATAGCCACCTAACTCTACATTTGTTGGTGCGGACGGACGAACGGCAGGACGAAAACTATATACCCCAATAGCATACTTCGTATGCCGGGGTATAATTACGCATGTGCTCGATATCCGGTCTCTTGGATACGCATTTCTTGTAGACTGCAATATTTTGACATGTCTTTGCTCCGTGTCAATATAGCAGATAATGGTGTTAACAAAGGTACTCTTTATTGTGATTATTGTCTCAAAATATGGATTGCCCATATGGGAGGCGGTTCTTACGAGCGCCAAAAAATTATGTCTCGGCAGAAATGCACATGCGCATTAACTTTTATGGGGGCCATATAAGCTTTCAGGTTTCTGAGAGTAAAGTAATTGTTTTATAAAACAACGAAACATATAGAACGTAGATGATTGGATTTTCGTGCTTCAAAAGTTATATTGAATAGTGTTTGTAACCACATGCCGATGGA
This sequence comes from Lucinisca nassula, assembly GCA_963580285.1. Classification (NCBI taxonomy): domain Eukaryota; kingdom Metazoa; phylum Mollusca; class Bivalvia; order Lucinida; family Lucinidae; genus Lucinisca; species Lucinisca nassula. The sequence goes on along the minus strand of OY757018.1, from coordinate 134,714,575 downwards.
AATTCCACACAGTCAATTTACCTGTTTCGTACCGAAAACCCCAAAACGGGATACTGACAAACAGTGCTGACTCATATCAGATGGCCTAGACCGTTTCCAAATAAATTTTAACTATAAAACAACCTGGCACCACTAAATTTTGAAATAGACTCCTGCTTTATGCAAGACGGAAGATTTCATTTGGTACAAAATTGAATAACTCCTTTATACATATTGGATACTGCAAGTGCATGTCATCATTTCATGTGTATCTAGTATCATATTGTATTGCAGTCCATTTGTACTAAATCTTTGTCATTTCCCACGTAGTTGACGCCGTAGCTTGAGTCACTTCGTACTTTATTTGGCCATTGCGTGTCGTTTCGTACCCATTTTCAAAGTAGAGATGTTTAGCAACTTTGACATTCTTCGTGGTAACAGTTTCCTGCTTTATTGGAATAACTTTATAGCGAATGCTGAGAAATTAAACTACTTTGCACAAGTATATTTATGGAAACAAAAGATTAGAGCAACTCAGAAACCATTATAATTCGGCTTGCTGGATAGCGTGTCAAGTTAAAGGGGCGCGATCGGGTCACCGAGGCAAACAGACTGACAGGAAAGGTTTGCCCATTGTTAGTGGGTGCGAAAAAAATAAAAAACAAAGAACAACTGGAATAGGCTTTGAGTACCAAGTGATCTGTTAGCGTCACTTACAAATATATGCAAATATATGGCACATGTTGTCTTATGTGCAACACCTTATATGGTGTTTGAGTGTTTATGTATTGATTGAATATTTTGAGCTCGTTTCGTCTAAATAGAAGTAAAGGCAATGATCAGGAATCGATACAAATAACCCAGAGCTCCGATCAGAAACACAAAATTAAATATGAACAACTAGACCCCAATGGAAACATCAATAACCTGAAGCCTAAAGGACAGTAACTTTTCCACAAAATGACCAATTGGCTATCCAAAACAAACCAATATAAGCGATACACCCAAAGCCAAGCCATATCAAAAGTAAACCGCGACAGTGAAACGAACTCTGCCGGGAAGTGTGTGTGTGTGTGTGTGTGTGTGGGGGGGGGTGATTAAATCGATTTTACGTGGCCACATTCCTCGCCCTTACTTCCGTCGAGATTTAGACAAATAATTTGTTCAGTCCGCATGAAGGACTCCTAACTGTTGCCATACTGGATCCGATGCAAGTCATAGCCATAACTTTCGCGTAAAAATTGTGAGTGCATAGCCACCGGACTACCAATTACGAGTTTGCCTGGTGAGAATGGGTAAAATTTTTCTATGCATTGCAGTTTGAGATTTATTTGTCTCAAACTGCTGTGTTACCGTTGGGTTTATTAGCTGTCTGAATCAAAAGAGGACACCATGTACATTGCAGTAGAACTACTCTGTACAAAACTTCTTCTGCTCTGTGCTTTGAACTCTATTGCCTTTGTTGTTGCGACCCCCGACCCCGAAATCACATTTTAGCAGTCATAATGTCATGACTTGGATCATTTTATAATATGGACCTTCGATAAGTCACGTGTCAAGGAAAACAACAGATAAAATGTACATACAATGTAGTTTCAGAAATGAAAAGCAGGTTTAAAGTTCAAATTTACCACTGCAGGAAAATAAATGTATTCGAAATATTTTTAAGCAGCTCACTGGGAAAAAGCTTAAACAGTTTTTACTACAAGTTACGAATAATGACGCCTTTTTTTGCTGTAGCGCCTCCAGGACTTGAATAAATAGAATGGGGTACATAACGCTTCCGTGCATAGCTGAAACCGACCGAACCTGATACTGTTAAATCGCTTACTAATGAAACTACATTTGGAGACTGATAGGTAAGGAAATAGTCAATGATGGTATTTAGCCTCGACAAGCAAATGTGAGACTCATTTTCATTTTACTTAAGTCGCGTATTCAGCTAAGCTTCGCATGGAACTTTAAGAAACTGAAAAGTTGTCTTAGATTTCCAAGTCGAGCTCTTAATTCGATAATATATACATGTATTCTAATAATCGTACACGATTGCCTTCAGAGTAAGAATCAGAATAATTATTGTTACTTGAGACAGGTTGAATAACATTCAATCATCAGGTACTGTGCCATGGGAAAGTAGTCCATAGTTCTCACAAGTATAATCCTATTGGTACTTACTGGGCATATCAGTGGAAATAAACTGAATTTTGCGGTTGACGTATATAGTTTGTAATTCGGAGACAGCTCTCCTAACTAAGTTATGCGTTAGAACTGTGCTTTATTCTTGATAAAAAAGCATGGCGCAAAGACGCGCCGTTAGCAAACGCTTTGCGAGATTACCAGTTGTAGTCTTCACATTAGACGGCACAACACAGACATATGTTTGTGTAACAGCCATAGACGGTTTTGACGATTAACGAGTGTTGGTGGAATCAGAAGCGCACAGCGGTTTTGTCGACTTATAATGTGTTAAAATAAAACAAAAGCAGCTATGAACTGCGATCATAAATTCAGAATCATCCTTTTTTTTCTGGTTTTCGATGTTTATTTAACGACAAATGTCACACCGAGAATTGTTCGAGCATTTTTTCAAGCAAGTCGCATATCTCTGCAACAACCAGGAAAAACGTTAGCTATTTAAACAGCCGCAATCATTTTAGTGCCATCCTTTTTAGATGCATTCTTGCATGTGCGTACATATGTATGTGCGTGTAAAATCTGTATATGCTCTCATAATTTTTAGTGCGTTCCAGTACACTAGATGTATATTTAAAATATATTCTGAAACACCTTGGTCCTGGATACACCACTGAACTTAAACATGCAGACTGTTAAAATTTTCCGGGCCAGACTAACTCGTTTAGATCAATATGTCCTCACAACTGATCATCAGATAGTTTAGAATTCCACAATGGAATCTATGATCCGAAAGGACTAGAAAAAAATCTATACTATGATGAAGGGCAGGGAGACTTTTGCCACCAACCATTTTGTTGACATCCATTTTCTTTGACCTCTGAAGACAGATCTATCGACAAGGGTCAGTTTAGGCACGACCAGTTTATTCTTGTGCATCTAAGATTAGAGCGGCCACCCCTTCCCTTTGATTTCAGAAGGTCATACGCATTAATCCTAGATGATTATCACAATCCAATATTCATTTTTAATCTGGGGGTACATAGTTACAATAACACATTTGCACGACACACTGCGTTCTTTCATATCTCCAAAAAGGTAAACTTACTGCTGAAAATGTTCATTGTTATTCTAATTAATACTCAAAACATAGGCTGTGGGCGCCTAATTGAATTGAGAAAGATAAGGTTATCCCTGTAAACTACACTTTTCTCTATATACGGTGGTGTTTGCGGGAGTGTTGTTGCACGGACTTGTCAACGCGATGTGTGGAAAAGATCCTAAAGTTAGTGTTTTCCGTTTGAAATGTGGAAATGCAAATGTAGATGTATAGAGTGTTAAAACATAAACTGTTTCGGTTTACAATAAATATGTTTTAAACTCTGATGCTTATTTGTATTATATTTTATCTCTTCTGGGGTTGCAGCTTAAAAATATGGAGAATTTCTTTAAAAGCTGTTTGCAGTAGATTACACCGCGACCATTGTCAAAAGTCCTATACAAAGTCTAGAGTATAGAGTATATTACAGATGAAAAATGGTAGCTCCGTAACACGCAATACTATCATGGTTTTCCAGATTGCTTCTGTTGACATACAATGTTTCCATAGAGAACAAAATGAAACATAATAAAAGACAGTTCTATAGCACGAGAGTGCTATGGTTTGAGATCGGGATCGGATTTGAGATCGAGAGGTAGCCGGTTCGATCCCCGCAAGCGCCACGTGTTGTTTCCTTGAGCAAGAGACTTTATCCACATTGCTTAGTACTGGTTCCTATACAGGAAAAGAGGGCGACATAGAAGATTAGTACTAGTACTAAATGTGTTAACCTCTATAAATAAGGCCGATTAGTATTATTATTATAATTATTAATAATATAGTTGGCAAATGACACTTAATATCAGCGACAGATAAGGAAAAAAGTTCTGTAATAGAGCAATGAAATTCCAGCCGTTTGATTGGACAGTGCAAGGGCAATCAAAATATATTACATCTCGCGCTTGCCTTCGCTGAAATGTGAGGTCCGCAAACTTGCATTTACTGCAGCTGATAAAAATAAAAGCAAAATAATTTCATGCATTACAATAATTTCCAGCAAACAAATAAATAAATCATTCTTCGATACTTTATTTCAATGTTTTTCTTTATAAAACTCATTGTAACATGACGTAAACATTTTCCCACTGAGCACCGTGATCAACTTAGTGCATGCAGAAGGGCAGGTCTGATGACGTCACATGTAAACATGCACTTCTGACGGCGTCCGCTACAAAATAAGTATTGGTAAAACACCGCAGTAATGTATTAAATGTCGTTAAAAAGCCTCCCAGTATACTAAATTCGTTATTTTGATTTATGTTCCCCATCAAGAACCAAAATAATGTATAATGTAGGTTGTCTTAAACAAAGAACTTCCTATATATGAATCTGCATAGATGCATATGAGTGTTTGTGAACAAAAAATAGCAGACCGCGCAGTTTAGTCAACATAATACATGTACAATAGACAAAATATGTACGATCTTATCTTAATTTTCAAGGCGTTGCCGGGAAGGTCGGTTTATGTCTTTCCTGGTCGAAACCCCACAGACAGGTTTTACACAGATCGGAGGCTAACTGTTGTTTTTTTTTTTTGCTCCAGCATTTCAGTGGTTTCTTGCTGTCGAGTCCTCACCGTTGTCTCACCTCTTTGATTATTTGTGTTCACGGGGATGTTGCGCTGGTGGGTTAGGGGGCATTCATGCGGACTGAACAAATTATTTGTCTAAATCGCGACAGAAGTAAGGGCGAGGATTGTGGCCACGTAAAATCGATTTAAGCCCCCCAGTGGAAATCATTCCACTGACCGTTCCAAGGCGGTTCTTCTGTGGCGGTTTATTTATGTTGTTGTTTGTTACTTACTGTGTGTATCACTTGTGTCTTTTTATTTTGGTTGGCCATATGGCCATTTTGTGGGAAAGTGACTGTCCTTATGGCCTTCCTTTGTTTAGGTGGTCGCTTAATGTTTGTGTTTCTTTCCCTTTGGTGTCTTTGATGGGTGGAGTCAGTTAATTGTATCGATTCCTGTTCTTTGTTTTAATTCTTCTTTAGTAATGTCGGTTAGTGCATGATGCCCTGTTTCGTATCAGGCCCACCGGTCCAACTATTGGTTTTCGTTTGCTTTTCAGTTATTTCATGCTCCCGAGTCTTCTTCGTCGTTTCATCTCTGTATTCATTTGATTTTTATGTTCTCGGAGATGTTGCACTGATGAGCTAGCACTGGACAAATTATTTCTCTAGACCATGGTAGAACCAAGGGCGAGGATTGTGGCCACGTAAAAGCGATTTAAGCCCCCCGTCCCCCACGCCCACCCTCCACACACAGTAAAAACTTTTCAGATCACTTTACTGAGCACTCTTCAGTTATGTTTTTATTTGTTATGCATGCATTGCTAGTATCTGTCATTTTGCCATTTTGTGGGAAAGTACTGTACTTCTGGCTTTTCGCTTGTGACGTTTTCATAATGGTGATGTTGTTTTAAATGTACGCTGGTGTTTCCTTTCCTTTGGTGTCATTCATGAGACGTATTGGGGATTGGGGGATATGGATTCGATTCCTGATCATTGTCTTCCCTTCTGTTTTATTCCGACGGGGTTCATTTGGTTTATCTGACATTGTATTAGCTAGTACATTTGTTTACAAGACTACGTTCGTCCTCTCAGTGTGCACATGAATTTCAGTTTTCTTTTTTTCCAAAGAAAAAGGACTAAATGGAATCGGTTATCCAAACGAAAACAAAGCCCGAATAACACTTCCGCCGAAGCTGCGAAACTGACGTTTGGAATAAGGCAACGGAATTTCCTAATGGCATTCACTGCTAGTTCCTTGAGGAAAGAGGATAACAGCATTTGCTTCCCTTGAGTCGATATAATGACAACGGACAAGAAGCGTGGTAGAGTGGACCGCGCAAAGACAAACGTTGTCTGAAATCATATGCGCCGAGCGAAGACTCAGATCAGCCTTTGTATACATGCAGTCTGACCAATCGTCGTTGTGCTATTTATAGGTGTTTAATGACCCGATTGTTTTTTATACAGACAGTTTGTGACCGAGGTTGTGTGTGCAGAGACGGTTTAGTCTACGCTGAGCACACATGCTAAAAGTAGCCTTAAGAGGTTGGCTGGACGAGGAATAAGACATGACTTGGGTGCATATAATATTCATTTATTGCCCTTATGTGAGAGGAATGTAACTATTTGTTCATCCGAGAAGGTAATATTGTCCGAAGGCTTCACAATCGGGCAATATTACCTGTCGAGGGTGAACAAATCGATATATTCTCCTATAACGATTTGTTTACCCGAGCAGGTAATCTGGCAATATTACCTGTCGAGGGTGAGAAAATCGTTATATTCCCCTCACACAATGGCAACAAATGATTTATTACACCAAATACTGCCTTCTTGTGATTCAGTGAATGCAATTGTACTCTTGAGCAGTGACGACAGAGGGGAATATTGCAGGGAAATATGATAACTTATGGCCCTGCGCGTGGCTTTCTCTCGACCAATCAGAATTCTAGATTAGCTAATGAATATTAATGAGATAAAATAATGTGGTTTATCCGTAGTCGAGGCGTGGTTATTACTAGTTGAGAACTGTAGTCATATTTTATTATGAAGCGTATCTGTTGCCTAAATTAGGGAAAAGTAAAATTTGGGTGTGTTGTATTCTTTTTCAATGTCGACTTTTGTAGTTATTGCCATAATGGAGAAATGGCAAATATAAGTCCAGGATGCTCAGATAGTGAAATTTAACACTAAAGCACTACTTGTGTAGCTGCAGCTTACAACCATCACGGCTTTATTACAATACTATCACGTTTACTTAAAAAATGCCTGTAATGAACACCCATGCAAACCCCATTGTATATAGTAGGTCATTACGACAACACAGCCGTGAAACATAGTGCATTTTTTTCACATCTCCAAAATGGCTACTTCTCGGGTGAAAATCCATGACATTTTTCTTATTTATACTGCAATTATAGGTTGTGGGTGCTCATTGAGGTGGTTCTAACGAGTACCCACAACCTATGTATTGTATAGCAGAAATAAGAGAAACATGTATACCCCCGTAAAACCCAGTTTTCTCTATATAAATGGGGGTTTAGGGGTATTCATTTCACCGACTTGTTCACGTGGTGTGTTAGAAGCCTCCGTGGTGTAGTGGTTACGCTACTCGCCTTCTAAACCAGGGATCGCAGGATCGATCCCGGACTTCTCCAGACTTTCGGATGAGTCTTTAAACCGAGGTTCCGTCTCCGTATGACCTTAGCTGTTTGTGGGACGTAAAACTCAAACACTCACTCACTCACTCACGTGGTGTGTATACGTTATTTGTCTTATTTCTGCTTTTACATTTAGTTTGTGGGTACTGTTAAGATGAGGCGGTTCTAACGAGCACCAGCTATTAATGTTTTGGGTATAAATAAGTATGCTATCATAATTTTTATCAGCTCATTAAATGTTTTCGAGAGATGAAAGAATGCACTGTGCATCACGAAAACATGCCTATGTAATTCTGACCTCCTTGAATCCCGAATTTATATAGTAAACTTGGTTTTACAGTGGTAAGCCTTAGTTTTCTTATTTCTGCTCTAAAATATAGATTGCGGGTACTCGTTAGAACCGACTCATATACCCACAATTTATATTTTCAGCAGAAATAAGAAATATGTCGCAATTTGTCGCCTTAAAATTTGCATTTTTCGGCGGTAAAATTTTCAATGCACTTTTATAGGCGTGTTTTCGTTTTGCGGACGTTTTATCGTAATGCAAAACGGTCACTTAGTACAGTCAAAGTCAACTGGACCTCCTGTATATTAGCAAAAATTCAATTTTGGTTATACAATAAGAATATATAGGAAGGAGTCATTTTCGGACGCCCTCTTTCTTATCGTTACAATTGAGGGAAATTTCACACGCAATTTGTAAATTGATTAAGGACCAAATGAGTAGTTTGTACTAATGGATATCTTGAAATATTAGACATAAACATAACAGGCACTACTTAACCAGAACTAATAAATTATTTAGTTTATACTAATTTATTTTAGTTCGATTGCGATGAAAGCTTTAAGCTTATTGAATCGCTCTCGAACACTCATTCCGGGTGTTTTCACGCGCGCGCGAGAGAGAGGCAGTGGCTTTTACACCACTGCTACCCATTTACACCTGGGTGGAGTGGGGCAGTGTCATTACGTGTCTTGCCTAAGGACACACCTCGAACATAAATTATTTGATTCATATGTTCCTTAAGATCCAAAGTGCAATGTGTTTTGTAGCGGTCAGTTACATTACTCGAGATGTAGCGGCATAGAGCAAAAGGAAGGTAACCAGGACTTAGATGATCTAAATGGGCGGACACACAAAACTGTTTTGTTAGCGAGGGAATCTGGTTTGGTCCTGTCTGATCCGATACATCACGTGAATAATTCCGTGAAATGAATACCCCCTTATATAGCAAAAACTGGGGTTTACGGGGTATTCATTATTTTTCTTATTTCTTATCCTAGACAGAGGTTGTTCATACTGGTTAGAACCGCCTTAATGAGACGGTTCTAACGAGCACCCACAACCTATGTAAGCAGTAGAAATAAGAAAAAATATCGGATTTTCATGAGAAAGTAGCCAATTTGGAGATGTGAAAAATTCACTATGTCGCTCGGGTATGTTATCGTAATCATCACGAAAACACGCCTGTATAATTTTGACCCCCTTGAACCCCACTTTTATATAGTAAAACTGGGGTTTACCTTATTTTTCTTATTTCTGCTCTAAAATATAGATTGTGGGTACTCGTTAGAACCGCCTCGATGAGGCGGTTCTAACGAGTGCCTTCAATCTATATTTTGAGCAGAAATAAGAAAAATATCACAATTTTTCTTCATAAAATTTTCACTGTTTCGGCGATAAAGGTGGCAATGTATTTGTATAGGCGTGTTTTCGTAATGTGAAATGGCTTTCTGTTGCTCGAACGTAGGGTTTTTGTTGATCTCTCGGTTCTGATACAGAATTGTTGTACAGAGGGCTCTCGTTCTAAGGACAGTATTGGTTCCCTAACAATTTGCCGTTATAAAGAATTTGCCGTCAAAAAGAATCACAATAAGGCGTCTCAGTATGATTGACAATAAATAGAGGATCGTACATGAGTGTTCATGTATTATTGAATTTATTAAACGAGTTGAGGAAAGGGGATAAAATGCGAGGCTTTGCCGAGCATTTAATCCCTTTTCCCCAACGAGTTTAATAAATTCAATAATACATGAGCACGAATGCAAGATTCTACTTATCATATGACATTCAAAACTCATTTTATTCTCGGTTGTTTACAAAAATGTCAATATTCCGCTGTTAGTAAACGCGACGTCGTTAAGGAAGTCGTACATGTAACGTTACCGGACGTATCTAGCTAATTTGCATATTTAATCCACTAGTGGATTATCGAAAATATTATAAAGAGGATCTTACATGAGTGCTCATGTATTATTGAATTTATTAAACGAGTTGAGGAAAAGGGATAAAATGCGAGGCTTTGCCGAGCATTCTATCCCTTTTCCTCAACGAATTTAATAAATTCAATAATACATTAGCACGAATGCAAGATTCTATTTATCATATGACATTTAAAACGCATTTTATTCACGATTGTGTCAATATTCCGCCGTTAGTAAACGCGGCGTCGTTAAGGAAGTTGTACATGTAAGGGACGTATCTAGCTAATTTGCATATTTAATCCACTAGTGGATTATCGAAAATAATACATGACGTTATTACACTCTCAGACGCGACGTCATATGATAAAAGGCGTTATTACACGCTCAGACGCGACGTCATATGATAAAAAGAATTTGCCGTCAAAAAGAATCACAATTAGGTGTCTCAATATGACTGACAATAAAGGACATTTTCCTCTTAATTATTCCAAACAAAAGTTATACCTGTGGACACAAAACTGTTCAAAAGTGTCTTCAATGAATTTCTTTGTATCAAGTAAGTGGACAATCAAATGTCATTCTAAAAGTGGATCAAGCAATATACATTGGTTTCACTAGCATGCGTTTGACATTTGAGACGTGTCAAAGGTCTGCATTGCAATGTACAACATCTTATGTTTTGCATTTTGCCTGGCTAGCAATAGACTGATATGACGCAAAGATACATAACAAATATATCATATCAAAATGCAATGAAGTCCATCAAAGTTTGTACAGTTTCGTGTCCACACGTTTACAAGTCATGCCTTTATAATTCTGACCCCCTTGAACCCTACTTTTATGTAAAGTAAACCTTATTCTTATTCTTCCTTTTTCTGTTCTAAAATATAGATTGTTGAACGTATACCCACGATTTATATTTTGAGCAGAAACAAGAAAAATATTTCAGTTTTTCATCTACAATGTTTTTTTTTTTTTATATTTCGCTGGTAAAATGTACAATGTATTTGTACAGGCTTGGATTCTCAATAGGCGTTTTATACACGCGGGGTGCCCGTAACGATCATAACCGAGTAGGCCTACAGGTCTTGAACCAAAGGTTCATTCAGAGCAATAGATAAGACCAGTAGTTTGTGATAATTGAAGTATAGTTTTTGTCAATTCTACATAAAAACCCATGTTGTGGGTATTCATTAGAACCGCCTCTATGTTGTGGGTATTCATTAGAACCGCCTCTGTATAGTGGGTATTCATTAGAACCGCCTCGCCGAGGCGGTTCTACTGAGTACCCAGAATATAGGTTTATATGCAAAAATAAGGAAAACTATCTTTCAATTATCAAAAAATACTTACCTATTGCTTTATTCATTCCATTGAAATTTTCCTTAGAATGAATTTTGCCATTACAGTGACTGTCCGTATCATTGGGGTTGACATTAATTCGTGTTTGTTTTACATTCAAATTATATTTTCCTGGTATGACTCAGGCTACATTGTGGAATCCATCACGAAAACACGCCTATATAATTTGACCCCCTTGAACCCCACTTTTATGTAGTAAAACTGGAGTTACCGGGGCTATACCTTATTTTTCTTATTTCTGCTCTAAAATATAGATTGTGGGTACTCGTTAGAACCGCCTCGATGAGGCGGTTCTAACGGGGCCGACAATCTATATTTTGAGCAGAAATAAGAAAAATATCACAATTTTTCATCACAAAATTTTCATTTTTTCGGCGATAAAGGTGGCGATGTATTTGTATAGGCGTGTTTGCGTAATGCTATGTTATTATAAGTATATATGCTACTGCATTGAAGTAAGGGAGAAGGCTGAAGATTCGGTAACTTCTTAGATAAAATAAACGTTTAGTTTTGCAACTGATCCTCCTTTAGTGGCCCTTTAAGTGTATAGGCTTATATTACAATACTTGTCAGGCTGAATAAATTAATCTTGCCACACCCATTTCTGACAATACACTCGAGTTTTTGTGTATGGTACATTTATTATGTCAATTCACCCAGATGACAAACCGGGCAGATCCTGATCACCCAATCGATCTAAATCTGCACTGTGTGCAAAGAAGGGGTTGCTTGGAATGACAAGGGTTACTGAGAAATCCCAGTGGAGTATCCTCCTTGCTAATCGTTCAGGTCCCAAACTCAAATTACTTCAGCTTTTGTCCTTGCAATAACGTGACATAGTGCATAATTTCATAAAGTGCATAATTTCAGATCACCAAAACGGTTATTTTTCTGCTGAAAACTTGTGATTTTATTTCTTATTTTTACGCCAATTACAGTGGCTGAGCAGGATAGGGGTTGCTTAAAGAATCCAGCGGATAATCCTACTGGCTATCAGTTCAGGCGGTCCCAATCTCGAATTACTTCAGCTCTTGTCTTTGAAATTACGGGGGTGGTTGGGAGGCGAAGGTGTCGTGTATCTTGCGTCACTGGGGCGTCCAACTGATACTTGCTTACAGTTGGGCAAGACCTGCTGTCCTTGCAGCAGGTAATGGTAGAGGGGGTGTTGTTATTTCTTCTCTGTTTCTACATTTCCATTCATTTTCCTCTTTTTACCCTGTCCCTTACTTTCATCTCATCAATTATCTCTTTTTATATCTTTTTCTCCCTTTCTCTGGGAGACGACACAAAATGACCCACGAGGGTTGACGTGTCGTTAAACCTTAACCCTTGTCCTGCTAATCCCGGATATGCCTTATCTTTGAAACAATGTAGATCCAGATCAGATGGCTTCTGACGAAGCCATCTGATCAGGATCTACATTGTTTGTCATTCAGATTGTGGATTTGTTGTAATAATTTGCTACAGGCAATCTGATTGGTTGATAATCGGTAGTGGGTGTGGCATATATGAATATTCAGCAGGACAAGGGTTAAACAATCAATATTGAGATTCCGATTACACACCCGTGTGACATAGTGTATCCTTTCATATCCCCAAAACAGTTATTTGTCTCTGATTGGTTTAAATCGTATAACAAACATGGGTTATGGTTACTCGTTAGAAACACCTCATTGAGGAAACATACATTATGGGTGCTCGTTAGAACCGTCTCAATGTGGCGCTTCTACGAGTACCCAAATCATTGGGCATAACTTAAAGAAATCATGTACACCCAATGTAAACCCCAGTTTTCTCTATATGAAGTGGCGCACCCCGTTTTGCACGCCGGTGGGTCAGGCCTAAGATTCTATGGCTGTTCCAACGTAAAGGCTTACTGAGAATTAGAGAGATCTAATTCAATGTAATGCTGGTTGGTGCTTGATGCTCTGTCTCTGGTCGGGCCCATCGGAGTCTAACTGTTGGTTTTCTTTTGCTGCAGCATTTCAGTGGTTTCTTGCTGTCGAGTCCTCACCGTTGTTTCATCTCTGTGGTTGTTTCATTTTTGTGTTCACGGTGATGTTGCACAGATGAGTTAGGTGGCCTTCATGCGGACTGAACAAAGTATATGTCCTAATCGCGACGGAAGTAAGGGCGAGGATTGTGGTCACCTTAAATCGATTTAAGCCCGTGGAATTCGTTTCGCTGATCGTTCCAAGGCGGTTCTTCTGTTATGGTTTTTCTTTGGGTGTTTTTGTCGCTTATATTATTTTATTTTGAATAGCCAATTGGCCATTTTGTGGGAAACTAACTGTCCTTTTGGCTTTCCGCTATTTTTGTTTCCATTAGGGTCTGTTGTTTCATGTCTGTGTGTCTTTCCCTTTAGTGTCTCTTATGGGAGCTGTGGAATGATTGTATCGATTCCTGATCATTGCCTCTACTTCTGTTTACAGGGAAATTTGTTTCACTTAGTTGATCTGTTCTGTACATATTAGTTAACCAGCATTATAATGTTCAGACACGCATTAATGAATACGCCTCGTGATGACAGACTATAACCCTCGGGACAAATCTTTTCTTTGCACCCTTCACATCCATGTACTATTTTTATGATTTGCTATTATCAGTCCTACTATGGAAATGATTAGCTGTGTGAGGGTGCATTGGTGCTAGGTCATCCGTACATATACTCAAGTAATGCATTTGGTAGCAGATATTTCCAGCTGTACTCGTATTGCCTTAAAATTAAACTCTTTCATGCACGTGTCACCGATCATCGGTTCATCATTGGATCAGACAGGAGTACATAAGAATACACAAGATGAAACGAAATCTGTATGTTTAATGACGTAACAACGATTCATCAGGAAAGCTATGGATACATGGTGCATCTGAAAATATATCAATATTTTCATATAATAACAATCATGTACTTAGAATGTAAAACGTATACAACGTTTCACGATAAGACCAAAATGGCGAATGCATTGAAGCATAAATGGCAAAATGACATACAAAATATCAGATTGTTGTGAATATGAATCCCAACATAGGCAATACATCAACGTTGCTTTGTCTTGCAGTGTCACGATATATTCATGTACAAATGAGCTTTCCTAATACATATATTGCATGAAATGATGATACAAAATAAAGTAAAGACAATGTAAATGACATACCTGAAAATATATCAATATTTTCATATAATAACAATCATGTACTTAGAATGTAAAACGTATACAACGTTTCACGATAAGACCAAAATGGCGAATGCATTGAAGCATAGAGTTCAAGCATGCAAATTAGATGTGTAAGTGCCTTTAACGGTACATGCATTGTTAGTATGTAGGACTATTTATTTAAGAGATGGACACTTAAGCAGGAAGTATATTGGGGTGGAATAGAAACAAACGCTTAAACACTTCACAACTTTATTAACCTATCAAACTTCGATCTATGACACACACCCCTACTTTCAGAAAATGTCGTCCCGACATTTACTAAATTGATTGAATCATTTAACCGAGATGCAATCAAATGCTTGAAACGATAACTTCACTGTGCAATATCTACGGACTTATGCTTGCCCTCTTCAGGCAAAACACAAAACCGATCTCAACAGCAGCTGAATCCATAAAAGCAGTTCATCATTAAAAGTGGATATGGTGATAAAACAATGTGATCAGCTGAAGCTTTGCTGCTGCTGCTGCTGCTGATGATGATGATGATGATGATGATGATGATGATGACGATAATGATGTTGATGATGATGATACTGATGATGATGATGATGATGATAATGATGTTGGTGATAATGATGATGTGGATTCTAAAATGGTACCTCTAAACAACACAAAAGTTCCTTACCATTCTCTATAATCTGGCTATGTGTCAAGAAACTCATTTCAACTACTCTTACAGGTTTACAACATCTTCTGGCCTCACTGTAAATGTAAATGGTCTATGACTCACCTGTAACCTGTCTGGTTTTCTTCTTCTCCGTTGTGGTCTCCTCACAAGCGGACACCTCCTTTCTCCTTGATTATGATGTTCATCTGGGACATGTCTTCTGTTTTGCTGCCGCCTGCGAGCTGGTATAACGTATCTTGGAGCTGGGGTCCGTTTATTATCTTCTTGGTCATCTGAAGTAGATTCTGATTCAGTCTCTGACTCTGTTTCTTCCTGTACCACTTCAGGTTGCTTACCTGATCCAGCTTCCGTTAGGGTTTCCTCTGGAAAAGGTATACCTTGAAAGGGCAATAACAAATTTCTATGAAGCATCTTTGGCTTCGAATTGCTACCCTCTTTCTGGACAGAGTAAACTGGTATATCTGGCATAGGTTGACTAAGCACTATATATGTACATGGTTCCCATATGTCAGCCAGTTTGTGCTTCCCTCTTATCCCTACATTCCTTACTAGGACGCGATCTCCAGCTTCGATTGTGGCATTTCTAACTTTCTGATCATAATAATATTTATATTTTGCTCCTTTCTTCTTAGCTTCTTCTGTTGCCTTTTTATATGCAAACTTGAGTCTGTATTTCAGTTTATCGGTATAATCTTTGTGGCTTTTCTGATCTTCTTGCCCTAATCCCAGGAAAGCGTCGATAGCAAGACGTGGGTGGCGCCCGAACATTAAGAAGTACGGGGAAAAACCTGTGGATTCATGGACAGCTGCGTTATAGGCATGTGTCAATGTGGACACATTCGCGGCCCAGTCTCCTTTCTTATCCTCAGGTAATGTTCCTAACATATTTAACAACGTCTTGTTGAATCTTTCTACCATCCCATTCCCCATGGGATGGTAGGGCGTTGTCCTGGTCTTGGTGATGCCTGCTAGGCTGCAAAGATTCTTGATTGTCTTGGACTCGAAGTTAGCACCTTTATCACTGTGAAGCTTTGATGGAAATCCGTAATGGATGAAATATTTCTCAAAAAGGGCTTTTGCTGTTGTATGAGCTGTTTGATTTCGAGTTGGTATTGCTTGCGCGTAGCGGCTAAAATGATCTGTTATCACAAGTATGTTTTCATATCCTCCCTTAGATCTTTCGAGGGTAAGATAATCGATACAGACTAGTTCCATTGGGGATGTAGATGTTATGTTAACTAGTTCGGTAGCTTTCACTGGTGCGGCCTTCCTTCTAATACATCTGCCACAAGTTTGAACTTTCTCCTTGATATAACGGTTCATTCCAGGCCAAAAGAATCGTTGCCGAATCAGCGATATCGTTCTATCGCGACCTTGATGGCCTAGGTCATCATGGTATGCCTGGAAGATTATGTTTCTCAGTGGTGGTGGAAGCACTAATTGATCCACTGTTTCCTCATTGATCTTGATCGTGCGGTAGAGTACGCCTTCTTTCAGTTTAAGGTCATCCCAGCTGAGCAAATATCTCCGGTCGATTCCAAACTTCTCAGCTTGCAAGGCTGTTGGTTTCTTGTCTAAGATTATGTGGTCCATGATGAACTTAATGTTAGTATCTCCTGTTTGTGCTTTTAACCAGTCCTGTTTTGATAATGCCGTTGCTTTCAATGTATCTGTAGGTATGTCTTCACCTGTTGCAATTCCTTCCTCGGGATTCATAACTGTTTCAATCAAAGGTGCTGATTCTGCTAACATTGAACTATTGATAGCCTTAAGGACCTCTGGGAAAGGCATTCTGTTCTCTCGTTCTTGCTTCCTCGACAATCCATCGGCGTCCAAATTTTGCTTTCCACTGCGATAACTGATTGAGCAGTTATAGTTAGACAGCTCAGCTAACCATCGCTGACCAGTAGCGTCCAATTTGGCGGTCGTAAACACATATGTCAGAGGATTATTATCCGTCACAACTTCAAATTCGGTACCATACAGATAGTCGTGAAACTTTTCTGTTATGGCCCATTTGAGAGCAAGGAATTCAAGTTTATGTGCCGGATAATTCTTCTCTGACACCTTTAAGCTCCTACTGGCGTAAGCGACCACTCTTTCCTTTCCGTTCTGATTTTGGTACAGAACAGCACCAAGCCCTGTAGTAGATGCATCCGTGTGCAGCTTAAACGGCAAGGTATAATCGGCGTAAGCGAGGACTGGTGGACTAGTGAGCTTTTCCTTTAAAATTTCAAACGCTTCCTGCTGTTTTTCTTCCCAAATGAATGGGGACTTCTTCAACTTGGACTTTGTCTTTTTTCCATTTCCGCTTGTGCAGTGGCCAATCAGAAGATCATTGAGGGGTCTTGCAATCTTTGCGTAGTTCTTAATGAACTTTCTATAGTATCCGGTGAAACCAAGGAAAGCACGAACGTCTTTCACTGATTTTGGAACCGCCCATGTCTTTATGGCTTCTGTTTTCTCGGGATCTGTTTCAATTCCATCCTCGGATACTACATGTCCTAAGTAGGTCACTTTTGATCTTAGAAACTCACATTTGGATGCTTTAAGTTTCAAGTTATGTTGGGCTAAGCGGGAAAAAACGGCTTCCAACCGCTCAAGATGTTCATCAACCGTTGACGAGAAAATAATTATATCGTCAAGGTAGATGAGACAGTCCCTTAAGTTCACCTCGCCCATGCAATGCTCCATCAACCTCTGGAACGTTGCTGGAGCATTACAAAGGCCAAAGGGCATGCGGTTGAACTCGTAAAAGCCCATGGTTCCTACTTGAAACGCTGTTTTCTGTTTATCCTCCTCCTTGATCTCCACTTGCCAATAGCCGCTTCTCAAGTCCAATTTGGTGAAATACTTTGCACCAGCTAGCAAATGAAGCGTGTCATCGACCCTTGGGATTGCATAGGCATCTTTGATGGTTTTATTGTTTAATTTCCTAAAGTCCACACAGAATCTTATTGTTCCGTCCTTTTTTCTAACTATTACCACATTGGAAGAGTATGGACTGGTACTAGGTTTTATCGCACCTGCTTCTATCATCTCTTTCAAGTGTTCACGGACTTCATGAAATATTGCTGGTGGAATTCTGCGGTGTGGCTCTTTAAATGGCACCTCATCACTCAACTTGATTTCATGCTTAACTATATTGCAATTTCCGAGATCTGTTATTCCTTTGGAGAAAATACTCCGCCACTTCAATAAGAATTCTGCAACCTTTTCCTTTTGATCTGGTGTTAAGTTGGTGCCTTCAAAATCAAGCTTCTTCAGAAATTCTTTGTCATCCTGAACCTCTTCTGTCTTTTTAACATGCTGTTGTTTTATATTAACAGCCTCGTTTCCTCGTGATGCTGGGTCGATGCTTCTTAACACTTTGACCTCATGTAATTCACATAGATCTGATTTTGGTCTGATATTGACTACTTTGGCAGACATGTTGAAAAGTCTAACTTGAACTCTTTGATAATTTCCTTTCTTATCCAACGAAAGAACACGGGGACAAACGCCAACTCTGCTTGAAGCACCCTGTGTTTGCTCCGTAACAACTGCCTCGACACTGCCTTTCTTTCTAACTAATCCAGGTAATGTGATAGTTTGCATTGGTTGTATTTTAACCTCGGTCTTGCTTGTTGACTTTACGATTCCAACATTACTGCGTTGCAAAGATACAAAGGCATTATTCCACACTTCTGGTACTTGCGTTTCATCTCTTTGTTGACAAAGGTTTCTAAACCCGTCAATAACATTAGTGCCGACAATAACAGGTACTTCTATGTTATATTCGGTTGACGGTACTATCAGAGCACCCTTTTCAACAACATCCTCTCCTAAGCATGGCGCTCGTATTTCACACAGAATAAAGCCCATGTACGGAATCGCGTGTCCTCCGGCTCCTTGCACTTTTAGATTTAACTCCTCTATAGAGAAAAGCTCTGGCTTTGGATTCATAACTTTGTAAAACTCTTCAGAGATCGTTGTTATTTGGGAGCCGCTGTCAACCAATGCCTTTGTCTCAATTCCATTCAACTCTATAGTTGATTCGTTGCTCCTTCCAACAACTTTTTCAAACCAATTGATTTTCTTGGAGCTTTGTTGGCGCCTGTCCCCAGTCTGCCCCTCGACGGAGACGCCTACCAGTTTAAATCTTTGGGCTTTGTTTCGTCTTGACATTTTGCCGCTGATTCTTTTGTATCTTGGTTTCCATTTCTGTATTGTCTACCAAATGGTCTTGGTTGCCTCTGACACTTTTTGTTCAATTCCTTTATTTCTAGTTCCATAGCATTGAACTTCTCATATAGCAGATCAAGTTTGGATGTTTCAGAGTTTTCTTTCATTTTCGAGATATTTCTATCTGTGTTAACAGGCTGATGTTGAACACTCGCGTTTAATTTCATTTCATTTTCCTCCTCTCTTACACTCCTCAAGAGTTCTTGATAATCGTCTGTGTTATAGAAGTGTATTCTTGTCGCATTTTTCAGTCTTTCACTTCTCAATCCTTTCCAAAATCTATTTTTTAACATCTTATTCACTGCCTCCTGCTTTATGTAACCTTTGTCAACAGCATTTTTAATGATCTCTTCCAGTCTTAATCCCCATGCAACAACATTTTCACTTTGTTTTTGAGTTGCTGTATAAAATTCCTGCATCATGCTTTCACCGCTTGCCACATTTCCAAACACTCTCTCCAACCTCTGCATTATTTCATTTATATTTGCAGTGGTACCGGAGGATATTAGAACTTGCTTTGCTTGGCCTATTAAGGACTTGCGTATAGCCTGAGCAATAGCTTGATTAGAATGTACACCCTCCTTCAAAGTACACTGCACTTCATATCTCCATTCTTCAAAACTACTCTCCTTTCTTTGCTTTGGCTCATCACCAGAGAAAGTTGAAAATTTTGGATAAAATGTGGCTTTATCCTGTGGGAATGCGTCCGTTCCCCTGTCTATCATATTACTATCTCCTTGACTATCAGTTTTAAGGATTGATGTCAACAAAACTTCTTTGTCTAAAGTCCTAGGTTTAAAGGAATCCTGACCTTCGGATAATATCTGTGTATTCTTATCTGCACAATTATCCTCAGACCTTTCAATTTCTTCCTGTTCAGGTATTTGTCGTTGCTCTCCTTTGAAGTCAAGACTTCTATTTACATATTCAGCTTTTTCTATCTCCTCTTCTCGTCTTCTAAGTTTCTTTCTCTTTTCTTCTAACTCTTTCTCTCTCAAAACCATTTCTTCTTCATAGTGATCCATATTCATGAATCTGCTTTGCAGAGCTGTTTGATATTTCAACTTCTGTTCTCTTTTATCAAGCTCTATCTCTTTAAGTCTTAGTTCCTCCTCTTTAGCTTTCATAGCAGAAAGTCGATTCTTCTGTCTCCTTAATCTATCCAACTGATCAGGCATGATCCAATCATCAATTTCCACCTCCGTGTCTGACGCCTCCTGAACAAATTTCTGGTCTGATATATGATGTTCATTCTCATGTCGTTCCTGTCTTTCTCTCTCTCTTGTACGTAGCGGTAACTGCCTGTCATCTGATAGCCTTATTCCTGGCTTAATGCCAGACAAAAATTGCTGATCGTATCCCATTTCTCTATCACCTGTGTCATATATCCAATACCCTATATTAGGATTGCGATATACACTTGCACTACTTGCACTATATCCATGATATTCCATTGGCGAATAGGTTCTGTCTGCTTTGTCTTTAATAAATGTTAGACTTGCTGACTTTTCTACCTTTGATCTAGGATCACTATTATACTCAGCTTCGTTTGTATGTGTTCCTGTTCCTTTCAAACTATCTCTTTCATATTTCTGACCATGTGACATTTCCCTCACTGCATTATATCTTTGAGGTACATTATCTGTTTCTCCTGTTACTTTATAATCTGTATCAGTTCGGGTATCCGTTGTATCTCTGCTTAAATAGTCCGAGTTCGTATCCCCTTGCGGTACATAATTATACGCAGGTATCTCTGTAGCATCATGTTCCTGTCTAATCTTAAGACTAGTTCTCCTTAGTTGACCTAATCTTTCATCAAGATACTTTATTTCGTTGTCAACTAGCTCAAGCATATCCTGGTTTTCATTTCCTGTTCTTCTTATACGGGAGGTCTCTGAATGTCTCTCTCTGTCACTATACTTTTCTTCTACATCACGAGTAACTCCCCTATTAATTACTATTGGCTCTTTAACAGGTTCCATTCGAAACATGGCTTGTTTCTGTTTGGTCTTGAGATTCTTCTCTCCCTCATAATCTACTTTCCTTGGATCGATTTTTCTTCTAGGTCCTTTATCACCCACCGATTCACTTTGTCGACCTATATATTCTCTCCTATCACTTTCTGTTCTGTAAGGGATATCGTGCCTATCCAACTCTCTTTGCAATCTTAGCCTTTCTTCTGCAATTCTTTGGACCTGTCCATCACTAACTGTTCTCAATTGATCTGTCTTTCTATGATCCGTAACAACTTTTGCTACTGATCCCATACTCTGAGCCATATCTTGCCTCTCAAAAACACTATCCTCTTCCAAGCTTGAACCTAATTCCAACGTTTCTCTATCAATTCTCGGTGCTAAATCTTCATCGTCCAAACACCTTTCATAATCAAACCCATGCCCGTAGACATGTCCTTGTGCTGGCTGTTCGACTGAGCGAGCAGAAACAGATTGAACACTTAGTTCTCGTAACTGCTGCTCTTCCGATTGTGGTGGTATTTCTAATCTGTTCCTAATTATCTGTGCTGGAGGTACCCGAGGCTCATATGCGACATTCTCACGTTCTGCCCTTTTCCTTTGAGTGTCCATTACATAGGCATCCCTCTGCAATCTCAACTGAGCTAAGTCTTGTTCTAATAACAATCGTCTTTCCTCTTCATCCCTTATTCTGGTTCGCCTTAATCTTCTTTCCTCACGATCATAATCTCGCAGATTTCTATCCATATTTCGTGTCTACACAACGAGCTTATTATTAACTCAATTTTATGAAACTTCTCTACACTTTCTGCTTCACTATATCACCATCCGTTCATGTAAAAAAAATCCTCCGTGATTGCCGCTTTAATATCTTTCTTTATCACGTTTCAACAAATAAAACTAGTTTATTGGTGGTACACAGCACTGAATAAAGCTTCCAAAAAATATTGTAACTAAACAAAGTATCCGACTCCGGTTCAGATTTTACTTATCCTAATTGCAATAACTTATGACACAATGGCATCCTTTAATACAAGCTTTAAAGCTGGTGTATACAGAAACATTTTGTCTGTATTCAACTATTTCATTCACTACTTTTTAATGTCCCTGGTAGCAGGAGTTTGGGGGCCCTGTAACAGAAACCTGTATTAACGAAGCTTGTACCTGGAACATAAACGACAACTTATACGATGCTTTTAAACATCGTAAATATACAGACTAAGTCTGAATACAAGATAAGACTAGAATGCGTCTACTAGCATTCTCAGAATCTCGTATCATTCACAACAGGACTTCTTACAAGGTTTACTATCCTGCAAGAAATAGAAAAATCTCAGTTGTCGTCATTGGTCACATATACAACACCAAAGTCAACTCATCCGAAACGTACGGTTGAACACTGTGTGAAATTTCTGAAACTGAAGAAAATGAACAAGTGTTGTCTATAAATAGAATCTTACACCAAAGTCAAATCATCCGAAAGGTACGGTTGAACACTGTGTGAATTTTCGGAATCTGAAAGAAAATTAACCGTTTTCATAAGTATGTACATATATGCAAGAACAGTCAAAATATTCATACTATACGGTTGGACACAGTGAGAAATTTCTGAAACTGAAAGACAATGAACAAGCAGTGTCTATAAAAAGAATGTTACAACAAAGTCAAAATACCTGCAACAATGGTTGAACACTATAAACACTATAAATGGCCGAAAAATAACGTTCTTTATCGACAGCAGAACGAAAGACAAAATTTCCGGTTTGTACAGTTGTGCGGTTGAACACCGTGTCAAAATTTCCGTAACTGTCCGAAAATTAACGATTGTCATCGAAACTTAAGTATGCGGAACGAAGTACCAAATGTCCGGATTGTAGATTCGTGCGGTGAAGCACCGTGTTAATTTTCCCGTCAGTTTACGGTAATTAACGATTTCTGACGAAAATTTATTTACACGTGCACACACACCTGATCAATTTTTATAAGACGCGCAAGCATCTTCAGATGGAACAATTCTATAGTTGGTCTGATGATAACTCTTCTTTTTTTAAAATATAATTTTCTAACAATTTGTGACTAAAAACTATTTTAGCAAAAGTGGAAATTGAGAAAAACGAAAAAAAAAAAATAAAATGAAATAGAAACTGAAAAAAAAAATGTCCTGACGGTGATTCGAACGCGCGCTCAAGACAGTTACCGATCTCTGGCTATCGCTTTATCCACTGGGCCACGGGGGACTTTGCTATGTTTATATTATATCTAGTATTTAACCTTGACTATTGTTTGACTGGACGCATATTCAGCTACGGCAGATTATTTTTCGAAATTTACAAGACATTTACTTTGTTTGATACTTCATAATATGGGGCTGGAACTAATTTAAGCAGGACTGTTAGTATAAAGATATTTGTGAGGCGGGTGCTGGAACTAATTTAAGCAGGACTGTTAGTATAGAGATATTTGTGAGGCGCATTACGATTAGTTCAAGTGCCTATTATACATAATGAGTGAAAACAGGTACAATCGAAGTATTCCTTAGCACTTCTACACAAACATATATCCGTCGTACATATATGTCGAACTAAATGCAAATTATTACACTCGATCGATGACAGATCTTTTGCCCATACCATTTTCCCAATTGAACTGAACTGTCAACAATCGTGTGTAACAAATTGACACATGCGGCATTTGAACATGTTGTGGGTACTCGATGGAAAAAGATGACAGATGATAATGATGGCTTGTAAATGATACAAAAGTCATAAAAAGATGATAATGACACTGCAAGAATAATGAAATTCTTACCTATTTATACTAAATTCCCTATGATATCCATAATAACACAACACAAAACACTACCATAAAATAGTCAGATATATAAAATGACTAAATGTGTTCATAGTAAATGTTCACATCCTCAAGCTGTTGTCCGGAATCATGTCTTCTGTCTGCATCGATGGAAAGCGAAGATTAATTCCTATACACGCGAACACACGACAGACGTAAATGGGCCCTTCAAAACACGTGTTCCTAAACACAAGCTTGTTTACAATAATCATACCCGGGTTGACGTCATCCAAAGTGTCGACATTTCATTGGAGCGCGCACGCCTTGTAATGAATATTAATGAGCTAAGAGCACATGATATGTTTATATTCATGGTATCACGTTATAAATAGACTATGTTGACATCCTGGTAAACAAATAATCCTGTGTATTGATAGAATATTCTTCTGTCGTTGAAATGAGATATGTCCATTCATCCAATGTCACACTGGCCACCAAAATTTGTCACCGATCATCGGTTCATCATTGGATCAGACAGGAGTACATAAGAATACACAAGATGAAACGAAATCTGTATGTTTAATGACGTAACAACGATTCATCAGGAAAGCTATGGATACATGGTGCATCTGAAAATATATCAATATTTTCATATAATAACAATCATGTACTTAGAATGTAAAACGTATACAACGTTTCACGATAAGACCAAAATGGCGAATGCATTGAAGCATAAATGGCAAAATGACATGCAAAATATCAGATTGTTGTGAATATGAATCCCAACATAGGCAATACATCAACGTTGCTTTGTCTTGCAGTGTCACGATATATTCATGTACAAATGAGCTTTCCTAATACATATATTGCATGAAATGATGATACAAAATAAAGTAAAGACAATGTAAATGACATACCTGAAAATATATCAATATTTTCATATAATAACAATCATGTACTTAGAATGTAAAACGTATACAACGTTTCACGATAAGACCAAAATGGCGAATGCATTGAAGCATAGAGTTCAAGCATGCAAATTAGATGTGTAAGTGCCTTTAACGGTACATGCATTGTTAGTATGTAGGACTATTTATTTAAGAGATGGACACTTAAGCAGGAAGTATATTGGGGTGGAATAGAAACAAACGCTTAAACACTTCACAACTTTATTAACCTATCAAACTTCGATCTATGACACACGCGGTATAGCGAGCGCTTGAAACATGGTTTAGTACGGGAAACCATTTGCATGGGTCGTTGCAGAGTCTTGTCAGCGCCGAACGATTTTTGAAAGTCTCCATATAAGCGGAGTATTGCATTTAGACTTGGAACATGCATATGTTTATTAACCTTTAGCATGCTGAATTGTTTTTCAATACTCGCCCTTTGGATGGGGTACCTTTATTTCGGCAGCCATAATTTTCTTAAACCTGAACCGATTCTGCTTATACGTTGACACATTATAGGCAAGACATCTTCCGCCATTTCTACCGGAAGTATTATGGGTCACGTGACTTCCGAATATGGGGGTCAAGTGATCTGACCGGTAACCGTTTAAGACACTTAAATAATAATAAAAAAGAGCTACAAGAAAATAGCGCTCAGTGCATGCTTTGAAGGATAAAATTGATAGCTTGTGCAGCTACCTATATTATGGCTACATATTTATCACCAGTAGTTGTTTAGATTGATTGGGTCTAGTATGCACACAATTGTGATTGAACAGGTAAGGGCGTCCTGTTGGTAACTGCTACTTGAGAAATCGTCGATTTTTAACGTCATTTCCGGGTGTAAAATCCAACGGCCGGTAATGTTGGTAAAACCTGTGCCCTTCTAAGAAAGAAGGATCCCTCCTACATTGGACAGCCTCATCGGATGGGGTGTACTTGCTTTCTTATAAGCGTGATAAGCAGCTCAGTTTGGACCACCCCCTTGGGCGAATGAAGTCGCCTCCAGATGAAGGCTAAAGCAAAACAATCGAAGTTTATAATTTTGTATCCATTTTGACTAATTCTACCTAGAAATGTTAGATAATGACAAAAACGCATTTTTGATTTTTTTTCAGAAACTCGAAGTTAAATGGCGTGTTTTAATAGCCAGAGAACCTCTACTTAACATAACATCAGTATGATATGATTTAATGTAAGGTATAATGCTGCACACCGTCAGCTCTTTTGATTTGGAAATACATTTGGCAATCCAGGGACACTTCGATGACTCGAACACCGATGACCAGTTTACAGTGGCGCCAACGTTTTAATTGTCCATGGAAACGTGTGCTAAACGCTTGGTAACGATTTGGAAACGAAGCGTTTGGCAGTGATTCTTGAAACAAAAATGACCCAATTATGAAACCAAAAAGTTAGAAAAATGAACCTTATGGAATTTCGACTGATATGTTTTCTTTTGGTTTATTTTCACAATTTAACATTTGACCCAAACTTTTACCCTCACCATTTCAATATTTTTTTTTTTAGTTTTTGACAGTAAAACCTGCTCGTTACGGAGCGGAGGAGAGTTTATATTTGTAAGCTCATGTGTCGGTTTCATCCAACAGTCTATGCTAACCCAATGAGTATATTTATGAAGTTAAACTCATAGCTTTTGCCAACAAACAACACTTCGTTGGGCTACTGATTGTCTGAATAAGTAAAGCTTACTTTTAAAATTGCTCGCCTCCGTAACATTTCAACTCACCTACGTAACATCTCTTCCGCAACGATAGATTTCTCCCCACAGTCTGTAGCTAGACCAAAATCCAATGTTTAGCTTTAGTGATTTGATATTACTAGCACAAATAGCACTCGATGCACACAAAGATGTTCCGATACCTATATCGGCTTAGGTTTTTACGTAACGGAGGAGAGAAGTTACGGAGGTGGAGGACAGTTTGTTTTTTATCAACCAAACCGTTGTTGTTGGACTAATGGTCAATATTATGTTTCATATCAGTACAATCTTATGCAAAATATATGGCAATTAGCTTAAAGTGTTCCTTTCCATCCATTGACCTTTTTTGAAGCACCGTTACGGAGGCGAAGCTCTGAAAGGTGACAAATTAATTACCCACATTCAGATGTCATATTATGTTTATTTCGAAAGAAGATCAAACACTTAATGGTTTATTTATCAGAACATACCTTTGGTGGAATATAATTATGACAAAGTTATAAGCAGAGAATTATTCCTGTCTGCACACTGTGACCAGATATTGATCCGTTACGGTAGGTGAGTGCTGTTTTAGCGACACCCTATTTTTACGGCATTGTGTCCAGACACTGAATGCAATAAGTCTTTAAATTCTGCTAATTGTTTCCTAAGCATCGTATCGTTGAACCGCAATTGCAATCCCATTCCATCTAAACAAGAAAAGGTTAGATATTTGCACTTCAGTATGTAACCATGCCTTGCGACATGGCATAAAACGCATACCCCACTGGTATATTAATGGTGAGAACTCGGTAATCGTACTAAAAGGCATTGTTTTTAGAAGTGGAAGTAAGTTCCTGAATATGCCTCTTGGCTTATATGGCTTATTTACACCCATAGACTGCGTAGTTTAGCCACCATGAAGGGACAAACATTAGCAACAGAGTATTTTCAAGAATCGGTCATTTTTTCAAGAATCACTGTTGGATCACGCTTAAATGACCGTTTGCATTTTCAGCCAATCAAATCTTTCTGAAACTATTCAAGAGTCTCGAAAATCAACCAATCTTATTAACATTCGGAAACGCTGTCATGGAAACCGTGTCTGGTTTCAAACGTTTTATCTTTAGCCAATCGAAATCCCGCGGACTCACTTTATTTTTGATTTGTTTTTCCAGTTTCACATTAAAATGGCAATAATAATAATAATAATTATAACAAAATGATAATAATAATTATAGTGCTACTACACCTACAACTAATACTACTACTAATAATAATAATGAAACAAATATAATAGTAAAATAATCTTAAGTAGAAGGGTATCTGGTGCAATAAACAGGAAATCGTGTTCAACAGACAGAATATGTTGTATGACTCTGTAGTTCAGTTGTTGCGCGTCTGACTGTGATCAGGATTTGATGTTTGTCGGTGAATAGTACTACTTTCAGAGTCAGACAAAACGCCAAACAGTTAATCGGGAAGACCATGTTATCTCTGTCTCTCGAATGATTTTTGTGAGGATTTTTTTTCTTACATATTACATATGGCCTCTATATTTTAGGGAAAACAATAACAGATTTATACGATGAATTTAACACTAACCATGATTTTTCATTATATTTGTTTTCAATATTTATCCGTCATGCAATTAAAAGGTGTTGCACATATCTCTCTACTTTTGACCCGGTGTAAACCCACTTTTATATGAAAAACTTGGGTTATTATTTCATTCTTGTTTCTGCTTAAAACATAGAGTGAGGGTACACGTTAGAATCTCCTCTCGGAAGCGGTTCAAACAAGTACCAACAATATTTAGTATTTCTGCTAAAATAGAAAATGGGTACTCGTTAGAACCGCATCCCGAGGCGGTTTTATCTCTGTAGTTTTTTGTTTCATCTCTGTAGTGTTTTTTATTTGTATGTTCTCTGAGATGTAACACTGATGAGTAAGGAAGCCTTCATGCGGACTAAACAAAATTAGTGTATACCGCGATAGAGGTAAGGGCGAGGATTATTGCCATGTAAAATCGATTTAAGCCCCCCCCCCCCCCCCCCCGTGGAATTCTTTCCACTGACCATTCCAAGGCGGTTCTTCTGGTGCGGTTTATATATGTTGCTGTTTGTTACTTACTGTGTGTATCACTTGTGTCTTTTTATTTTGGATGGCCATTTGGCCATTTTGTGGGAAAGTAACTGTCCTTATGTTTAGGTTTCCATTATGGCCTGGTCGCTTCATGTTTGTGTTTCTTTCCCTTTGGTGTCTTTGATGGGTGGAGTAAGTTAATTGTATAAATTCCTAATCTTTGTTTTACTTCTACTTAGTTGGGTTTGAGCGGTGGATAGCCTCGTGATGCCGGACAGTGATCCAGAGGGACGGATTGTTCTATCAACCACTCACACCCATGTAGGATTCTTTTTCTTGCATGCCTTCCATTTCTGAGAGTAATTGTTAATGCTGCAGTCACTCCGGTTACCGATTTCCGCCATGTTTTGATGAATCTACAGGAACGTTTAGTGACGCCACGTAACGTGCTGTGACACAAACCTTAACGACGGCGCATATGATGTCGTATTCAACCAGTGTATTTATAAAACACGCGAATATTCCTTTTTTGGGGGAGGGAGAGAACACCAGGGTTAGAACAGAATTTCCGAAGCTAAAGCGATGGATTTCCTTATTTGGTGTGCAAGAAACCCTGTTCATACCCTGTTGCTCGTACCCAAAGACAGGGTAAAAATAGAACATTCGCACGAGTTTAATACACACTGGTTGAATACGATATGTTATACACCATCGTTAAGACTGACGTCATAGCACGTTACGTGACGTAACTTATCATCACACCATTGTTATCACAACAGAAGTAGCTTTATTATTAAAAATTCACCCTCAGAAATGAAAAGGTATGCAAGAAAAAGAACCTTACATGGTATGAGGGGTGGATAGAAAATCCGGCCCTCGGGATCACAGACCCTCGGAATGGATTTCTCTATTCACCCCTCATATGTAAAATGTATCTGGACGAGACTAGCTTAAAACCGTTACCTGGGCACATGATCAATAATTGCCACGTGGACAATATCTGTTGAAACGCTTGAATATTTAAATAAGTAATGGTCGACCCAGAATCTATTCGCCTGCAAGCAAATTAGAGCCAAATAAAGTATACAACATGCAAAGTATGAATATCTGTCTGGGATCTCTATGAGAAGTTGTAAGGAATGAAATATTCATGAACAATAGGTCGTGGGGTTATTGTATTGTAACACTTCAGGATGAAGATGAAGAGGTTTTGTGTGAACCTCAACCATTATCTATGTTTAGCTGGTGCAACGGTACGTAATAACTAACAAACATCTATGTAGGTACCTGCTCATTGGTGGAATCAAATAGTGTTAAATCATCTCCGGCATTCCATACATGCATACAATATAATAGTGACAGTTTTACATTACCGGTCATTTGCGCTTGTTCTGCTGTGTTCAGTATTTTTTTATGTAAGCATGGTATTGCAAAGATTAAAAAGAAGACAATGCCCAGAAACATAAGAAAAGAAAACAAACACAAACGAAAAGAAAAGCAACAACAACAACATATAACGGTCGAAACCTACCAAATTGGGTACTTTGAGGCACGGGGATTATGCATTTCCTGAACAGATTCAGCCAGAGTTAATCTCAAGTCATTCGAAGATATTTATGTTTCTAACAAGAAAAATCCAACATTTTTAAAAGATGTTATAACGGGTGGTATCTTGGATAATGGTTGATTTAAAGAAATAACAAGAAAAATCCAACATGTTTAAAAGATGCTATAACGGGTGGATTCTTGGATAGTGTTGGATTTAAAAGAAATAAGAAAATTTCTGTTACATGTGAGACGCTAAGTTCTGCAGCGGAAGGTCAGGTGGTTTTGCTTCGGACACTCCGGCTTTCGTCCACCCCTGCTCAGCTCGAAATAAGTGATATAATCTTGAAAGGGCCACATAAGGGCTATATAAACTGATGTTTTAATAAATACAAAAGTACCATATATCACGATAATTTTGACCACTTGAGCCCCACTTTTATACAGAAAAAATTGGGGTTTACACGGGTAAAGTTTAACCATATTTTTTCTTATTTCTGCTCTAAAATTTATATAGAGAAATAAGAAAAAACTTCACACTTTTTCATCCAAATTTTGGTGTTTTTTTTTTCGGGTTAAAGTTTGCAGTGCATATCTATAGGCGTGTTTCGTAATGAGATTCAGTTTTAAGCAGTTGTTGTCATAGTACCCAAACCGTAATCCAAACCCATAAATCCGCGAACGAATGACGAATCAAAATGTTTAGACCAACAACCATAATCTAAACTTATAACTTCCGTAAACGAAGGCATTATGATAACACATCCGTTTGATATAATGCATACATTCATATCTCTAAAATGGTTACTTTTTGGAAGATATTTGTAATATCTTCCTTATTTACACGCCAAACATTGGTTGTGGGTGCTTGTTAGATCCGCCTCAGTAAGGCGGTTATAACGAGTATGTCTTGGAGCAGAAATTAGAAAATTAATGTATAACTCTTTAAACAGAAATGGCGGCAATGATCAGGAATCGATACAATCAACCCACAGCTCCTATCAGAGACACCAAAGGGAAAGACACACAAACATGAAACAATAGACTCTTATGGAAACACCAAAAGACAGTTCATTTCCCATAAAATGGCCAATGGGCAGTTCTAACGAGCACTCAGAACTATGTTTCTTAAACCCCATTTTTCTCTATTTATAGTGGGGTTTACGGGGTATCCATTTCTCGGAGTGATGGACGAATAAAAATTACAGACCAACAGACACGTATTACAGAAGGAAGGGTGTAATCTTGCGTCTGCGAAACGAAAAAGAAATAAAAAAGTACTGTAATGTTGTTGATGCATTCAAAAGACACTACTTGACAAAATGATTGACATATGACCAATTTGAAGTTGTGCTTCATGACTATACCATCTGTGTATACTGTTTTATAGTAAATGACTGTACATGTAAGAATAAATTTATCAGTTCGGTAAAATTCCTATATTTAGACCACATTAAGGACTGTTCAAAAGTGGCGTTTAAGACCACTTTTGAACAACCCAAAAGGTTGTCTCTTATTAGGAGACACTTGGTGTAGAAAGAAAGAACAGATGGAGCGTGAGTGCACTTGCCTCTGATGCTAGAGGTCCCGGGTTCGATCCCCGGCAGCGGCGATAAAATTTCGGTGTCCGAACACGCTCCATTGGCATCATTTGCAGGGATGAATGACATAAAGTGCACCGTCCTTCGGATCGGGGCGTTAACTGGAGGCCCCCTGTGCCCTGTGCAGGTTAAAGATCCCTATCGTAATTACATGATTACTGTGTAGGTTTTCATCCTGCAAAAACCTGGAGTGTATGTAATATACACCTGTGGTAATGGTCAAATGTGACCGACGCAGTATCAGAAGATAGATAGAAACCTTCTCAATAAGCTTTTAAAGGCAAACTTTATCTTAAGTTTAGGTGTTTTTATAGTGGAATTTCAATGTATATCTTATGTTGGTTTTTGTTTGGTTTGAGGTTTAACGTCCCCGTCAACACTGTAAGGTCATTTTGGAGACGCTGCTTCCAATTTTGAGGGACTTTTACCAGACGTTGAGATGAAATGACATCTCAAGCCCTGATACCCAATGAAACCAATAGGGTTTATAAGCATGGACAGGCCGACTCGCACCGCTTTGCCTGGGCAGGCTTAGATCCTCTAAGCGATTCACTAGTACTCATGTGTGCAGTCGATTTTAGTTCTGCTGCAGAATCTGGGCTTCACTCATGCATTTATTGGCAAACAGTGTAGGTCCAAATCAGACGCCACAGAACGCGGCGTCTGAAGAGGGTCTATAATGTTTGCTTAGGTTGCAGTAATACAGAATGTACTTCAAACTGCACGTGTTACAAAACATATACATCAGATGCATTCAATAAGTACGACTTTACAGAGTGTTTATATTTACTTTCAAATCCCACATCATTATGTAATAATGTATACGTGTAATCCCCAGTTTTGTCTATATAAAGTGGAGTTTGTTAACATGATGCTATTCAGACAGATTTTCTCCATGCCGACCATGTTCTCGTTGGTCTGTGTCAAACTCATTACGAAAACACGCTTAAACAAATACATCGTTAATTTTACCGCAGAAAAAACGGAAATTTTGAGATGAAAAAAATATGATATTTTTCTTGTTTTTGCTCGAAATATCGATTGTGGGTACACGTTAGAATCTCCTCGTCGAGGCTCGAGGCGGTTCTAACGGGTACCGACGATCAATAGTTTAGAGCAAAAAAAAAAAAAAAAAGGTTAATCCATGTAAACCTCAGTTCTTCTATATAAAAGTGGGGTTCAAGGGGGTCACAATTAAATAGGCGTGTTTTCGTGATGTGCATTGTGGGCGAGGGTTGAAACAAGACAGTAGTCTGTCTGACGGACGTTCCTTTGCTGATCTTTTTTTAATTTGTTATCTCACCAAGGCATAAAGTGCTCGAGGTGAACTATTGTGATCACATTTTTTTCCGTCGTACTTGCGTCGTGTGTCGTCAACATTTATGTTGTTCAACCGCTTGAAGCCATAGTTTTGCTTCAATCTTAATGAAACTTTACCTGAATATTTTGCTTGATGACATCTCGAATATGAGTCATGTTGGATAAAAAATAGGTCACTAGGTCAAATTGCATTAAAACATTTTTTCCACCCTCTAGAGTCCATAGCTTTTGTTTCAATCTTTACATTACGCAAACACGCCTATACAAATACATTGCAACCTTTATCGCCGAAAAAATGAAAATTTTATGATGAAAAATTGTGATATTTTTCTTAGTTCTGCTCCAAATATAGATTGTGGGCACTCGTTAGAACCGCCTCGTCGAGGCGGTTCTAACGAGTACCCACAATCCTCATTTTAGAGCAAATATAAGATCAATAAGGTTTACCCCCGGAAACCCCAGTTTTGCTATATAAGGGTGGGATTCAAAGGGGTCAAAATAATATAGGCGTGTTTTCGTGATGTGAAACTAAACAACAATGTTGGTCTTGGTCATATCTTAGTTAAATTCTAATATGGGTCATATCGGACCAAAAACTAGGTCACGTGGTCAAATTGCTTTTGAAGACCACTTTTGAACAGTCCTAAAGGTGGTCTTAATATAGGAAGCTTACTGTATATGTCAGATGTACGTACATTGAACATTCACTGGCCCATATATGGATGCCTCGTTAACAATGGTTAAATGATTGTTTGAAGTGAGGTGTTACGTCCCCAGCACTATTTAGGCCATTTTGGAGACGTTGCTTTTCTTCTTAGCCTAGATGCCTAACTTTATATAAAAGTAAACAAGACATTATGAATGCGGTAGAAGTTGCGAAATACAGTGGAATTCCTAAAATTAAGTCAGATTCTGCGATTAAAAACTTATTTAGTAGGTTGTAGTTATTCTGTCTTAGTGTTTTCTGTATACAATGTCCTCTGAGCAGGACCACTTTCGGGACTGTTAAAAAGTGGTCTTAAAGACCACTTTTGAACAGTCCTAAAGGTGGGTTTAATATAGGAAGCTTACTGTGTATGTCAGATGTATGTACATTGAACATTCACTGGCCCATATAAGGATGCCTCGTTAACAATGGTTAAATGATTGTTTAAGGGAGGTTTTATGTCTCCATCAGCACTATTTAGGCCATTTTGGAGACGTTGCTTTTCTTCTTAGCCTAGATGCCTAACTTTATAGAAAAGTAAACAAGACATTATAAATGCGGTAGAAGTTGCGAAATACAGTGAAATTCCTAAAATTAAGTCAGATTCTGCTTTTAAAAGGTTATTTAGTACGTTGTTATTCTGTTCTGTCTTTGTGTTTTCAGTATACAATGTCCTCTGATCAGAGACCACTTTTGGGGCTGTTCAAAAGTGGTCTTAAAGTGGTCCAGCCCGGTGGGCGGTGGCCGTCTTAAAGACCACTTTTGAAAGTCCTAAAGGTGGTCTGAATATAGGAAGCTTACTGTATATGTCAGATGTATGTACATTGAACATTCACTGGCTCATATATGGGGATGCCTCGTTAACAATGGTAAAATGATTGCTTGAAGTGAGGTTTTACGTCCCCAGCATTATTTATGCCATTTTGGAGACGTTGCTCCCAATTGTGTGGCACTTTAACCCAGCATTGAGATGAAATGACATTACAGTCCTTGCCGCCCAAACAAACCAAAAGGGTCTATATGCATGGACGGTCGAACTTGCACCACTTTAGATCCTCTTAGCGGTTTATCAGTACTCATGTGCGGTGGGTTTCAGCTCTGCATGGAAGCGTCATGCAGCCCATCTAATTCTTCCAGCCCGGTGGGCGGTGGCCGAATAGCTCAAAGATGGATGGCTCGTTAACAATGGTTAATTTGAACTCCTGCATGACATTACGAAAACACACCCGTGCGACATAGTTCATTTTTCATATCTCCAAAATGGCTACTTTTCGAATCAAATCCGTAATATTTTTCTTATTCTGCAAACATAGGTTCTGCGTGCCCGTATGAACCGCCTCATTGAGGTGGTTCTAACGAGTACCCACAACCTATGTCTTGAAGCAGAAATAAGAAGACCGCGGTCTTTGATATTTGGTACACAGCTTCAGTTAGTAGAACTCTGCCAAATTTGTTCAAATTATTGTCCTAGAACCAAGATGGGCTCCGCCCAGGGACGTACACGTTTTAAATAGATTTGCATAGGAGTGTAGGAGACCACTTGACATTGCTACACTAAATATCTAAGCTCTGGGCCTTATGGCTTCGGAGAAGACGATTTTTGAAGTTTTTTTTCCATTATAAGTGTATAGGAGCTAAGGGGCCCCGGGGCGTGGTCCATTTGGACCCCAGGGGCACGATTGGCAGGATTTATGTTGGTGACCACTTGCCGTTGCCACATGCTAAAAATCTAAGCTCTGGGCACTGTGGTTTCAGAGAAGAAGATTTTTTAAGCTTTTCTCCATTATGAGTGTTTGGGAGCTAAGGGGCCCCGGGGCGTGGCCCATTTGGACCCCAGGGTCACGAGTGGCAGGATTTATGCACGCTAAATATCTAAGCTTTGGGTCCTGTGGTTTCAGAGAAGAAGCTTTTTTTAAGATTTTTTTCCATTATGAGTCTATGAGAGCTTAGGGGCTCCGGGCCGTGGCCCATTTGGACCCCAGGGGCATGATTGGCAGGATTCCAGAAAACTTGTACACTCCATATTTTCCAGTTTTGTGATGTATTCCTTGCTTCCAAAGGATAACCCTTTTATAGAACATATTTATGTAGGTGACCACGTGCCGTTGCTGCATGCTAAATATCTAAGCTCTGGGCCCTGTGGTTTCAGAAGAAGATTTTTGAAGCTTTTTTTTCCATTATAAGACTATGGGAGCTAAGGGGCCCCGGGTGTGGCCAATTTGGACCCCAGGGGCATTATTGGCAGGATTTATGTAGGTAACCACTTGACATTGTTACAAGCTAAATATCTAAGCTCTGGGCCCTGTGGTTTCAGAGAAGAAGATTTTTTTTTTAAATTTTTCCCATTGTAAGTCTATGGGAGCTATATGTTACCATGGCAACCAGAGTTCCAATCTGATCAGCCCAAAAAACCTTATGTAGCCCTTCCGCCTACCTGATGATGCTTCTCATGAAATTTGATCAAAATTGGCCGGCTATGGTAGATGAAACAATATGGTGAAGTTATTTAGAACAGCGGAACTAGCAGTTTTAAACTTGATATCTTTATTTTTCGACATATTTTGTCGTATATGAGAAAATCGGGGCAGTTTACAGGGATTTTCACTTTTTCACCATATCCTTAGAACTTCCGGGCATGTTTGAAATCAAGACTAAAAGTGGGGTAGGGGAGAACATTTCGCCCGAGAACCCGATCTTTTGGGTCATTTAGCCTTGTCTAGCCCGTTTTCAATACGGGACAAATTGTACTGTTCGGTATGTGAAAACAACCTTTCTGATGACGTAATAGGTCATGGGGCAGGGTCACGCTATGCTTAAACATGCTCACGGACTTCCGTTTTTTTTCTG
The DNA here is from genome assembly GCA_963580285.1 of Lucinisca nassula. Classification (NCBI taxonomy): domain Eukaryota; kingdom Metazoa; phylum Mollusca; class Bivalvia; order Lucinida; family Lucinidae; genus Lucinisca; species Lucinisca nassula. Next base: position 134,678,030 of record OY757018.1, on the reverse strand, counting down.
CGTTTTTCTCAACCTTATTTTCCTCTCTTTTTCTATCATTCTACCTTATGTACGTTTCACTCTTTTGTACTTGTTTCGTACAGACAGCACGCCGTTTCAAAGAACATGGGACAGAATGGCAATTTAAGAGGCTATTTCTTTCGACTTTTTGCCAGGTTTGGAAGCCTTCGGTCCTGTTCCAGTATCTCTTAGAGGATTGATATGCATGTTGTGAACAGTTGTTGGAATACCCTATTCAAAAAGACCCTTGTCAAAAGTATGGTTGTATATGGGAAAGAATGAGGGTCGTGCAAAACGTTTTTGGCAGCAGTTACGTAAAAATACGCTATGGTAGTGGAAAGGATATAGGGGAACCCATAAAAAAACTTATGTTTTTTTAACCAGAACGCCCTGAATTTTCTGGCACTTGATATTTGGCTTGTAGCTTCATCTAGTTGACTTCTACCAAGGTTACTCAAATAATATCACTGGTGTCGAATACAGCCCACCAAAGGTTCACTTTTTAACAATGACCAAATATATGGAAAACTTTAAAATCTTCTTGTCTGTAAACAGAAAACCCAGGCCGTTGATGTTCAGTACATAGCTGTATCTAGTGGACCTCCATCTAAAATGTCAAATTATTGCCCTTGGACATAAAATGTATACAAAGTATCACAGTAATAACCTTGTGAAACTTCAATATCAAGTAGGTAACACTGTTAGCTAAGGAACTGGGATTTAAGGGTAAAACGAAACAGTTCATCAAGAAAACACGCCTATATAATTTTGCCCCCCTTGAACCTCAATTTTATATAGTAAAACCGGGGTTGCCGGGGTATACCTTAGTTTTCTTATTTCTGCTCTAAAATATAGATTGTGTGTACTCCTTAGAACCGCCTTATGGAGGCGGTTCTAACGAGTGCCACAATCTATATTTTGAGCAGAAATAAGAAAAATATCACAATTTTTCATCTTAATTTTTTTTTTCGGTGATAAAAGTGGCAATGTATTTGTATAGGCGTGTTTGCGTAATGTTAGGACTCAGTCCAAACTATTTAAGGGTTAAACGAAAAAGTTTAATTCTCAGTCCTGGACTATTTTCCCAGCCCATACTTTAATACTCAGGTAACTGGAAAGGAACTCTATAAGCTCTAAGCTTTCGTTTTCATCCTATAAAGTATTATTGTATGTATATAAGTATTGCATGCCACTGACCGGCCCCGATAGCTCAGTTGGTAGAGTGTCCGCTCCGGGGAACGGGAGTTCACGGGTTCGATCCCGGGCCGCGACATACCAAAGTCGTCAAAAATGGTACTAGCTGCTCCTCGCTTGGCACTCAGATTTACGGGGTAGAGCAAGGACTGGTCGACCGAGTGTCAGGATAATGTGACTAGGTGTGGTATCATGTAATGTGTCTGAGACATGATACTTCAGTGAGGCAGCACTATAAAAGTGAGCATTGAGCTCCCCCCCCCCCCACACACACACACAATGCATGTCACTGAAATTGTGAAATACATATGTTTAAACTTTAATTCTCAGTGACAATCGACCAACCAGTACTCTCGGTGCTTTGATTAACCCACGGAGGAACATGTGTCAGGTGTATCCCGTTACGATAACACATCCGTGTGATATAGTGCATTTTTTCATACCTCCAAAAAGGTACTTTTCTGATGAAAATTTGTGATATTTTTCTCATTTATACTCAGAACATAGGTTTTGGGTGCTCGTTAGAACCGCCTCAATGAGGTGGTTCTAACGAGTACCCACAACCTACGTATTGGAGCAGGAATAAAGAAAATAATGTTTACCCCGTCAACCCCAGTTTTCTCTATATAAGGTGGGGTTTAGGGGGGTCTTTATTTCACGGACTTGTTCACGTGATGCATTCCAAATAATGAAAGCGACTTACTTCACTTCTATTTTACTTAACAATATGCATTATACTGAGTAGTGTCTTGTTTGATTTGGTTCAGAGTTTATCGGAATGGCCAACATTATTAAGGTCGTGCAGATCCTGTCAGTTGATCTACACACCGATTGCCTAGACATTACGAAAACTCGCCCATACAAATACACTGTAAACTTTACCTCCGAAAAAAAAACAACATTTTTAGGATGAAAATGTGTGATAGTTTTCTTATTTCTGCTCTAAAATATAGATTGTGCGTACTCGTTAGAACCGCCTCGATATGTTAGTTTTCTATATTTTAGAGCGGAAATAAGAAACATTAGCTTTACCCCTGTAAACCTCAGTTTTACTATATAAAAGTGGGGTTCAATGGGGTCAAAATTATATAGATGTGTTTTCGTGATGCATGCTTATAAATAAGCGGGTTACCGGTACGGTACGCATTCTTTCGCCAGAAACTGACAACTACCCATCTTGAATAAGCGGAAGGAAGATAATGGCGTGCCCTAAATATTTATTGACTTGCTTAAAAAGGAATTATTCCGAATAGCTAAATCAACAAAGACACAAAGACGCTGCCTGGTGCTCAAGACTGGTCGCCATTCTTAAGCATCTACATATAACGAACTGCGACACAGGCAGCAAAATAAAATACTATGGAAATTCTCTAAGATCAATAGAGTTCCAATTACTGATTTCGATTTCTGGTTGCGATGAATACGATTGAATGTTGTTTGTAAAAGAAATATTAGTGGCTGTCCGCTTACGGTCATAGATCTATAAGGAAGTTTGGACAACTGCATGTCTTTATGCACTTCAGTGCATGTGCAGTGTTAATTGAGCGTGTATATCGGCAAATTGGCGATAATTGGACACATCACGGGCTGCCAAACGCAATTATTGGTTCCGATGCAGTTCATCAATAAATTCTGTACAGAACAGATTGACCCTTTGAAAACATAAAGAACATAGCAGTGAACATGAACAAGTGTTTTTGTTTCTTCGCCATCTGAATTGGACTTATTTAACCAAAATATATTGTGCGTTGTCCTGTAGATTTGGGGTACAGTAACATAAACAGCCGAGTCCAGTACCTTGTGAAAACTGGAGTATTAAGTTACGAAGTGACTTTGTTTTAAAATGTGTTGACATAATGATGGCTATCTGAAAGAATGCGGAGGCAATGAATACCTTCATTTTTCCGATTTCGTCATTGAACATAACGTTATAAGGTCATTGAAATTAACACTCTTGTAAATTACGTTATACGAGAGCAGGACTATTCAACTACATTGCACATTTTACCGCCGTACTTTTCAGATGAAAAACAAAAGAATAATAATTTTCTAATTTCTGCACAAATTATAGCCTGAGGGTACTCGTTATAACCGCCTCGACAAGGCGGTTCTAAGGAGTACCCAGAATCTATGTTTTTGAGCAGATATAAAAAAGATGTATAGCCCTCTAAACCCCAGTTTTACTTATTAAAGTGGGATACAATGGGTCAGAATTTTATAGGCGTGCTTTCATGATGCAGAGCATACCACTTCTATTCTCTTATTCTTTCTAAAACACATTGTGTTTCGTGGTTCTGCTCTGACATAGGTTGTGGGTGCGTCTTAGAACCGCCTCCATGAGAGTCTGTAGTACAACTAAAACAAATATGTCATTTTGTTTTAAGAAAGGAATTGCATTTTAAGAATCACACAGAAGATCATTCTGTCACAAGGATATGTTGTTTTAATGATGAAAGTGGTTTTCCTTGTTAGATGTCTTATCTAATAAGCGGTGCTTCAATGACGGAACGATACAATCCGCAGAGCTTTTTATTTGTGTATTGATTTTTCCCAGAATTCGGAATCTAATAGTCTGTATGAAAATGCTTTATGTGGTATGACTGTACAATGTTGACATTGTGTTAACGGATCGACTTATGCAGGATATTTGGTAAAAACCTTGTTTCTCCTGGATTTACCATGCTTTACTATGGAATTGAAACTGTCATGTTTGTTCGCCATAAAGTTATCGTATATCAAGTCATTCCTGGAAATGAAGCTTTCAGGAAAAACGGGGGTTTAGGGGAGTATAATTGCAAGTCTAAAGTATAGTTTAATTTATAGTTTAGGAAACTCCTTAGAATCGTTTCAAATAAATCTTCTTGAATTCTTGCACAAAGGATATTGCATAGGTATAGGGGCTCTCGGTAGAGCTGACTCAATGACAGAGACAGCCCTAATGAACGCCCACAACCTATGTTGGATGCATAAAATAAACAGCACGTGCCATTCATGGTCAGGGCTTAACTCGTATTTGACACATACGATCCATCTAAAACCATCAGACTTGTTCTCATTACCAGTTTTATTTATTTCTTTAAATGTAATTTTTGCAATAAATAACATTGTATTGTCAGCAACCCATATAGACTCGGCTCAGATGCCGCGTACTATCTAATCTGGGTCTATTAAGATTTCCATAATTTCCAAAATGGGACACTAGTCGTAAACATTAGGTATTAACAATAACGCAGTGTTGCATATATACGTGTAGCAGTCATAATAATACAATGCTGAATATATACATGTAGTAAGGACAATTAGGTACCATGTATTCAGTAGTGATATGACGATTTCGTAACAAGGGCATGGTTGTAAGTTACGGGTGACATAGGATTTCAGCTTAATTTCATTTGCATAGTTAAACGTAATTCATTACGAAAACGCGCCTATACAAATACATTGCAAACGTTACCACCGAAAAATGAAAATTTTCAGATGAAAAAGTGTGATATTTTTCTCAGTGCTGCTCAAAATTGATTGTAGGTACTCATTAGAACCGCCTCATTAAGGCGGTTCTAACGAGTACCCACACTCTATATTTTTGAGCAGAAATAAGAACAATTACTATATCCCCCTGTAAACCCCAGTTTTACTATATAAAGTGGGGTTTAGAGGGGGTCAAATCTATATAGGCGTGTTTTCGTGATGTGACATTCTTCAGATTAATCACCGAACAGAAAACATTGAGACAGAACACGTTGATGGATAGCAAATGCCATAAACTGGAACACTGTTTCACAGTGCTGGATTAGTGTACTTTACTTCAAGTTTGAATTTGATTTCACCGTTCCATGAAATATTGATTCCGTCCGATCAAACTGCCAAAAGAAGAGATAGAAAGAGACATCATGGCAGCATTCAAAACAAGAAAAAGAGTGCACATAAAACAATAAACAATTTTGCAAATAGGAGTTCTCTGCTCGTGAATAATTAGCCAGCACTTGACGTTGACCATGCACTATGACGCTTTGGTTGCTCTTTCTTTTGGTTATGTTTCTTTTCACTGGTTCCGATGTTGTTGCTTTATCTTCGATGTGTGATACATCTAGAGTTGTTGGTGAGTATAACATGAGCCCCGCCAAGCGAATTTGTGTCTTCGAGCATTCCGTCATGACAAATTTTAACTGCGCATGCTCAGCCATTCAGAGGGGCCAGGGATATGGCTTTCTGTCTGAAGGTTCCTCTTGATTCACTGCTTGTATGAGCGAGCAGCGACGGTTCTGGCGAGACTGCGCGGATGCGCAGACTCGCCTGAACCTTCGCTGCTCGCATAGGCGATAAGTACCAACATCGCTTGACGGGGCCCACATATTCTTGTAAGTTGAGTAAATTTCAGTCCATAAAAAAAAAACTTTCAAATGCAATATATGATATTAGTACTGATGTCGTATATACCCGGACAAGAACCAGGCATCACCTTTTTCAAGGATCAGTGTTCGGTTATAAATTCTGTCGCGTCGGTGCTTTCAACAAGTGATCACAAACGGATTTAATTTGGGTCAAGAAAAGGTATTCTAGCCTTGGTGACTCTTTCGGTTACGCGACAGACGGGTCATCAGGAGGTCGTCGGTAACCTTCTTTATGACCAGTCTGTCTCAGCCGCTGATTTAAAATGGGCTGTTGTCAGTTTCTGAGGAAACAATGTTTAGAGCAGAAGTGTAGGCAATGATCAGGAATCGATACAATTACCCAACACATTCCACGGTGTGTTTGGAAATACTGCCCTACTTGGCATTTCGTAAATAGTCTTGACTGGGCCGTTTAATTCCAAAAAAGCCTAACTAAGAAGGGGTGACAAATGTCTGATTTAAACTGTAAGTTGCTAAGGTATTGTGTAGTTTGGAATTCAGGTAGGAAGCCAAAAAGGATTGTAAGGAGTATTTCTGAGACAAAATTACGTTTTCCTAATTAATTATGTTTTGTCTGCTCGTAAATCTGGACGAATGAAACACTGCCTGCAAGTAATCTCTTCTCGTGCCTGTAAATGCATAAGAATTTGGGGTTTATGACACGAGTTGTAGACTGGTACAACATAGATAAATATAAAATAGACCAAAATGCCATGGTGAGCTTACTTGTTGTCTGGGTGCTTATATAAATATATTGAGAATTTACTGAAATGTAAATAGCTATGTCCGTGGTCTGAGCTTATAAAACTGTTGTCAAGCTCACCAGCATGAAAATCTAATGCTTAGAAAGATACAAACATACAAACTTCATTTTATTATTCAATTGATATTTCTACTCAAAGAGCATTAAAATAATTTTATTTTCTGATGCATAGACTTTGTAATGTTACTGATTGTTTTAAAGGAAACTGAAAATCACCACTTTTTGATATCTTATAAATAGTTTACAGTGAAACCCTACTATTATGACTAACACAGTTTGTATGTTTTTATATGTACACTGTAAGGTAAGTAACCTTATGATTTCATAGACAAAATAGACGATGTCGCATTTTAATAAGGTAGGTATGTTTTTGTACACTATCAGCATCTTGTGAATGTGTAAGCAAGCGTGCTTCCTAAATTGTTTTCAATAGACTTCATCACTGAAGAGGTAAGCAAGCAAATATCTAAATATACGTCTATTTGGACAATTCTACTCAAACAAAGGACGGAACAATTCAAATAGTACATTTGAACCAAGTCAGAAAAGCCTTGTTTTGCCATTTACGTATGGCGAAGGTGCAAACAAGACTAAACAGCCGCAGACTCTGATCAGCATCTTTATGTTCATTGCATGTATAGTTTAACATTTCAAGTTCCTTCATCTGAAATTTCTACACTCTTGCTAGCCTGCCTAACTAAGAAGACTGGTTTGTATCTTACCTTGGGTCAGTTGTTCAAAACAAACGATGTTGATAGTTAATATATCGTTAAAACTTTGATCTTTTAATATGGCAAATATATTGATATTTTTGCTGAAAAAAATGTGAGCAGCTTTTGCTAAAGCTGCTCTCAGTTTGTCAGCAAAAATAACACTATATTAAATGTCGTACTTGTTAGAACAGTTAAAACAACTAACAAGCTTGTTAAGCTAATGATGCTTTGAACAACTGGGCCCTGGTCGCAAACCCCGACTACTTTTGTGGGAATGGTCGATATTTAAAACATTTGTTGCACCGATAAGACGAGAAAACTTGGACACTAGTGTTCAATAATCAATATTATGACCTAAACAGTCCTTAAACGACAATAACTTATTAGATAATCATTAAATGAACGCGTAGTCACACGGTGAACGCGAAGTCATTTGCAACATTTGGATGACAGTGCTGATTACACAAGGGGAAAAAATGTCATATACATGTCAGTATATTTACGTCTTTGCAACAGATTAATCAAATGACCATATAGGCACACCAAACAAAGTCTTGGATCAATATTGACCTCCCCCATAGTCAACCGAAATTTATTCAATATTTTCGTGTCGTTTTTAGTCTAAGGAAAAATATATTTTCCATTCATTGGAACTGATCATGGAATTCAGCTCGTTTCGATTGCTGCCACTATAAGCCATTCCATGTCCATGACAGTTTATTCCGAATGATTTAGAATTATAAAGATATCCTGATGTGTTCAGTGTTCGCTTTAAATCAATGAGGGATATGTTTGTTTCAATGGATGCGGGCCAGTATAATAGGTCTGAACGAACTCAAACGACTTATGGTGACGAAGTGAGCATAACAAAATGCAACCCAACCGTAAATGTGAGAAAGTGACATCAGTGAAAGAAGATAATATTCCAGTGAAAGCGAGAATCAGTTCGACCGTAACTCAATAAGCATGATACATCTGTCACACAGCACAACAAAGAATAATCCCTGGTATTACTCTGCGGTTTAAAAAAATATTGATAATAGATAATTGAAGCTTTACCATCATATTATGTCAGGGGCCAGTTGTTCAAAACCAACGATGTCGTAATTTAACGTATCGTTAAAACTTTGATCATTTAATTTGGCAAATATGCTAATATTTTTGCTGAATAAATGATAGCAGCTTTTGCAAAGCAATAGCTGCTCTCATTTTTTCAGCAAAAATAACACTATATTAGATACTGTACTTTCTAGAACAATTAACAATTTGACCACTAACGAGCTCGTTAAGCTAACGATGCTTTGAACAACTGGACCCAGATCGTTATAAGGTCCTTATTCTACAACTAACGGATGCATAAGTTTTTAGCTTTATATCACTACGTTAACACGCCCCTATAATGTGCATCCCTCTAAACCTCATTTTTAATAGAGAAATCTCGGGTTTACTGGGTAACACCTTTTTCATATTTCTGCCCCAAGACATAGGTTGTGGGTACGCGTTAGAGCCACCTAAATTAGGCGGTTCTAACGAGCACTCAGAACCTAGGTTTGGAATATAAATATTGTTTTGGGTACGCGCTAGTATATTAGCTGATTAATAACGTATGACAGTTCACAAATGCCTATTTACTGTTATTTCAAGTATGTTGATCAACGCAATGTACTGTCCGTCGAGGAATAGTTGACAGTGACGTCAAGACTTGTTTTTGTTCTGAACAATGCAAAGCTTATGGGGCTAACGGTAAAATAGCTCAAATAGTCAACTACGTCACTGCCAGCTATTTGTTGGCGAACTATACACGGACGCTTAGTTATACTACAACTTATTATTGTTCAGCGAAACAATTCAATTTTAAATCGTTATCTTAGACCCTTGTCATTTCATATGAAATTGACTAAACTCGATAAAGCCATGCTTCATCAATGACAACTCGTGTAATAATTTAATATATATATATTTGTGATGTATATAATCATCCAAAACGTTTATGTCCTGTCAAAAAGTGTTTCCCGCTAATTCGTCCGTTCGACAAGCCTTTAGCATTTGCGAAAACTCTAACTTTAACCCTTATGTTCATGTCAATTTCTCAAGAACAACAAGAGCTTTATAAATGATACTTGTTACAATTTGCATATGGGAATGACAACTTTATTGCAAGAATCCGTATTTGACCTTGACCAACATTTGGTCGTTCACTTCGTGAACTATTGCGTCAACAGCTTTTACCCTGATATTCTAATCCATTCCTCAAGAACTATAAGAGCGTCATTAATGATATTTGGTACAAACCTTGGTCTAGGAATTGCAACTTTAGTGCAGCACACTTATTTGACCTTGGCCTAAATTTCATGGTTCACTGACTTTGTAAACTATTGCATCTATCCTAGCTTTCATCCTAATGGTCAAGTCAATTTGTCAAGACTTATAAGAGTTTCATTTAAGATAACTGGTACAGACTTGTATCTAGAAATGACAGCTTAAGTGCGACATCCATATTTGACCTTGACTTACATTTTATGGATCACTGACTCAGTAAAGTATTGCATCAACCCTAGCTTTAACTATGGACATTTTTGTATCAAACATGTGGTAACAGTTATTAGCTCACATGAAGCAAGTAACCTTACGCCGTGGCCTGTGTGCCATCGTTCGTCCGTCCGAGCATCGGACAACACAGATATTTAGAGCTGCCAAAATCGTTCTTTTCCGATATCCAAGATGGCCATGGAACCATCTTGAAAACCTTTAAACGACATTACCTCCCGTACGTTAAGTTGAATTCAGTTAAAACTTGATGGGAGGCACTGGAGCGACATGCGGAACAGAAGTGTTAAAATGATTCTATTTCGATGACAAGGCATTCATCTTGAAATTCTCTAAACGAACCTTCTTTCTGAAAGTGTGCCAAAAGTTGGACTAAAATTGGACGCATCAACCTGAAGGCGATATGGAGATTCAGAATTGCAAATGATATTCCCGTCACCAGAAGCCAGTCTGCATCAAAATTTAATGCGAGGCATCGGGACGAAAGGGAAATTCAATTTCGTCAAAATCTATCTGTTCCGTTATTCAGGAGGACCAACACAGCGACCATTTTAAAAAATCATCAGCCTTTAAGTAGGTCGGATGGAAATGTCTGTCCATTCTGATATCCAGTGCTGCCATCTTGAAAATATCAAACTACACATACCCATGATGAGCCAAACTCCTGATACCTGTGACTGTAAAAATTCAATGCATTGCTATCCTGCTGCTGGTCATATTATTACTGGCAATTTAAAAATTATTCCTGGTTCAAGGATACGAAATATAATTTCAAAAGGTCCGAAATATCGATTTCCTTCAAATATTGATTTCAATAAGTGTCGAAATGAAATCGCTGCTGCCTTGAATGAATTTTGTAATCGATGGTGTAGAGAGCATAAAGCTCTTAAAGAATGGAAATTACCATTCTGAAACTAGTGAACAAACGCATTTCTTTCTATTCTCAAAATACGAACTTATTACCTCCTATACCTAAGACGTCTTTACGTCACCTTAAACTAGGTATTCTCCACCGGAGTCTAACTGTTGGATTTCTTCTGCTCCAGCATTTCAGTGATTTTGCTGTCGAGTCCTCACCGTTGTTTCATCTCTGTGGTTGTTTATTTTTTTGTGAGCACGGAGATGTTGCAGGCCTTCATGCGGACTGAAAAAAATATTTATCTAAATCGCGACGGAAGTAAGGGCGAGGATTGTGGCCACGTACAATCGATTTAAGCCCCCCCCCCCCCCCCCCCACCGGTGGAATTCGTTTCACTGACCGTTCTAAGGCGGTTCTTCTGTCGCGATTTTTTTTTTGGTCATGGTTTGTCTTTGGGTGTTTGTATCGCTTACATTATTTTGATTCGGATAGCCAATTGGCCATTTTGTAGGACAGTAAATGTCCTGTTGGCTTTCCGCTAGTGATGTTTCCATTTGGGTGTGTTGTTTCATGTTTGTGTTTCTTTCCCTTTGGTGTCTCTGACAGGAGTTCTGGGTTAATTGTATCGATTCCTGATCATTTCCTTCACTTCCATTTTTATGCCCCCGCCATTCGACGAATGGTGGCAGGGCATATAGCGTTGCCCCTGTCCGTCCGTTCGTCCGTTAGTTAGTTCGTTCGTCCGTCCGAAACTTAATTTCTTATTTCTGGATTGATTTTGAAATTACTTTGTAGAAATTTTAATCATCATGAGACGATGTGTCACGTGCAAAACCCAGGTCCGTACCTCCAAGGTCATGGTCATTCTTCGTGGTCAAAGTTAAAAAAAGGGTCCGAAACTTAAACGCAGTCAATAATTTTCTTATTTCTGGATGGATTTTGAAATTCATTTGTAGAAATGCTAACCATCATGAGACGATGTGTCACGTGCAAAATCCAGGTCCGTACCTCCAAGATCAAGGTCATACTTAAAGCCCCGGTCCCACAGACCTTGCGACTGCGATGCGACCTCTCTGCAACTGATTTCGTTGCAACTGGCCCGCGACCTTTGCAACTGTTGCAACTAAATTTGCACCGTAAATGTGATCGCCGACTTGTCGACGACCGGTCGCCGAACAATCGGCGATTAATGTTGCCCAACGTCAGAGATTGATCAGCGACTTGTCGCTGAAGAATCGCCGTATGATCGGCGACTGACCTGCAACAAGTGAAACAGACCTTGCGACTGCGATGCGGCCTCGCTGCAATTGATTTCGTTGCAACTGGCCCGCGACCTCTGCAACTGTTGCAACTAAATTTGCTTCGTAAATGTGATCGCCGACTGGTCGGCGACCGGTCGCCGAACAATCGGCGATTAATGTTGCCCAAAGTCGGCGATTGATCAGCGACTTGTCGCCGAAGAATCGCCGTATGATCGGCGACTGACTTGCAACAAGTGAAACATGATCGGGGACTAGTCGGCGATCAATCGGCGACTCTTCAGAGACTGGATAAAACCGATCGGCGACTTTTGCGTTTTTTTTACACAGACAAAAATAAACTAAATTTTGCGAGAGAGATCAAATCATTTCTGAAAATTTTTCGAGAGAGATCAAATCATTTCTGTGCAAGTTGTCATCATGGCAACACAGCAATTAATTCGCTTACAACAGTTCAACCAGCAATCAGCATTTATGGCTGTTGTGCTCTACAGACGTATAAGGCAGAGACGACGAAGACGTTATTGGATAAGGCATTGGATTGCCAGAAGGCCTCAGTTTGGAGATTTCGAAATTTAATTGTGGAGTTGGAGAGAGAAAGTCAGGGGCACCTTTTTACAGCTTGTTGGCGACCATTTGCAGATCAATCTCTGATCGATCGCCGACCCATCGCCGAACAGTTGCCGACCGATCGCCGATAGGTCGTGGATCGATCGCGGATCAGTCGGCGATCGGTCTGCGACCAGTCTCCGATAAGTTGCAATAAAGTTGCTAGAATTTAGAGCCAAATTTGCATAATTTGGTCGGGGATCGATCGGTGACTGTTCCGCGATCGATCGGAGATTGACTTGCGACGTCTAGAAAACAATTGCAACTAGTCTGCGATCAAAATCAGTCGCAGCCAGTCTTTTGTGCATGCCCAAAAGACGATCAGCGACTAAATTTGATGGGCGACCTACCCGCGACCTTGCTGCAACCTTTATAAAACCTCTCTGCGACTTCTGCAACCGCTCTGCGATTGCCATTTTTTTGTCGTGGAGAGGTCGAATCGCGGTCGCAAGCTCTGTGGGATAAGAGGTCAAATTTAAAAAAGGGTCCGAAACTTAAACACAGTCAATAACTTTCGTATTTCTGGATGGATTTTGATATAACTTTGTAGAGATGTTAACGATCATAAGACGATGTGTAACGGGCCAGACCCAGATCCGTAACTCCAAGGTCAAGGTCATTCTTAGGTAAAAAAAATGGTCCGAAACCTAAACGCAGTCAATAACTTTCTTATTTCTGGATGGATTTTGAAATTACTTTGTAGAAATATTATCCACCATGAGACGATGGGTGACGTGCAAAACCCAGGTCCGTACCTCCAAGGTCAAGGTCATACTTAGAGGTCAAAGGTCAAAAAAGGGTCCGAAACTTAAACACAGTCAATAACTTTCTTATTTCTGGATGTATTTTGAAATTACTTAGCATAAATGTTGGTCATCATGAGGCAATCTGCCTCACACAAAACCAAGGTCAATACCTCCAAGTTCAAGGTCACAATTAGAGGTCAAATGTGAAAAAGGGTCCAAAACTTAAACACCTTCAATAACTTTCTATGGATTAATAAGATCGTAGACATTGGCAAGTAGGTCTTAAATCAACAGTATGTCACTGCTGACAGCAGCATACTAAGCAAAATAATTTAATGGGAATAACGAATCAGAAGAGAGCACTCAGCAATCTTCTGAGTCAAAGCAGAGAACTTCATGTTCGATCAAGGCAGTCCCAACTCAACACAACATCATTATATCAAGCCATGCAATGAGTACCAATCTAAATCCCACTTTATATCGATAAAACTGGGATGTACAGGGCTGTACATTATTTTTCTTATTTGCGCCCCAAGACACCGGATGATGGTACTCAACAGAACCGCCTCAATGAGGCGGTTCCAAAGAACACCTATAATCAGTATTTGGAGTATAAAGGAAATAAAGACAAATATCACGTTTTAGAATAAAAATTATCAGTTTTAAAGATATGATAGGATAGAATGCACCATGCCACAGATATGTTATCTTAATGAATCATCAATGTTCATAAACTGGCAATAAGTCAATATCAAAACACACTGTTCGATACATGTGGGTCATTTATATTCCTTGCGCTTTGTTTTTTTTTTACATGCGGTTTAAGTTTATTGGCCAGCGATTGTCACGAGGACACCAGCACTACATTAGATATCGATAAAGATTCCGACTAATTAAACCAGTGTATTTGCTTTATGTTATCTTCCATGGCAAATTATGCACAACTTATAATTATGTTGATAACCAATCTTTGAGTGAGTGAGTATTTGAGTTTTACGTCCCACCAACAGCTAAGGTCATACGGAGACGGGACCTCGGTTTAAAGACTAATCCGAAGGTCTGGAGAAGCCCGGGATCGATCCTGCAACCCCTGGTTTACAAGGCGAGTAGGTAACCACTGCACCACGGAGGCTTCTAACCAATCTTTGACAATTGTGTTAGAGCGTAGAATCTAAGGCTCAGTGGTGTCACTCACACGGGCCAGGATTTACCGTTAGTATCCATTTTTTCAGCAATTCCTCATTCCTTTATTTCAATTGTCGTGTCGTAAGATGGGACGGGGGCGGTGGTTGTGGTGGTCGTGGTGGTCGTGATGGTTGTAGTCGCTGATAATGGCTTCAAAAACACTTCCTGTCTTTAAGGACGTCATCCAAAATTACGTCCTTAAACACGGGGAGTGTTATGAACCTCAGCTCCTGCTTACAATTTTCTGCATTGCTAGTGATAGATTATTCTTGCACACCAGACAAGGAAATCCGTGATTTTACCCTGGGATAGAAATGTATGTTCTAACCCTGGTGTTCTTACCACAAATCGAATATTCTAGCGTGTTTGATAAATACACTGGTTGAATACGACCTCGTATGCGCCGTCGTTAAGGTTGACGTCACAGCAACGTCACTTAACATTCCTGCAGTGTCAACACAATATGGCGGACGTTGGTAACCGAAGTGATTGCAGCATTAAAAATCCGTTTTAAGAAATGGAATGTATGCAAGAAAAAGAATCCAATATGGGTGTGAGGGGTGGATAGAAAAATCCGTCCCTCGGGATCACTGTCCGGCATCACTCGGCAAGCCTCGTGATGCCGGACAGTGACCCTCGGGACGGATTTTTCCATCCACCCCTCACACCCATTTAAGATTCTTATATGCATGCATGCATATCTTGCATGTTTTAAACCAGCCTCTGATAACTGCGTCAGGATGTAGTAGACTCGTCGGGTTAATGGTTAGAGTATTGAACTCTGATCGGTCCGGTCAATGGTCGTTTCCCACTTAGCTAAATAGATGATCTTACATGAGTGCTCATGTATTGTTGAATTTATTAAACGAGTTGAGGAAAAGGGATAAAATGCGAGGCTTTGCCGAGCATTTTATTCCTTTTCCTCAACGAGCTTAATCAATTCAATAATACATGAGCACGAATGCAAGATTCTATTTATCATATGACATTTAAAGCGCATTTTATTCACGATTGTTTACAAAAAATGTCAATATTCCGCCGTTAATAAACGCGACGTCGTTAAGGACGTTGTATATGTAACGTTAAGGGACGTATCTAGCTAATTTGCATATTTAATCCACTAGTGGATTATCGAAAATAATACATGGCGTTATTACACTCTCAGACGCGACCTCATATGATAAACTTCATTCCTTTGTGACTACTTTCCTTTTGATTTATTATTTTGGGTTTAATGACACGTCAACCCTTGTGGGTCATTTTGTTTCGTCTCATAGAGAAAGGGAGAAAGAGATAGAAGAGATAAGTAGATGAGCTGAACGTGAGGGACAGAGGAGAAAGATGAATATGATGGGAAGTGCAGAAATAGAAGAAATGACAACAGTAGGCCTTGCCAAAATGTAAGCCGATATCAGTTGGACGCCCCAGTGACACAGGATACACGTCAACTTTGCCTCACACAGCCACCCGTACCTTCCTGTTGCATTGCATTTTGCATTATAAAACATACAAAAAAAAAATACATTATAATGAAACACAAACCGATATTACAGTGCGAAAGCGACCACGATCGGCATGCTAATCCGCCATAGAAAACAGGAAAAGACAAAATTGGCCTTGTATGTTCTTGTATACTTTTATGTTTGATTTATGCGAATTGCTGTCCCCCGAAACGCGAAATGAATTTTCCTATGCATGATGGCGTTTGAAATCAGCCTGAGATTTAGTCGCCATATTCAAGTGAGTACAAACAAGCCCAAAGAAAATTTCTGAAGGTAATATTTGATTATAATTTGATGGGTTAGGGAAGGGGCATGTAAATTATTTCAGAACTAGCCGCCAGAAATGTATTCAAATAAAATGTTCTGCATGGTAGTAGTTTCCAAAGTAATGACGGCAGTTTTCATTACGAAAACACGCCTATACAAATACATTGTCAAGTTTTTGGCCAAAAATAAGAAATTCTAAGATAAAAAAATGTGATATTTTTCTTATTTTTGCTCAAAACATAGATTGCGGGGACTCGATAGAACCGCCTCGACGAAATAAAATAATGTATACCCCCTTTCAGAATATAACCTTTAGTTGCGCGAAGACATTTTAGACAGCGCACAGCGAAGATTCTGAGCAGACCGTGCATCTCAGAGTTTTCGCTGGGCGAACATGTTCCATTACGAAAACACGCCTATACAAATACACTGTAAACTTTACCCCCGAAAAATCGACAATTTTCAGATGAAAAACTGTGATATTTTTCTTATTTTTGCTCAAAACATAGATTGCGGGGACTCGATAGAACCGCCTCGACGAGGCGGTTCTATCGAGTACCCACAATCTATATTTTTGAGCAGAAATAAGGAAAAATAATGTATACCCCCTTAAACCCCAGTTTTACTATATAAAAGTGGGGTATGAGGGGGTCAAAATTGTATAGGCGTGTTTTCGGGATGGAAGTTTGTCTGAATAAGAACAGGAACCCGCTACTTTATATTCTCACTTCTTATATGTGTTTGTTTGAAATCGATTGACAATCCGACCGCAGGTGCCAAATGTGTGTCGATTGAAATGAATGGTTGGTTTTATCCGATGTACTTCCTTGTCCTGCTCTCTATTTCGCTGAATCAAAAGATAAATATGGTTCCTTGGACAGGCGACTTATTGATCGAGTTCTGGAATGGACAAGTTAATATCAGAAAGGCAAATACGTGTTGACATAGCAATGGCTGATGTTGATTAAGATTGATTCAGCATTTGGATGCAATTTGTTGTCACCATATTGCCGCGTTGGGAATATTATAACAACCACAACATGAATAGCTAATGTTGAAATTGTGTCACGCACTTGTTGACATTTATCACTTAGGGATTGTTTGCATTATTTTGTTTGTTTGATTTGAGGTTTAACGTGCCGTCAACACTGTAAAGGTCATTTTGGAGACGTTGCTTCAAACTGTGTGGGACTTTTACCCAACATGGAGATAAAATGACATCTCAAGCCCTGTCGCCAAATGAAACCAAAAGGGTTTATAAGCATGGACGGTCCGACTCGTACCGCTTTGCCTGGGCAGGCTTAGATCCTCTAAGCAGTTGACCAGTACTTGTGTGCGGGTCGGTTTCAGCTCTGCGAGGAAGCATCATGCAGCCCACCTATTTCTTGAAGCCCAAATGGGCGGGGGCAAATGGTTTTCATTATATAAATTTCTATTTAAAGCGTCTATGTTGGTTACTTGTTCGAGACAATTCAACAAGTACTCACAGTACTGTAGTAGTTTGAGTGAAAAACTTAGATAGTTGAAATGTTTTCTTATTACCCATCTTTATTATTTGACTATCCTGTATTGATCGGAGGCCATCCGTATTAACACCAGCTCACCCAATATTAACCGGAGATCAAAAATGAATAATCATGTCAATCAACAAGATTGTCATTAATCAAGTAATTTTGTATTGGCCAAGCTACAGGTCCGAGCTCTGCTGTATTGGCCAATACGGCAGACCTCGGACCTGTAACTGGGCCAATACGAAATTATTTTCCAATACAGCAGACTTCGGTCCTGTAACTGAGCTTATACGAAATTACTTGGCCCAGTTAGAGGTCCGAGGTCTGCTGTACCTCAGACTTCGGACCTGTAACTGGGGGCGAATACGAAATTACTTTATTAATAACATTATATTATCCAATTTTCCGAAAATAAAAATACTAAACTTGTGGGAAGTTAAATGCCTGCATCAGGGAAACAATTTTGAATGTTAAACACCCTCTAAACCCGCTATACATTGGGACAATGTGGAGTATACTTGGGTATTCACCACTGTCCTTATTTTTGCAAATAAAGATATTTACTACTCGTCAGAACCGCCTCATTGACTAGCACCCATATCCTATGTTTGGACTAAAAATAAGAAGTATGTATTTACATGTAAATTCATCTGCTAAACAAATGGTAGGCCCAGAGATAAGGCATTACTCAAACACGCCTATACAAATACATTGCCACCTTTATCGCCGAAAAAATGAAAAAATTATGATGAAAAATTGTGATATTTTTCTTATTTCTGCACAAAATATAGACTATGGGCACTCGTTAGAACCGCCTCATCGAGGCGGTTCTAACGAGTACCCACAATCTATATTTTAGAGCAGAAATAAGAAAAATAAGGTATACCCCCGGAAACCCCAGTTTTTCTATATAAAAGTGGGGTTCAAGGGGGTCAAAATTATATAGGTGTGTTTCCGTGATGAAAACACTGTTTTAGCGCACGGGTGGTGTATTTTTCCCTACTTCAACAACCATTATCAACCTAATACACAAATCCACTGCCAAATGTTATTTGCTTTCTTCTGCTTATTTAAAAAGCACAGAGGACAGTTTCTGGCGCATAAATATGCACATTTTTGGTTACAAGTAGAAGTGAAGCAATGATCAGAAATCGATACAATTATCCAAGACATCTGAGGAAAAGAAGCACAAAGATTAAGCAATGACACCACAATAAAAACATTGCTAGTAGAAAACCAAAAAGGACAGTTTCTTTTCCCACTAAATGGCCAAACGGCTGTCTAAAATAAGAATTGTTAGCAGTATATGTATGGCCAAGGCAAACAATGACAATACCAAACAAAAAAGAATCACTGCCTTTAAACAGTCAGTAAAATACTACGGGAGTTTACGGGGGCACAATCCTCTTCCTTGGTTCCGCTGTGGTTTACGCATTGTTAATCAATTTGTCCAGTCCGCGAGAAGGGGTTCATCAGCGTAACATGTGTTTTAGCCTGTCCTGCAAAATTGTGGTTAGACAATCTGACGTATGTTGACCATTACAAAAACTACTCTATAGAAATACATTGTAAACTTTGGTCTTTAGAATATGTTCATTGTTCTTAAGGGATACTCATTTTATTCTTTATTTACTTTACCGCAGCTGGTGTTGTGCCGTGTGGAGGCAGTAAACAGTCTCCCCGTACATCATCATAGTGCAGATTTTATACTTTGTTTTTGATCCTTTGAGATCGTTGGGCATATTCTGAGGACTCCTAAATTTACTATTGGTTTAGACTTAAGTAACTAAACCACTGTTTCTGTTTATTTTGGACTTATTTTGATATACATCACTGTCTTTTAACTGTCCCTTTGAAACTTTAAACGAAATTTCAGCACAGTTTACCATTGGTTTTCGTCACCAATTCTTGACACGGTTACTGATGAGGCTTTAGTAGCCGATACTGCGTAGTCGGACCCACTTCTGGGTCTTAAGAATATGTCCATTGTTCTTAAGGTTGAACTACAGTAAATACTTGGTCTTTATGAAAGCTGCGCTTGCTTTGGGGAGAGCTTTCAGTACAGAATTGAATATTCGGCTGCTTCTGATTGGATTTGGTGCTAAGCCATTATTTTTCTGAGAAGTTTTATTGTTTATTAGAAGAAATATTAGTAGGTATTTGCTATTGTAAAATGCAGCTGATTTAAATTGAACCAGAAAATTGTGCTGACTGGCCACTGGAAATGCCTAGATTTATTCGCTGCGGTATTGGTTTGTTGACACTGGCTGCCAAAAAGGCCAAAATATGCCGCACAGCACCCATATTTTTAGCTGCTTCTGGAAGGTAAATGGTCAGCCTGTCAAATTATATGCCTCATAATGGAAGCATTAGGCTTGCTGAAATGTGGTAGAACATTGAATATGCCCCCCCACCCCCAATTTACATTGTGAGTAAGGGGATTTTTTTACTGTAGTGCCACCTTAACCGAAAGTAGAAAAATCACCTCTTCTCTAATGTTTTCATTCATTACATAATATTTTCACAAATAATAGGTGCCCTCCAATTCTGTATCTTAAACTGGATCTTCCCGGCATGTATTTTGTCACAGAAACTGTACAAATTGTAAGTTTAGTGCTAGTTTAGGACTAACTGGGTGTATTTTATCAGTTTTTGCTTCTGTTCCATGTAATTGGAGGGGGGGGGGACTTCAAATCCATGTAAATCAGTTGTCATTGGTCTGTTTGGAAAGCAGACTTGCAGTAAAAGTATAAACAGGAACACAAGAGAAATTAAATACTCCAGATTGAATATAACACTGAGGTTACTTGGCATTAGGCAAGGATCTAAAGCCAATGCAAAATTTCAAAATTGTATCTCCGAACAGCCCGCTGCAATATCGCAATGAGTTTTCTCAGCCATTGTAAGTTCTTATTGGTTTGGTTCATGTTACAAGCTTTGAATAGATATTTTCAGCTATTTCTCATGGCATTAAGGCATTTATAATCATTTTCTCAAAGTTTTGTCCCCAAAATATCCTGAAAATGCCAATTTTTACTGAAATTAGGGGTTATAGGTGTGAGAACAGCCAGAAGTTCTAGCATGGGTGCTAATAGGACATGATTTAGTGCATTTTAGGATTAAAGTATTCCAAAGACATCTGAGAAGAAGCACTGATGCAAGCCGGTTCCTTGGTTCCATTCTGGAAAGAGGTAAACTTTGCGCTTTTTCACAAAACATGGTTTGTCCGGCTTTCATCATAGAATCTGGGAGCGATAACTTTTTTGCAAAGTTTAAAGATTCTTTGCCACTGAACATTACTTATGCATGACTATATTATTAGATATGGTCTAAACTTGTGTTTGGCAATTCTTTTGGTGGATCATAAAGAAATTAGGGTTTGGTATAGGTTGCACTACAGTAAATAATTGGTCTTTATAAAAGCTGCACTTGCTTTGGGCTGCACTTGCTTTGGGGAGAGCTTTCAGTACAGAATTGAATATTCTGCTGCTTCTGATTGGATTTGGTGCTAAGCCATAATTTTTCTGAGAAGTTTTATTGTTTATTAGAAGAAATATTAGTAGGAATTTGCTATTGTAAAATGCAGCTGATTTAAATTGAACCAGAAAATTGTGCTGACTGGCCACTGGAAATGCCTGGATTTATTCGATGCGGTATGGGTTTGTTGACACTGACTGCCAAAAAGGCCAAAATATGCCGCACAGCACTCATATTTTTAGCTGCTTCTGGAAGGTAAATGGTCAGCCTGTCAAATTATATGCCTCATTATGGAAGCATTAGACTTGCTGAATTGTGGTAGAACATTGAATATGCCCCAATTTACATTGTGAGTAAGGGGATTTTTTTTACTGTAGTGCCACCTAAAGGGATACTCATTTTTTTCTTTATTTACCGGCGAAAAAGGGAACTTTTAATATGAAAATCTGTGATATTTTTCTTATTTCGGCTCAAAATATAGATTGCGGGTACTCGTTAGAATCGCCTCATCAATCCATATTTTGAAGCAAAAATAAGGATATATGTAATAAGATTTTACTATATAAAAGTGGATTTCAAGGGGGTCAAAATTATATAGGCGTGTTTTCTTGATGGGGGCAGTTATACTTCAGGCAAGACAGCACCGTCAATCAGTGCGGAAGAAAAGGGCGATAGGAAGCGTATAAATGAACATATAAAAAGATTGGGTACAACATGGATATTATACGACAGACTGCATGCATGGTAGTTAACCCAATCACGGTTGGCAACTTTGCTTCCCTCTTTAATTGCACGCCGTTGGTCAGGCCTCAGATTCTATGACGGCTCCAACGTAAAGGCTTATTGAGAATTAGAGAGATCTAATTCAAGGTAATGTTGGTTGGTGCCTGATGCTCTGTCTCTGGTTGGGCCCATCGGGGTCTAACTGTTGGTTTTCTTTTGCTCCAGCATTTCAGTGGTTTCTTGCTGTCGAGTCCTCACCGTTGTCTCACCTCTGTGGTTCTTTGATTTTTGTGTTCACGGAGATGTTGCACTGATGAGTTAGGAGGCCTTCATGTGGACTGAACAATTTATTTGTCTAAATCGCGACGGAAGTAAGGGCGAGGATTGTGGCCACGTAAAATCGATTTAAGCCCCCCAGTGGAAATCTTCCACTGACCGTTCCAAGGCGGCTCTTCTGTGGCGATTTATTTATGTTATTGTTTGTTACTTATTGTGTGTATCACTTGTGTCTTTTAATTTTGGATGGCCATATGGCCATTTTGTGGGAAAGTAACTGTCCTTATGGCCTTCCTTTGTTTAGGTTTCCATTATTGTCTGGTCGCTTAATGTTTGTATTTCTTTCCCTTTGGTGTCTTTTGTGGGTGGAGTAAGTTAATTGTATCAATTCCTGATCTTTGTTTTACTTCTACTTTGAAGAAAATAGAAAAAGAAAGGCTCCTGTTCACCAATAAAGTCATTCTTTCTTGCACTAAAACGTATATTTTTCTAATGAATGTGTGATATGATATTTCTTGTCTGATACAGACATCAGTCGTGGACACAAAATACCTTATTAAAACAAATATCACAAATCTGTCATAGGAAAATTAAATATTTTTGAGATCTGAAATAATGCACTATTAGGCGCCGTAATGTAATGCTTTGTATCATATTTACTGCTGGTCCCTGTTTAATAGCAGCTTAATATGAGATTGAATTTAGTAAGATTGCAAAAGAGAGACATGAAGGTTTAAATGAAAAAAAAACAACCTGGGAGATATGAACAAAATAGATGTTGAGACAATGATCAGGAGTCGAGGTATTGTAGTGGATGTAAAATATGTTTTTGCTGATAAACGCACACATGCACATGCACATACGCACGTACTCAGTGAAAGGGATACGTTTCGAGAAACTTGGATACCATTGGACAGAAATGTGCCACATTGAAACATTTTAATATGTTTTGTTTTCAAAATTATCGCCTTTGATTGTGTACAAAATGTATGGAAGGTCCGTATGACCAAACCCATCTAAAGAGCCTTTTCACCCATTCTAGCAGATACTATTGAAATAATGTCATTCTGATATCAAGAGAAAATTAATGTTGTATTGGCATCAGTTTGACATTGTTACAAAGGTTTGTGTTATCCGGGACATCTAAGTTTCCATTTTAAATGGGTTTACGATATGCCGCTTTCTCATCAGAAAACTTGTCTTCGCTGTTTGCCATCATGTTTGAAATAATTGATCGACTTTCATAAAGAGAATACCCAGTGAGTGTCTTTTGATATCAAGTTAATTAGGCAAGGCTTCGAGAACGCTTGTAGAATCGCGAGGTTTGCTGAGCGGTTCTACATGCGTTCTCGAAGCCGAGCCTGATATACTTGATATCAAAAGTCACGGATCTGGTATTCTATTTATCGGTTTATCCCCCCTTCCCTGTATACTTTTAAATTAGCAATTTGCGATCAGTTATCCATGGTCCTCAGTGATTCCTACCA
Organism: Lucinisca nassula; assembly: GCA_963580285.1. Lineage (NCBI taxonomy): Eukaryota > Metazoa > Mollusca > Bivalvia > Lucinida > Lucinidae > Lucinisca > Lucinisca nassula. The sequence continues at coordinate 134,654,521 of OY757018.1, read as the reverse complement.
TTCCGGCGGTCGATATATTTATTATCAGCTAGCAATATTTTTTCCTGTGCTATTTAATAATAATTTTTTCCATTTTTATCTAGTAATAATAGCATTTTTGTCAATTTTTCTAGTAGTCCCGTTCATTCATAAAAGTACAATGTCACGTTGAGCTGATAAAGCTCACTTGTCTTAAGATAGCATATCTTTATCAGGTCAGTGTGCTACAATGCAATTAATATAGGAGGTTACTGATGAACAGCTTGTTCACGGACTAATAAGTGTCTTTTGTATTGTAATTAGACGTATAATTGTGTTTCTAGACAGCTAATGCTAGGATTCTGATTAGATCACGCATTTTTCGCACGTTGATATGCGCCTTTGTTTTTCAGGTGTTCATTTGGTTAAAATATCACAACAACATTTTCCCTTGTAAGAATGTTACATAATATATACGTCATCCGATGTCAAAGAGACTGTAAGTAACGTCGTTCAACGTCATAACGCTCTTCTATGTCGAAGTGAAACCTAGGACATATGAATGTTCTTCGTAATTCTCTTGTAAAGACCGTGCTGTTGTAGAATCAAAATTAACTTCTCTCACAAACTAAATAGATGAGACGATACTGATCAGCAACAAAAAGAACTACCTAGTTCCTTTCGTTTAGGAAGGACGAACATAAATCAACAACATAATGGTTAATATGTTACAGAAAGGAAGTCAAACGGATTGTCTCTTTCTTGCACATCAGACAAGGAAATCCGTGATTTTACCCTGGGATCAGTAAAATATACGGGGCGCTTGAATCCATTTTATTTGGACTAAACAATCGCTTTAAGTTAAATTTACCCATATATTACTAGATGTGTGTAGTCATTTCGAACCCAAGTCATTTAGTACCCTAGTCATTTCGTACCATTTTGGTCATTTCGTACCTATTTTTGGTCATTTCATACCCAATTACAACCATTTTGTACCTAAGTAATTTCGTAACCATTTTGGTCATTTCGTAACCAGGTACGAATTGACCAAAGTGTTAACGAAATGATTTAAGTATAGTCAATTCCTTATTTTTCGTCTTTCGGTACTAGGTTGGTATTTTTGTACCTAGGTACATATGTTATTGTAGACGGTCGGATGGACAGTCGCATAAATGAAGTGTTGGGCTTACGGACGGCCCCTTCAGCGTCCAGTTGTTGGGACTACTTTATTATATATTTTTGTATTATTTTATTTTCTCTTTTTTTCACGGGGTATCTACGGCACTTTCAGGATTATTTCACTTATTTTGAGCCCATCGTTATTTCGGATGTGGGCGAAAACGGAGATCCCAGAGAAAAAGCATGACCTTCCATTGCAGAAATTGGCGTCTGACCCGAGACATGTGCAAACCCACAGCGGTTAGAGACCTTATGCTTTAGAGCCAACGATTTTACCCGCTAGGCATCGGAGACCCTTAGGTATACATTTAAATGGGAAAATAATCACTGAAAAGGGACTGACTCTTACCATCATATGTGCTAATAAATATTTAAATGGAATAACCAAAGTATCCGGACAAACTGAACCTCATAAGCTTATCTTCCAAGATCTCCCGATCGGACAGACAATTGGACGAATGTTTTTGATGGATGAATGGCTGGATGGTGGAGGATGGACGGGTAGGTGGCCGGGCTTACGGATGAATGGATGGATTATAGTGCCTAAATTTTATAAGTGTCAAGCATGTGTGTCGCCTTTTTGATTGGTAATTAAATGGAGGAATTGTTTATTGTTCGCATATTTAAATACTCTATTACAGTTGGAATTACCTAACGTGTAACACAATAGAGCCACAATGTTTAGAGGTGATTTTATGTCAGATGGATGGATGGATGAATAGGTGGAAGCAACAGATGGTTACGAATATGTAAATGGGCTCTCCGATAGAATTAAAACTAACTAAAATAAAAACAAAAAATGCAAGTATATCCCACATTGTACATACAAAAATGTAACCGAGTTCGTTTAGACTCGAGGACCTCACTAAAAACAGAATGGTCCGTTTGAAAAGCCTTGAGAACACCACGGAAATTGCCGAGCGTTCATGTTGTTTTGTCACTCGCAAGTTTACTGGGTTTACAAGGCCGTGCAATTTTCCCCAAAATTGATATTCTACATGCATGTCCTATTTATTGCTGATAATCATTTGAAGGGATAAAAAATTCTTGTCTAATGAGTTAGTGAATGAGTTAATGAAAAGTATGTGTTTATTTTGGCGCATTTGTAAGTAATTTATAAACGACGTTTCAGATACGTAGTATCAGTGTTCCTAGAAAATGTAGTCTACAGTGAAAAGCGAACAGAACAGAATTTATTGAACATCAGTACCTAATACATGTGTTTGTAAACAATATGATTTGATCCAGCGCACGACAACACCTACAATAAGACGTGTGCTCAACGATGACTCAGATCAGGCTGCTCATCCGTGCAGTCTGATAAGAGTCTTCGATTTGGGCTCTAAGGAAAGCTAAGGGCCCAGTGCTCATCCATTCAGTAAGAGAAGTCTCTGGTTAGACTATATGGATGCACAGGCTGATCTGAGTCTTCGCTGGGCGCACATGTCTTATTGAAGGTTTTGTCATGCGCTGGCTAACTTGTAAGATGCTTATTATGGTATATCCGGTATGTAAAGTCGGGTTTTGTTGTCACGGTCTTACTTTTAACACAAACACAAGATTCCCATGCCTGTGAGAAAGCCGGCGTTTATCATAAATTTTGCACGAAACAAACCCATCTACAATAGACAGATGTAAATCCAAAAACGGGGCCTCGGTATCAGAAGAATTTGCTTTAGTCAACTGAAATCTCTGGGGGGGGGGGGGGGGGGGTTAAATCTGACGGATAAAACCATCGAAATAGGTATTATCAAAATATAATAAATCACCCAAATATCTAGAGGTAGAGCTAAAAGCTTCAATGATTTCAGACTGGGTTTCAGCAGAAAGGGACATCATGCTGCGCAATTAGTAACCATCGGAATACCCACAACTTGTCTGAATAACTGAGTACCAAATCTTATGTAAATATTGTCAAGTAGAAAGGTGAGAGCGTCACACACTTTCTGACATGACCATAAAGTATAATTTTTATGCTCTTCAGAAGTGAAAAAAGCATTTCTTACATTACATACAAGATAGAGTGAGTCTTCCCTATGAAATGTCCATTCAATTATATCATTAAGATTTCGTTTATAAGATTATGAGAAAGTGTAGTGTAAAGGGTGGAAAAAACATGAGTAGACAGACTTGAAGCACGAAAACGCCTGGATTTCAATTTATTTAAAACTTCATTAGAATTTTGTATAGACCAAAACAGATTTCTCATTTTGGTTTTCTTTTGCTCCAGCATTTCAGTGGTTTCTTGCTGTCGAGTCCTCACCGTTGTCTCACCTCTGTGGTTCTTTGATTTCTGTGTTCACGGAGATGTTGCACTGATGAGTTAGGAGGCCTTCATGCGGACTGAACAAATTATTTGTCTAAATCGCGGCGGAGGTAAGGGCGAGGATTGTGGCCACGTAAAATCGATTTAAGCCCCCCAGTGGAAATCTTCCGCTGGCCGTTCCGGGGCGGCTCTTTCTACCTGATCTTTCGAAGACTGTGTCGCAATATTTTATCACAAGTTGTTTGATGGCAGTAAAACATGAAGTTAATAAAAGTTAATGAAGTTAGAAAAGTAGAAGTAAAACAAAGATCAGGAATTGATACAATTAACTTACTCCATCCATAAAAGACACCAAAAGGGAAAGAAATACAAACATTAAGCGACCAGACCATAATGGAAACCTAAACAAAGGAAGGCCATATGGACAGTAACTTTCCCACAAAATGGCCATATGGCCATCCAAAATTAAAAGACACAAGCGACACACACAGTAAGTAACAAACAACAACATAAATAAATCGCCACAGAAGACTCATATTATTATAGACTCATATTATTTGTTTTAAAAAACTAAAGAAAAGAACAGATAGACCACCGTAGACTCTAAATGGCTTTATGATAAGTATTTTTCTGTGCTGATTTTTCATCCCTAACGTATTCTAGTTCCATTATACTGACTAAGCAGCTGCCAGTTTAGGCTCAAATATGTTCTTTAAAAGGGTTATCCTTTGAAAGCAAGGAATACACCACACAACTGGAAAATATGGAGTGTACATGTTTTCGGGGCCAGACTAGCTAGTTTCGGCCAGTTAGGCCTCATCAAAGACTCCTTTGTATTTATTTATTTATTTATTTATTTGACTCTAGGTACGAAATGCCTCATCAAAGACTCCTTTGTATTTATTTATTTATTTGACTCTAGGTACGAAATGCCAAAATTTGGGTACGAAATGACCAAAAACATTATGCAGAAAAAAGTTGGTCGAAATGACCAAACTGGGTACAAAATTACTAAAGTGGGTACGAAATGATCAAACTGAAAATAAAAGCGAATACGAAATGTCTTGTATACGAAATGACTTGGGTACGAAATTATCAGTTACCAAGACTAGAATCTCATTTTAGATTCTGACAACCATAGAAGGCGCAGAACAGATGCCACATTCTGCAGCGTCTGATCTTGGTCTACTCAGTTTGCTAGAAGAGTCGACATTTTTGTAACAAATATCACCAAAACAACCGGACGCCCCTATAAATGGAAATGAACCTGTTCCAAGCTACATGTATTAGGTGGAAGATTCTATCGTCAAATGTAGGTTGAATATCGACCGAAACTGAAATTGTTCCATACAAAACAACAACTAAACCATTTTCGGTAGGCGTATGCAAATGTATGAAACCGAAGAATTTAGATTTGTTTTAATTAATTCCAGTCTGGAGTTGCAAAATAATATTAAATCTGTCTTTACTTTTTACGATGTTAAGAGATGCATTAAATATCGAGAGAGAGCATGCTGATATAATGCAATCTTTTCTGGCAAGTTGCATAAAACCTATACATCTACATACCTTCTCCAGTAGGCGTAATTGTTGATAAGGCATTACACACGAAACGCAAAAAAATATAAACCCTGCCTAACACCAGGTGACTCAAAATCAGGCTTAATGCCCACACCTTCAAGTTCGCTTCTAGCATTCATCAGTTAATAAAAACTTCGTAACTGTTCTCATTACGCTAACAAGTCCGTGAAATGAACACCCCCTTACACCCCACTTTATATAGGGAGAAAACAGGGGTTTACGGGGGTATACATTATTTTCTTTATTTCTGCTCCTAGACATAGGTTGTGGGTACTCGTTAGAACCGCCTCAACGAGTACCCACAATCTATGTTTTGAGTATAAATAAGGATAATATCACAAATTTACCAAAATAGAGGATATTTACTTTATTGATATGACTACTAAAAATATTTCTCGTGTGTGTTGAATGTTCGAATGTTTTAAACACAGGAGATGACATATTTTGTTATTTATCGATTTTTTTCTTTTTTATTTTATACGTGTTTTTGGCGGTGTTCTATAAGCGAACATGCATCACACTCGTGAAATTTATTGTGTTTTGAACACATTCGGTGAAATATGTTTTCAACACATTCAATGAAATGTTGGTATTTTTCGAAGAAAAGTAATTTTTCTTGTTATCTGATACGAAAAACAACATGGTCATGTTATCATTTATATTTGCAAACATTTATTTGTTTCAGATACTGGCTACTGTAATCATTTAGATATCCAGTCAGTGTAGTGGTAAAAAGTAACCGACTTTTATTTTGTAATATTGCAAAACCTTACATACATTTTGTTTCTGCAATTTTAGTTTGTGTCCACGGTTCTGCTTAATTTATTGACTTAGTCTATCTTAATGTGACCTCTATTAAAAAAACAAAATATTTTTCACTTCAGTGCCGAAAGTTGTGACGGTTGAATGTCTTTTAAATACATGGACATTGTGCAGTTAATATTTTTCTTTCAGCCATAACGATAACACATCCGTTCCACATAGTGCATATTTTCACATTTCCCATTGTTTTACATCTCCAAAATAGCTACTTTTCTGATGAGATATCCCCATTTAACCCGAATTTCCACTCTGTAAAGTGAGGTTAAGAGGGATGTTCATTTCAGGAACACCATGATGTCTTGTTGCGAGGTTGCATACTCAAGAATGTGTTAGTGATCAGCAGTTCATGCTCTGCATATTTCCTCAAAAGGAGAAGGACATTGCATTGCATTTTACTATTCCTTCAGTCCCAATCACTCCTTCACAAGTCTAACGGACTGCGTCCACTCTAGCATTGAAAAATAGAAGTGGCGGCAAGGACAGAAAGTGAAGTGAAGTCTCCCAGGAGGACAAGTTTGTCTCCACGGGGTGTAGCAGAAATCACAGAATCCAGATCAGCATAGAACTTGTCTTTGACCTAATCTGGGTTAGTCATTGTGGGTGCATAGGCACTTACAACATTTGCATGCCTTTTTCCAGATAAGGTTAGTCTCAGTGTCATCAGCCGGTCATTTATGCCTTTTGTAAGTCCTGAGAGCTTGTTGACAAGGTGTGATTAGATGGCGAAGCCTACTCTTACTTCATGCCGCTAAATGTTTTTCGTCCACTCCAGAAGAAAGTGGAGCCAGCACCAGCTTCTTTTTTTAGCCCTTCCTGTGCAAGACGAGTCTCACTCAGTGCTCGACTTTGTAACGGTGAATTTCTCTACCAACTAGAGCTGTTCTGAACCAACACTGTCCATCAAGGTGCGCACATTTCATGCGGCGACTCAAAGGTTTCACCTCTGTTTTCTACCGTTAAATGGGGTCCCTGCTGATCGCAGTTAATCAGCCAATGGTTTTGAAGCAGTCAATTGTTTAGGGCACCTATTCTAGCTCCTTCCCCATGCTTAGTGGGTGAACAGTTCGATCCTAACAAAGGTCTCCTCAGTCGCTCAGTTGGGCTGCCAAATTCTCCATACTGCTTCATTCTTAAGAAAAGCGACCATTTAAAAGCAAGACGCCTGTGTGCAGGCTCGCACCTACAGCTTCCATTGTATCCTCCGCGTCAATACTTTCAAACGACATCTCCTCAGAAACTGCTAGGCCAATCGAAACCAAATTATATGTGCGTTCTCCGTGTGTTGCGAGGGGCGGGGGGTGAAGAAAGATTGTTCATGAGATCTTGGCCACATGACCAATATGGCCACCATGCCCACATATGGTAGAACATTTAAAAATATTCTTTTCAGGAACCGAATGGCCATTGAAGTTTAATGTCTCAGATTCAGTATTTTTTTTTTCTTTTCCGCTTAAACTGCTGGGTTAATAGAAATTATATTAAATGTTGAGCCTCTATAGGAAGGGGAGACGGAAGTTTCTTCGTACTGACTGGGTGACATGACAAATATGGCCGCCATGCCCATATATGGTACAAACCATTAAAATATTCTTCTCCGGAACACAACAACACATTACCACCTGACGAGGCATATAGAATTAGGGACGTGGCGCTCACTAAGTTTTTCAAATGATGACCTTTGGTTGACCTTGACCTGTTTTACGTCAAGATAAAATTCGGTCACTGAGACATTTGTATGAAAAGAGGCAAAACAGTGGATATTTTCTGATTCTATTGCAGCCTGTGTAAACAGAATTGATATTTGCAATCAGCTGAATATATGTTTATTAATTCCAAAGGTCGAGGTCATTAGCTGACCTTAGCCCTGGATGCCTTAGATGCAGTATTCTTAGCTTCTTCTCCACTAAAGCTGCTGGACAAATTACATGAAGAGCCTCTACTGGATAAGGCAATGTAAAGTTATTCAAGGGATTGTATTCACTTGATCAAGCTGGGCGAAATGCCAGCATATGGTAAAAACCTTATGACCTCTGGTAAGCGTAGTGACCCATGGGCCGTTTATTTTTCAAAATAATTAAGAAATTCTGCAAAACAAATGCTCTTAACCAATGGCTAGCCCAGATGAAAAGCGAAAACTCTCATTACAAAAACACGTCTATTTAATAAGTGACCTAACGCAGTTACTGACCCGTGGCAAGTACACCCTTTAACATTATCATATATCAATGCGGACTGAAAAAAATATTTGTATAAATCGCGATGGAAGTTAGGGCGAGGATTGTGGCCACGTAAAATCGATGTAAGCCCGCCCCCCCCCCCCTCCCCCTGTGGAATTCGTTTCACTCACCGTTCCAAGGCGCTTCTTCTGTCACTGTTTATTTTTGTTATGGTTTGTCTTTGAGTGCTTGTATCGCTTATATTATTTTGTTTTGGATAGCCCATTGGCCATTTTGTGGGAAAGTAACTGTCCTTTTGGCTTTCCGCTATTGAAGTTTCCATTGGGGTCTGTTGTCTCATGTTTGTGTTTCTTTCCCTTTTGTGTCTCTGATGTGAGCTGTGGGTTAATTGTATTGATTTCTGATCATTGCCTTTACTTTTATTTTACATGGTTACACAAAATTTTATCGGTCAGTCCAGTACTTATAGTCGATGTGAGGTAAAATAACATGACAGGGGTCATTGCTCCCGAATTTTCTTCACAAATTGAGTACAGAGCGGTGATTAGATAACTGCATTTGAAACAAGAAAAGATTTGGCACTTTAGATATGGCACAAAGTGCCATATTGAGTGACTCGACTGTGATTGCATTGTACCATTTCTGAAAAAAAGGCAATGATATCTCATTATTAAAGCCGTTTAGTTATAAACTTATCAACTAGAATTACATGTACACTGAATTTGCTGTATCAAATTCCGATTGAACATTTTTGGTCTTGTTGTTGAATTTCATAGATTTAATATCTAAATTGACGTGGAAACCTGTGTTGAATTTAACAATGTACATTTCACAGAGTTGAATTCGACCATGACTGATCAGTGAGCACAGCCTTAGCGAAAATATAAACCGACACGCACAATCAACAAAAAGACTGGTCTTCTTTATGCTTAGCACCCTCTTTTCCAACATAAAAAACAACACTTCATAATCATTATTATTATTATCGTTTGTTATCATTATTATCATTGATATTGTTAAATGTTATATCACTTCTCTCCAAAGTCATGGGACAGCTTAATGTACACGTGAGCAAGTTTGAAACACAACTTCCCATACAAAAACGCCAATGGTACTGAGTCCATTATGATCGTTACACACCCTTATAATATCCGTCAAATGATCTTTTAATATTGTATCCAAAATAATCAGAACAATTTTGTTTTCACAAAGTGTGTATTAAAAAACTTAATTGCTGTCAATCAGAGTGTGACATACACATCCTTTTCTCTTACTGAACTATATGCATGCATTTCATTAACCACTTGTGTAAAGAAAATATGTAAGAACTGCCATGTTGAAGTAGTAAACAATAGTATTAGTGGCATATGAACAGTTTAGGTCAATCAAAAGTTCGTGTCACAAAAAAAAACAAAAAAAAAACAAAGAGCCAGGAAATTATGAGGAATCGTGTAAAGTTTACGGAACGACTGCTCCGTCATATTCAACTGTCAAAAAATGCGGGGCTGATTTTAAACGGGCTCTGGTAACGTTGGAAGATAGCACCGTACTGGAAAGCCTGTGAACGCTATTGGTGACGTCAGTAGTGAACATCAATGAGCACTTGTAAAGCAGGACAGGCGAACGAAAGTTTCAGAAATAGCTAGAAGATTGCAAATTTCCGAGGGTAGCGTTTTTACCATTTTACATGAACGGCTGGGCATGAGGACGATTTCAGCCCACCCTGTGCCGAAATACCTGAGTAAAGACTAACGAGCTGTCAGAGTGCCCATGCGTGAGTCACATTTGGAAAGATATGATTCTGATCCGGAAGACTTTCTTGAAAGAATTGTTAACAGGAATTAAACCTTGATCCATAACTATGATCCTGAGACTAAACAGCAGAGTAAACAATGGGCTGGTCACGGTTCATCGCGTCCAAAGCAATTCAAAACTCAGCCTTCAGTTGACAAGGTAGTGGTAACTGTGTTTTTGGGATAGCAAGGGAGTTCTGTTGGTGGACTATTTACCTCGTGGCCAGACTAATAATGGGGACTATTATGCTACTATTTTGGACCAATTACATATGTAGCTATAGCATAGATAAGACATGAAAAATACAAAAAGATGCTGTTGCAGCCTGGCAATGCTAGAAATTCTATGGATGCTCTGAAGCGGAACGGTTTTAAACCCTTACTGCATACACCCTATTCTCCTGATCTAGTACCCAGTGATTACTTTTTGTTTCCGAACTTGAAGAAAGAAGAGTGTGGACGTCACTTCCCGTCAGATTTAGAAGGCTGGATCGATTCTAAAGGCCCTGAATTCCACAACAATGGTCTTTCAGCCTTGGAAGATGTGTTCAGACTACGCTGATGAGCAGGCGGATTTTAGTATTTTTTTCTGAACTGAGTTTCAAACATACACCCGGGAGCAGCGCCCCACCCATCAGAGTTGAAGCCAACCCAACTTGAGTATCTGTAAACAGCGTAGCAGCACGAAAACACGCCTATATAAATTTAACCCCTTGAACCCCACGTTTATATAGTTAAACTGGGGTTTACAGGGGTAAACCTTATTTTTCTTATTTCTGCTTTAAAATATAGATTGTGGGTACTCGTTAGAACCGCCTCGATGAGGCAGTTCTAACGAGTGCCTACAATCTATATTTTGTGCAGAAATAAGAAAAATACCACAATTTTTCATCTTAAAATTTTCATTTTTTCGGCGATAAAGGTGGCGATGTTTTTGTATAGGTGTGTTTTTGTAATGAATGCCTATGCCTTCCCAGGAAAAGTGGTGCAAGTCGGACCGTAATTAAAACCGCAAAGGAGTTTCTTTGGGCGGTAGGGCTTGAGATGTCATTTGATCTCAATGTCAGGTAAAAGTCCCACAAAACTGGAAGCAACGCCTCTAAAGTCACATATACAGTGTTGACGGGGACGTTAAACCTCAAATCAAACAAACAAACAAAACCGAAAACACGCCTTTATAATTTGACCCCCTTGAACCCACTTTTATACAGTAAATCTGGGGTTTACAGGGATAAACCCTATTTTTCTGATTTCTGCTCTAAGATATAGATTGTGGGTACTTGTTAGAACCGCCTCTATGAGGCAGTTCTAAAGAGTACCCACAATCTATATTTTAAGGATAAAAAAAGAAAAATATCACAATTTTTCATAATAAAATTTTCTTTTTTTTTTCGGCGGTAAAGTTTACAATGCATTTCTATAGGAGTGTTTTCGTAATGACCTGTTGGATTGCAGCAGAATTCCCAGACAACTGCAACGATCAGGGTCGTTTCCATTCGTAATATTTTATTCGCAGTTGTTAACTATTCCCCTTTGGGAAATCATATCCAATTGGGCTACACCAAGACGAAATCGTAGTTCGAACATGTGAGCCCAGCGAAAACTCTGAGCTGCACAGTCTGCTCAGAACCTTCGCTGTGCGCTGTCTAAAATGTCTTCGCGCAACTAAAGGTTATATTCTGACCGTAAACAGGCTGATTTTTAAACTTCGCTGAATGCACATGCTCGAAGGTCTCCGTTTCAGTTGCCGTGGCCTAGTTTACAAATACACATAGGCGCTGGTTGAATTAAAGTCGTCTTTTACAAGAGTTCGTCCCCGGAATAATCTGTCCATATATTCGGCATTATTGTTGAATCTAATAAATGTGAAAAAGCAACTTCGTCAGACAGATAAATAAACGGACGTCATTTTTATCAAGATTGAGCGACACTGCCGTCTGAAGTTCTAAAATAACTGATTGCTGAGCAATTACAGGATGAAATAAAATATTCGATTACAGAAACTGGAAATGAGTTCTTGCTAGCGCAATCCATTTTGAACACAGAAGAGATAACCATTCGTTTTAAAAAACGATACACCATTTTTACCTAACTTTGCATCTATATCATTCCTTCCTTCCTTTCTTCCTTCTTCCTCGCTTGCTTCATTCCTTCCTTGGTTTGAGCAGGCGAACTGGAATATCATGTACAAAAATAGGTCAACGTGACCTTGACATTTATATCTGGTTATATACGAGAAAAGCATTGCCAGGTCAATAGTCTATGCCTACGGTTTCTTAGTTTTGTATTTTGCACAGGTATGGAAAAGACGATGCGGAAAAAAAGTCTGGTTTTATTTAAAAGTTTGGCCTGATCATAATGAGTAGGGTTTCGTAATTTGGTATTAACACGGACGAGACAAGGGCGGCGCCCCAACCCCAAAGGTCGAATTTTATCAAACTAAAGATATAACATGCCCTGCTTTGGTATGTCTAGAGTTTTTATGTGTGGTATGTTCACGGATTTAGAGAAGACGCTGTCTCAAAAACTTTCTCATTACGAAAACACGCCTATACAGATACATAGTAAACTTAAACGCCGAAAAAACGAACATTTTCAGATGAAAATATGTGATACTGATCTCATTTCTGCGCAAAACATAGAGTGTGGTACCCGTGAGAACCGCCTCATCGAGGCGGTTCTAGCGAGTACCCACAAACTATATTTCAAAGCAGAAATAAGAAAAAAGGTATACCCCTGTAAACCCCAGTTTTACTACACAAAAATGGGGTTAAAGGGGGTCAAAATTATATAGGTGTGTTTTCGTGATGTATGTCACTGGGAGATGGTTGTGTGAGGCGAGGTGAGGTTGTCATGTAACTGTCCAACTGATACAGGTTTACAAATGGGCACGGCCTGTTGTACTGGCAACAGGTAAGGGTAGAAGGGGAACAATGTTAATATTTCTTCAGTTTCTATACTTTTGTTCATTTTCCTCTGTCTCCCGCTTTCATCTCCTCTACTGTCTCTTCTGTATCTTTTCTCATGGTGATTTTGACCTTCACATAAGAGCCCATACATCCGCAGATCTGCAATCAACTGAAATCAGGCTATTTGGCCTACATTTTTGCTTTTACTTTTATACAGTCAACCATCTTTAGATAGAAGTCGCAGATAAGATTGACTAGGCGGAGCTGATCAGGTGTTGTCAATTTATGTCTAATTCGCTGAGTTCACAATAAGATTCGATAGAGCGGTCTAAATAGCCACATAGCCCTAGCTTAGTGTTACAGTTGAATTCACACAGTTGGATGATTTGGTTTACCTATTTTGTTAATAGACCATTCCAAAGGCATACCATTCCAAAAGCAGATGAAAAAAAAAAAACGATGAGGACTCGAGAGCAAGAAACCACTGAAATGCTGGAGCAAAAGAAAACCAACCGTTAGACTACAATGGGCCCGACCAGAGACAGAGCATCCGACATCAACTAACATTACATAAAATTAGATACTCTCTAATTCTCTGTAAGTCTTTACGCTGGAACCGTCATACAATCTGGGGCCTGACCCACCGCGTGCAAATAAAGAGGGAAGCAAAGTCGTCAACCGTTATTGGGTTAACTACCATGCATGCAGTCTGTCGTATAACATTTATATTGTACCCAATCTTTTTATATCGAAGAACGATTTTACTAAATTTGGTACTGAAGTCATTGCAATTATATATTTGTCTGAATTTATATACTAAGTCACCATAAAATTCGAGTTCCGATAGACCTTATTGCAGAAGAGATTTAAGCCCAACATTAAATTTTGAAATTAAATCGGAATGACGTCTATACAATTTTGAAAAGGCTTTGCGTAGTTTATGATACCGATAACCCTGATTAAGAAGTTTAGCAGTTAACAATTTATTGCGAGTGTTGAAGTCAGTTACATGACTAGACACTGTGACAAATTGAATTAATTGCGAAATGTAGGCCCTTTTTATGATGCCGCACGAGTAACATCACCACCAAGTAAGGAAAATTTACAATCTCAGCGTTTATCAAAGATTTGGCAAGAAAGAAATCCATCTGCAATAGATAAATGTAAATCCAAAAACGGGGCCTATCAGAAGGATTTGCTTTATTTAACTGAAGTTCTGGGGGGTAAATTTGACGGATCAAACCATCAAAATAGGCATTGTCAATATTTAATAAATCCTCCAAATATCTAGAGGTCGAGCTAGTGGCTTCAATGATTGCAGCGGCTTCCGCCGATAGGGGCTTAAAGAATAATATGAGCTGCATGATGCTTCCACGCAGAGCTGAATCCGACCCGCACACGAGTACTGGTAAACCGCTCAGAGGATCTAAGCCTGCCAAGGTAAAGTGGTGCGAGTCGAACAGTCCATGCTTATAAACCCTACTGGTTTTATTGGGCGACAGGGCTTGAGATGTTATTTCATCTCAATGTCAGGTAAAAGTCCCACAAAATTGGAAGCAACGTCTCCAAAATGACCTTTACAGTGTTGACGGGGTAGTCCAACCTCAAATCAAACAATCAATAATTTCAGATTGGTTTTCAACGGAAAGGGACACCATGAAAAGTAGAAGTAAAACAAAGATCAGGAACCGATACAATTAACTTACTCCACCCATCAAAGACACCAAAGGGAAAGAAACACAAACATTAAGCGACCAGACCATAATGGAAACCTAAACAAAGGAAGGCCATAAGGACAGTTACTTTCCCACAAAATGGCCATATGGCCATCCAAAATAAAAAGACACAAGTGATACACACAGTAAGTAACAAACAACAACATAAATAAACGGCCACAGAAGAACCGCCTTTGAACGGTCAGTGGAAAGATTTCCACTGGGGGGCTTAAATCGATTTTACGTGGCCGCAATCCTCGCCCTTACTTCCGTCGCGATTTAGACAAATAATTTGTTCAGTCCGCATGAAGGCCTCCTAACTCATCAGTGCGACATCTCCGTGAAGTCTCTTTCATAACAAAACAAGAAAAGAACGTTTTTTTGTGTTCCCAAACCTGTTTTTACTAAGCTTTGCGTTTCAAGACAACAACGTGCCTATGACTTTACTTTGGACACGTTGATAAACTGCCCGTATTAATCCATTACAACATTTTCTTGGTCAGCAGATGGTAAAAGAAAAATGTCAAGATGTTACGGCCTTGGTTGGCGGAAGTCAGAGTACTTGTCAATTATATGTTGGATTATTTCTGAAAATTAACAACGCACGTCTGATTTTGGTCAATACAGGCCCAGTCGTATTCGCGATTTTTCTTACGAATTGATAGACATAATATGTGATATGTCTGTACGTGTGTATACCTTTAGATTGCAGTACAAGGTAAATTAATTTGTCTGAGCAGACAGCCAGTGCCTACAGACGTATTTGTTATAAGTTTTAATCAAAGCACTGAGCGTACTGGTGGGTCATTTGTCTCCATTACGTGAACAAGTCCGTAAAATGATTACATCCTGAACCCCACTTTATATAGGGATGGGGATTAAGGGGGTAAACATTATTTTCCTTATTTCTGCTCCGAGACATAGGTTGTGGGTACTCTTTATAATCGCCTCAATGAGGCGGTTCTTATGAGCACCTACAACCTATGTCTGTGTGGTTACTCGTTAGAATCGTCTCAATGAGGCGGTTCTAACTAGCACATACAACCTATATTTGTAGTAAACAATTTTTTTTTCATCTTAAAGTAGCCATTTTGTGTGTTTAAAATGCACTTTGTTTAATCGTAATGCAGACTGTAGGTGTCTTTGATGGGTGGAGTAAGTTAATTGTATCGATTCCTGATCTTTCTTTTACCTCTACTTAGCAGAATTATCCTGAACGAAAACTTACAGTATTTCAATTTACAATTAAATAAGTTTTAAGCAAACTACAGTCGAACTTCATTGGCTTGGAACACCTTTGGGACCTCGAAAATCTGTTCGAGACAGGAGTAGTTCGAGCCACTGAGGTGACTGCCAGGATGCATAAGGAGATACTTTTAGACATATTTTCGGTGTCCTGTAATGAAAATGTATGCTGTGTGTACTCATTAGAATCGCCTCATCGAGGCGATTCTAATGAGTACACACAGCATACATTTGCTAGATAAAAGACGAAAGCCTCCTAAATTATCTCGCACCATTTCTTATGTAGAGGACTTCCCTAGGCACTCAAGAACGGTTCAACTCAGCCATGGTAAACGTGCCATCGGTGTTCGAGCCATCGAAGTTCTACTGTATGTAGACCCTGATCAGACACCGCGTTCTGTGGTGACCGATCTGGGTCTACATTATTACCCAAGCAAAACCCATGATTGCAGTCAATACTCTATAGATAGCCCTCTTACGCATCGATAAGAATATAACGCGGCTATTTTCTATAAATAAACTTTGCCAGGTTTACCGACAAAACAATGATAGTCACGTGGACTTCAGCACTGCAAAGCTTGCAAGTAGTGATGTGCGTTTATCCTATTGGTTGAGTGCGCACGCGTGATTGAGAAACATATATCGGAGACTGCTAAGTTTTGTTTTCTCTTATTTGCTTTGTTCTCTAGGAACATCATCTTAAAAAGTCCGTGTCATGAGCAACCATGTAAAACCCAACTTAATACAGAGAAAACTGGTGTTCATAGGGTGTACATTCTTTTTCTTATAACTGCTCCAAGACATAGGTTGCGGGTATTCGTTCGCCATTCTAATGAGCACAAACAGACTATGTTTTGAGTCTAAATAGAAAAAAAAAAACACACACACACGCACATTTTCAAAACAAAAGAACAATTTTTGACATATGAAAGAATTCTTTATGCCACACGGATGACTTTAATGTCTATGTTGAACATCAACGACTCTGTCTTATGTCACACATTGCTCCTCCAACAGCTGTCCAAGTAATCACTGCAGGCTATATATTCATCCGCTGGTCTCTGTGTGTGAAAGATATCCACCGCACTCTTGGAAAAAATACTCAGAAACAATGTAAAGGTTTGAGTTCGATGTAATATGGACTTGTTAACTGATATACATTACGCAAACACGCCTATACAAATACATTGCCACCTTTATCGCCGAAAAAATGAAAATTTTATGAAGAAAAATTGTGATATTTTTCTAAATTTCTGCTCAAAATATAGCTTGCGGGCACTCGATAGAACCGCCTCGACGAGGCGGTTCTATCGAGTACCCACAATCTATGTTTTTGAGCAGAACTAAGATAAATAATGTTTACCCCTGCAAACCCCAGTTTTACAATTTAATAGTGGGGTTAAAGGGGGTCAAAATTATATAGGCGTGTTTTCGTCATGAGTTTCTGTTTGAAAGTTGATTTTTTTTAATGAAGTTTTTGTGTGTTCACGCAATACTGTATCAAGTACTGGCCCATCCTCACCGCTTTCGCTATCTCCCGTTTCATAACATAGTCTTTATGACCAAGCTTGTCAGTGTTGGGTCCAGCATGCATCGTCGTTGATTTTCAAAAGTCCTGATTTGATTAGTTAAACATTGTCTATATGCTTATTAAATTTTACAAAATATAATAAAAAATGACGCTGAAATACAAAAAAAAGTTCACACAAACCATATACCTACGCTCTTTTAACACCTACAATCTTCTGAAAATGAGATTCTCCTGTTTCGGAACTGGACTCCTCTTGTTTTGACATCTGGGCATATTTATCCATTTTTGAAAAATTGATTATTAGTCTAGGTCACTCGTATGATGACAAACAGCTTTTATCCTGGTAAAATTGGTCGCTGTGCACCGTCCCACCTGGATCTTGAAGATCTCCATAGGTATCTGCACCGGTCTAAAAGGTTGGAAACGTTTTATTACCCTGATTAGCACTGCGTGCGTATAGTAATTTATAGCCGCGTTATATGAATTCTGTAACAAGAACTCCATTTTGCAAAAAGAGAGCCATGGCTTTGAATTTTATGAAAGGCTCGTTTCTACGTTTGGCGTAATCATTAAATCATGTGTAAGATTTTTAGCGTGTCAGCAAACATTAAAGATTATGACATCCACAATTTCCTATTAAGAAGATGATTCTTCTTTTAACAAATACAACTTAAAAGACTGCTGGTAATCCGTCTGGTCATCTATACGTACGTCACCTATTATTCCCCTAGGAAATCTGTGGAATCGTTTGTGTTCGGATTGTATGGAATACATAGAAAAAACTAGACATGTGTCCAAAGTACACAGATGCCCCCGCCATATATCTTTGTCGATATGGCTTGTACCCATTCTCTAGAATGGCACGGGGGTGTCCGGAGGGACCCGGAGCTGTCCACAGGGACCCAAGGTCTGTGTCAGTGAATGCATCTTATCATAAGGAACAATAATATATATGGTTAAGTGGTGGGGATATGAATTGTTTCTGAGATATAAGGCCTTTTATGAATTGAAGGGGGCGGGGCATGGTCCGGGGTTGACCAGAGGGAGACAAAGTCTGTGTCTTAGAATGAGTCATATCAAAAGGAACAATAATATGTATGGTTAAGGTGTTCGAATCTGATTAAGTCTGTGTCAGTCAATGCATCTTATCATAAGGAACAATAATATATATGGTTTAGGGGTGGTGACATGGATAGTTTCTGAGATATAACGAAGGGGGCGGTGCATGGCCCAGGGGGGACCCAAAGTCTGCGTCTTTGAATGTGTCATATCATAAGGAACGATAATATATATGGTTTAGGTGTTCGAATCTGATTAATTTTCAAGGTAATTAGGCGGGGCATGGGCCGGGGGTGACCGGAGGGACCAAAAATCTTTGTCTTGGAATGTGTCATATCATAAGCAACAATAATATATATGGTTTAGGTGGGGGAGGTGGGGGGGGGTCGGGATGGACCCAATGTCTGTATCAGTCAATGCATCTTATCATAAGGAACAATAATATATATGGTTAAGGGGTGGGGATATGGATAGTTTCTGAGATACAAAGACTTTAATGAAGCAAAGGGGGCGGGGCATGGGCCAGGTGACTGTAGGGACCCAAAGTCTGTGTCATGGAATGTGTCATATCATAAGGAACAATAATATATATGGTTTAGGTGTTCGAATCTGATTAATTTTCAAGATAATTAGGCATTTTGACAGTTTTGCATACAAATTTCTATATAAATGGTGGGGGGGGGGGGGGGGGGAGTCGGGATGGACCCAATGTCTGTATCAGTCAATGTATCTTATCATAAAGAACAATAATATATATGGTTAAGGGGTGGGGATATGGATAGTTTCTGAGATATAAAGACTTTAATGAAGCAAAGTGGGCGGGGCATGGCCCAGGGGTGACTGTAGGGACCCAAAGTCTGTGTCATGAAATGTGTCATATCATAAGGAACAATAATATATATGGTTTAGGTGTTCGAATCTGATTAATTTTCAAGATAAATAGACATTTTGACAGTTTTGCATACAAATTCCTATATGACAATTTTGACATGTTAAGCAATCTGACCCCTGGGCCCACCCAGGGGCATGACCCTGGGTCAACTTGAACATGAACTGATCGGTCTTGGTCTGAGTAGATGTCATACCAAATTTCAACTTTGTAATATGGATAGTTTCTGAGATATAAAGACTTTAATGAAGCAAAGGGGGCGGGGCATGGCCAAGGGGTGACCGTAGGGATCCAAAGTCTGTGTCATGGAATGTGTCATATCATAAGGAACAATAACATATATGGTTTAGGGGTTCGACGAATCCGATTAATTTTCAAGACAGTTAGACATTTTGACAGTTTTGCATACAAATTTCTATATAACGGGGTGGGGGTGGGGGTCGGGATGGACCCAATGTCTGTATCAGTCAATGCATCTTATCATAAGGAACAATAATATATATGGTTAAGGGGTGGGGATATGGACAGTTTCTAAGATATAAAGACTTTAATGAAGCAAAGAGGGCGGGGCATGGCCCAGGGGTGACTGTAGGGACCCAAAGTCTGTGTCATGGAATGTGTCATATCATAAGGAAAAATAATATATATGGTTTAGGTGTTCGAATCTGATAAATTTTCAAGATAATTAGACATTTTGACAGTTTTGCATGCAAATTCCTATATGACAATTTTGACCTGTTACGCAATCTGACCCCTAGGCCCACCCAGGGGCATGACTTTGGGACAACTTGAACATGAACTGATAGGTCTTGGTCTGAGTAGATTTCATACCAAATTTCAACTTTGTAGCACAACAGGTAAAAAAATTATATGCAAGTCCGAGGTTTCAGCTCGACATTTCAGCCCGATGTCGACATTTCAGCCCGAGGTGGTTACGAACGGGACATACGCACGAACGCACGTACGCACGTACGCACGTACGGACGTAACATCACGGCGAAACGCTATATGCCCCACTTCTGCCAAGGCAGGCGGGGGCATAATAAGTGTTGCCGTATTTTCCCCCAACTTCGAAAACAATTGAGTGCAGATAGGCAGATGGGAGGTTTTGTGTGTGTGTAGGGGGGGGGGGGGGGGTGGTAGGGTTAGGGGCATTTTAGTTACTTACGTTTTAAGCTGTCTTTGAAGAAATGAACGAGAACAGTTTTTATCAGACTTGTTTTAATGCTCTTTCTAGCAGTTTGAGTATAGGACCGCATGCAAACAAAATATCTGGAGAACTGTTTGAGCTAACTGTTATGCATAAGAATTTATTTTTCTGATTCCCACTTGCACCCCACTGTGACCTAACAGTGCTATAAATATCTTGTTAATCTTCTTATAGAAGATTCTAGAAAACTGAGTCACAGATTAATTTCATTTTTGTAAACAACATGTTTACAAGGAAAAGTACTTCAGAACCTTCCAGAAAGTTCTGGGTTGCATTATTTTTAGAAAATTACCTCATCTTATTCCACAGCCCTCTGGAATGTTCTAGAGAAATCTTAGGGTCTATAAAAGAGCTTGATTTTTCTCATTGAGTCAGACTTTGGAGTTTGATGTTTGGGCTTATAAGGAAAGTTATTTCTGAATTCTGTGTTGGATTGTTAAAGGATATTACTTTTCATTTTGGACTGTGAATTCTGTGGGATCAAGGAAAATAGATTCATTCAGGATATTTCATAACAGAGCTAAGTACATTTAATTTTCTTACTTCTACAGGTTAAAGTTAACTTGTAAATAAATTTTGTTAAATTTTTCCAAAAGGCTTGTTTGCTTTTTCTTTCTGCTACGCCTGGCTCGTAACAGAAATTGGGGGCTCGTCCGGGATAAAACCATTTTAAGCATTTTAAAACCGACATTTCATGTGACGCAGGTAATTGTCATTTCTTATCAAATAGACTTTGCAGTTGCTTCACAGGATTGGTATTTCCCTATAGGCATATAGGGGATTGTCATTTCATGTGAACTGTCATTTCAGGTGAAATAGTACTTGTCATTTCATGTGAAATTCTCGTTGGGCTTGTCATTTAAAAAAAAAAAAAAAAAAAAAAACTTTGTCAAATTAACCTCAATCTGTATTTCCAGAAATACTTTATAAAACAAACAAAAAGCAAACATGTCGTTTGATTTGAGAAGCTTTTTGGCTCAGCCTACTCAGGAGTTGTTTAATCTGGCCAAAAGGACAGATTTGCTAGAAATTGCTTCCCATTATGGGGTCACTGCTGTCAAAACAAGCATGAAGAAGCATGAAATTAAGAATATTTTGGTGCAGTTTTTTGTTG
Source organism: Lucinisca nassula (assembly GCA_963580285.1). Classification (NCBI taxonomy): domain Eukaryota; kingdom Metazoa; phylum Mollusca; class Bivalvia; order Lucinida; family Lucinidae; genus Lucinisca; species Lucinisca nassula. The sequence goes on along the minus strand of OY757018.1, from coordinate 134,633,070 downwards.
ATGAAGAACTTTTCGATCCATCTGCTTTGTCTCTCATTATGGTTTCACATACTGAATTGCAAATGAGACAAATTGAAATAGGAAGGCAAATTGAATTAGAGAAGTTAAGGTTAGAAATGGAAGAAAGAGAGAAGGAAAAAGAAAGAGAAATGCAGAGACAAATGCAGATGGAAAGATTAGAAATGGAAGAAAGAGAGAAGGAAAAACAAAGAGAAATGGAGAGGGAAAAAAGAGAAATGGAGGAACGCTTTCAGAAAGAAAAATTAGAAAAAGAAGAGCGACTTGAAATAGAAAGAGAAAAATGGCATTTTCAATTAAAGATGAAGGAACTGGAACTCCAGGGTCAAGATAGGGTGAAACCTAGCCCTGTTTTTGACTCTGGTAGTTACTTTGATGCCACAAAGCATATCAGATTAGTTCCCCCATTTCAGGAAAAAGAGGTAGATAAGTATTTTATGCATTTTGAAAAAGTTGCAGAAAATTTAAAATGGCCAAAAGAGCATTGGACCTTACTTTTGCAAAGCGTTGTTGTCGGAAAGGCTCGAGACATATACACTCAGCTGACTGTCGAGCAAAGCTCAGACTATGATCTGGTCAAGGAGCTTATTCTTAAGGCATATGAGTTGGTCCCTGAGGCTTACAGGCAGAAATTTAGGAATTGCAAAAAAGAAATTTCCCAGACCCATGTAGAATTTGCTCGAACCAAAGAACAGCTATTTGATAGGTGGTGTTCTTCTAAAAAAGTAGGCTCTGATCATGACAAACTTAGACAACTTGTCCTTGTTGAAGAGTTCAAACGGTGCATAAATTCAGACATTAAATCTTTTCTCGATGAGAGACAGGTTGAAACTTTGGAGGAAGCTTCTCGTTTGGCAGATGATTATGCTTTGACTCATAAAGTCTCATTTGTGAACAGGCCTTATCCTCGAAAACCTTATAATCCACAGACAGGTCCAAGATTCTATCCCAGTAATCCTTCTGGTAGTTATAGCCATACATCTAGTACTATGCCCAAACTTTCTGGTGAAAATAAAAGCCAGAATCCTTCCAAACCTCCTGGTGAAAACAGAAGCCCAAATTTTCCCAAACATTCTGGTGAAAACAAAGACCAGAATCCCTTATCTCAATCTCAAGTAGTTTGTTATTATTGTAAAAATACAGGTCATTTGATCTCTGAGTGTTTAAAATTAAAGCGAAGGAAAGAAAGAGAAAAACAAGAGGAACTTAAGCCTACAGGCTTGACTTCTATAAGGCCAAAACCACAGTCTTGTGTAAGGGAGGAAACTCTTTCTGATATCAAATTATCTGAGACTGATTCAGTTATGGAGATTTATGAACCATTCTTATCAGATGGTTTTGTGTCACTAAATGGTGACAGTTATGCCCATCCTACCCCTATTAAAATCTTACGAGATACTGGAGCTTCTCAATCTCTTATTCTAGCAGATACTCTGCCTTTTTCTGAGAAGACTTCTTTGGGCCAAAGTGTCCTTATTCAGGGTGTGGAATGTGGATTTGTTAATGTTCCGCTTCATAACGTTTATTTGTCATCAGACTTGGTATCCGGTTCAGTGGCTGTTGGTATTAGACCTTCTTTACCTTTTAAAGGTGTTCATTTGTTGCTAGGCAATGACTTAGCTGGAGATAAGGTTGTGGTAAACCCACTTTTGACTACTAATCCTTGCATAGACCAACCGCCTGATCCCATTGAGCAGGAAATTCCTGATCTTTATCCGTCTTGTGCAGTCACAAGGGCGATGGCACGTAAGGCCAAGCAAACTGATGGGAAACAGGATTTTGATTTAACTGATACCTTTTTGGGTCAGTCTTTTAATGACGAGATAACAAGGTCTCTGTCTTCAAGCCTGCCTGATAAGCAGACAGATTTTCATGAGAATAACTCATCTTTCGATCTAGGCCATGACAAAATGTCCGGGTCTCAACTAGCTATAGAACAGCATAAGGATCCTGAAATTTCGCCTTTATTTGAAAGGGCCTTAGATGAGCAGGAAGTATCTCAGGTCCCAGTCTGTTATTATGTCAAAAATGACATTCTTATGAGAAAATGGCGTCCACCAGACGTCTCAGCAGAAGACGAGTGGACTGTCAACCACCAGATAGTGGTTCCACGGGTTTACCGTTCCCAAATATTAAACTTGGCACATGAAACTCCCATGTCAGGACATTTAGGTGTAAATAAAACCTATCACAAGATTCTTAATCATTTTTACTGGCCTGGGTTAAAATCAGATGTTTCTCAGCATTGTAGGTCCTGCCATACATGCCAAATGGTAGGAAAACCCAATCAGACTATACCTAAGGCTCATTTGCAGCCTATACCTGCTTTTGATGAACCTTTCAGTCAAATAATTATAGACTGTGTGGGTCCCTTGCCCAGAACTAAGTCCGGCTGTGAATATCTTTTGACCATTATGTGTGCTTCCACACGTTTTCCTGAAGCCATTCCTTTAAGAAATATCAAAACTAAGACAATCGTCAAGGCCTTAGTGAAGTTTTTCACATTTGTTGGGCTTCCTAAATCTATTCAGTCAGACCAAGGCTCAAATTTTATGTCTGGAATATTTCAACAAGTAATGCATGAACTTGGCATTGTACAGTATAAGTCATCAGCCTATCATCCTGAAAGTCAAGGCGCCCTTGAAAGATTCCATCAAACATTGAAAAACATGATAAGATCATATTGCTTTGACACAAAGAAGGATTGGGATGAAGGCATCCATCTCCTTTTATTTGCTGTTAGAGAATCTGTGCAAGAATCTCTTGGCTTCAGTCCATTTGAATTAGTATTTGGCCATACTGTTCGTGGTCCTTTGAAACTTCTCAAAGAGAAATTTCTCTCCAATGATGACACCTCCCTGAATTTACTTCAGTATGTGTCTGATTTCAAAACTAGACTTTCAAAAGCTTGTGAGACTGCTCGGACCAATCTTCAGTCAGCCCAAAGGAAAATGAAACAGCTATATGACATAGGGACAAAAGAAAGGAATTTTAAACCAGGTGATAAGGTACTAGCTCTTTTGCCTATTCCAGGAAAATCGTTGCAGGCCAGGTATTATGGTCCATACACTGTAGACAAAAAGATCAGTGACGTAAATTACATAATAAACACTCCTGGGAGGCGCAAGCTTAAGCAGCTATGTCATATTAACATGCTTAAGGAATACATAGATAGGGACAATACATCTTTAACATCAGTCAATCTAGTTAGCTCTGTTCCACTTAATTCATGTGACAATGACTGTGAGGATATTAATTCAGTGAAGTCGGATCCCACATCATCAAAACTTCAGAATTCTGACATTCTACGGAATCTTGACCAGAAACTGTCACATCTAGAGCCAAATCAGCGGAATGAACTGAAACAGCTGATTTTTGAATATGAACAATTATTTCCTGACATTCCAACACGGACAGACAAAATATTTCACGATGTGGACATAAATGGGTCTAAACCTGTAAAACAACACCCATACAGGATGAATCCTGTGAAACAAAAATATCTTAAAGAAGAAGTTCAGTATCTATTAGACAATGACTTTATTGAACCAAGCCAAAGTGAATGGAGTTCTCCTTGTATTCTAGTACCAAAACCTGATGGGACATATCGTATGTGTACAGATTTTAGGAAAGTTAATTCCTTAAGTAAAACAGATAGCTTTCCTATTCCAAGAATGGATGACTGCATTGATAACATCGGGAATGCCAAATACATAACGAAATTCGACCTTCTGAAAGGATTTTGGCAAATTCCACTCACAGATAGAGCAAAGGAGGTTTTGGCATTCACAACTCCAGACGGATTATTTAACTATAAAGTCATGCCATTTGGAACGAAAAACTCTCCGGCAACATTTCAGCGCTTAATAAACATGGTAATTGCGGGGCTGGAAGGCTGCAGTGCTTATATCGATGATGCTATCATATACAACGACCAGTGGAATCAACATCTTGGGACTATTCGAGCATTCTTTGATAGACTGAGTAATGCCAAATTGACAATCAATCTTGCTAAAAGTGAATTCTGCCATGCAAGTTTGACATTTCTAGGTCATGTTGTAGGTCAAGGTCATGTGAAACCCATTGATGCTAAAGTTGAGGCTATCTCAAATTTTCCCGTACCCACGTGCAAAAGACAGCTGATGCGATTTCTTGGTATGGCTGGTTATTACAGAAAGTTCTGTAATAATTTCTCTGTCATTGCTGAGCCTTTGACAAATTTGCTCAGCAAAAGAACAAAATTCCATTGGAATTCAATATGCCAAAATGCTTTTGATAAACTTAAAGCCATACTCAAGAGTGAACCAGTTCTCTTAGCACCAAACTTTGAAAAGGAGTTTAAGCTAGCTGTAGATGCTAGTGACGTAGGTGCAGGTAGTGTTTTGTTGCAGGAAGATGAAAATGGTGTGGATCATCCAGTTTGCTACTTTTCCAAAAAGTTTAATAAGCATCAGAGAAATTACTCTACCATAGAGAAAGAGTGCTTGTCTCTGATTCTTGCCCTGCAACATTTCGAAGTTTATCTTACCCCTACTACTGCACCGATTGTTGTTTTCAGTGATCACAATCCACTGACTTTCATACATAAAATGAAAAACAAAAATCAGCGGTTGCTCAGGTGGAGTCTTATGCTACAAGAGTATAATTTAGACATAAGACATATCAGAGGGAGAGATAACATTATCCCTGATGCCCTTTCAAGAGCTTGAGCAGTGTCAGGAGTTGTGTTTTTCTTTCCTATTAAAGTGGATTGTAGATACATGTAATTTTATATGCTATGCTCAATATTTTATTATTCTTAAAGCAAAAGAAAGCTTTATTACATAAATCTTTCTTTTCCTCGAAGAGGGGGAGTGTTATGCATAAGAATTTATTTTTCTGATTCCCACTTGCACCCCACTGTGACCTAACAGTGCTATAAATATCTTGTTAATCTTCTTATAGAAGATTCTAGAAAACTGAGTCACAGATTAATTTCATTTTTGTAAACAACATGTTTACAAGGAAAAGTACTTCAGAACCTTCCAGAAAGTTCTGGGTTGCATTATTTTTAGAAAATTACCTCATCTTATTCCACAGCCCTCTGGAATGTTCTAGAGAAATCTTAGGGTCTATAAAAGAGCTTGATTTTTCTCATTGAGTCAGACTTTGGAGTTTGATGTTTGGGCTTATAAGGAAAGTTATTTCTGAATTCTGTGTTGGATTGTTAAAGGATATTACTTTTCATTTTGGACTGTGAATTCTGTGGGATCAAGGAAAATAGATTCATTCAGGATATTTCATAACAGAGCTAAGTACATTTAATTTTCTTACTTCTACAGGTTAAAGTTAACTTGTAAATAAATTTTGTTAAATTTTTCCAAAAGGCTTGTTTGCTTTTTCTTTCTGCTACGCCTGGCTCGTAACACTAACAAGGAAACTGGACTATTACTATGCCTGATAAATCAACTTTTCTCAGTACTGTCAGAACTTTGATGTCAGAAGTCGGTCTTATTTCAAATTTTTGACCTCTTATCCCTTGGTTCACCAGAATCAGCTTACAGCATATTTCTTCTCCAGATAATCACTGCATTTTACATATATTTGTCAAGAGGCCGTATATTGAAAAAAAGACTGCCAAGAGGCCCAAAATTTGAAATAAACAGCGACTTTTGTAGAATAATAATAATAATGCTTGTCAAATTCTTTTGGGTATTCATAAGAAATATCTTAAATATAAAAAGATAAACTTTATATAGGTATTCAAGAATTTCATAAGAAGTTTGTTTTGGCCCCTGCAGACAAGGCCGCTAACAACGTCGTCGTTGTGTGACGGCTCCACTATGTTAACACGCTTAAGCGGGAGCTTGGTGGTACTAAGGCCTATGAACTTCAGCCTTTAGCTATAGAGAGAGCTATAGTAGATAAACATGTTTGTCTTTCAGCCACCAAGTTTGCTGTGTGTGTTAACGAAGGCCAAGACAAGCTTCCTACGCTATACTGGTTACCAAAACTTCATAAAAACCTTACAAAGCACGGTTTATTGCAAATTCTAGCTCTTGCACTACCACTGAACTTTCTTAATTATTAACTTCCTGTCTTACTGCTATTTAAAGGCATGTAATTAAATATTGTGATAAAGTCTTTGAAAGATCAGGAAGAAATCTGTTTTGGTCTATAAAAAATTCGAATGAGGTTTTAAATATATTGAAATCTAGACATTTTCGTGCTTCTAGTCTGTCTACCTACGATTTTTCCACTCTTTACACTACACTTCCTCATAATCTTATAAAAGAAAAGCTTAATGATTTAATTGAATGGGCTTTTCACAGAGAAGATTCTCTCTATCTTGCATGTAATGTCAGAAATGCATTTTTCACTTCTAAAGAGCATAAGAATTATACACTTTGGTCATGTCAGAAAGTGTGTGATGCCCTCACCTTTCTACTTGACAATATTTATATTAGATTCGGTACTAAGTTATTTAGACAAATTGTGGGTATTCCGATGGGTACTAATTGCGCACCTCTTGTCGCTGATCTGTTCTTGTATTGTTATGAAAGAGACTTCATTTTGTCGCTTTCCATTGATAACCAATCTGAAATTATTGAAGCGTTTAGCTCTACTTCTAGATATTTAGATGATTCATTTAATATTGATAATACCTATTTTGATGGATTGATCAGTCAAATTTACCCCCTAGAACTTCAGTTAAATAAAGCAAATTCTTCTGATACCGAGGCCCCGTTTTTGGATTTACATCTATCTATTGTAGATGGGTTTGTTTCGTGCAAAATTTATGATAAACGCGATGACTTTGATTTTGAGATTGTAAATTTTCCTTTTTTGGATGGTGATGTTCCTCGTGCGCCATCCTATGGCGTTTATATTTCGCAATTTATTCGATTTGCTAGAGTGTGTAGTCATGTATTAACTGACTTCAACACTCGTAATAAATTATTAACGGCTAAACTCCTTAATCCTTTTGTTATCGGTACCATAAACTACGCAAATTCTTTTCAAAATTTTATAAACGCCATTCTGATTTAATTTCAAAATTCAATATTGGACTTAAATCTCTTCTGCAACAAGGTCTATCGGAACCCGAATTTTATGGTGACTTAGTATATAAATTCAGAAAAATATATAACCGCAATGACTTCAGCACCCAATTTCGTAAAATCATTCTTCGATATAAAAATATTGGATACAACATGGATATTATACGACAGACTGCATGCATGGTAGTTAACCCAATCACGGTTGGCAACTTTGCTTCCCTCTTTAATTGCACGCCGGTGGATCAGGCCTCAGATTCTATGACGGCTCCAACGTAAAGGCTTATTGAAAATTAGAGAGATAATGTTGGTTGGTGCCTGATGCTCTGTCTCTGGTCGGGCTCATCGGAGTCTAACTGTTGGTTTTCTTTTGCTCCAGCATTTCAGTGGTTTCTTGCTGTCGAGTCCTCACCGTTGTCTCACCTCTGTGGTTCTTTGATTTTTGTGTTCACGGAGATGTTGCACTGATGAGTTAGGAGGCCTTCATGCGGACTGAACAAATTATTTGTCTAAATCGCGACGGAAGTAAGGGCGAGGATTGTGGCCACGTAAAATCGATTTAAGCCCCCCAGTGGAAATCTTCCACTGACCGTTCCAAGGCGGCTCTTCTGTGGCGATTTATTGATGTTGTTGTTTGTTACTTACCGTGTGTATCACTTGTGTCTTTTGGTTTTGGATGGCCATATGGCCATTCTGTGGGAAAGTAACTGTCCTTATGGCCTTCCTTTGTTTAGGTTTCCATTATGGTCTGGTCGCTTAATGTTTGTATTTCTTTCCCTTTGGTGTCTTTTAATGGGTGGAGTAAGTTAATTGTATCAATTCCTGATCTTTGTTTTACTTCTACTTTATTTAATTTACTTCAGTGTCACTGAAAGCTCTCATGTACGCGTACTCCATCACGAAAACACGCCTATATAATTTGGACCCCCTTGAACCCCACTTTTATATGGTAAAACTGAGGTTTCCGAGGGTATACCTTATTTTTCTTATTTCTGCTCTAAAATATAGAATGTTGGTACTCGTTGGAACAGCCTCGATGAGGCGGTTCTAACGAGTGCCACCAATCTATATTTTGAGCAGAAATAAGAAAAAAATCACAATTTTCATAATAAGTTTTCATTTTTTTCGGCGATAAAGGTGACACTGTGTTTGTATAGGCGTGTTTGCGTAATGGGAGTGGCTTTGGAAACCGGAACACACGGAGAAAGATACGGAACATTATCCTGTCGTATGCAAGCCCGGAATCGAACCCGGATCAAAACTGAGACAACCGAGAGACATAATCGTGCGATATCTAGGCCTAATAACGATATATAAAACCGTAAACTTAAACAAAACCTCATTGATATCAAACACAAGGATGAAATATTTCCACTGATAAAATAAATAAATGAACTGCTAACAAAGTGTTTGCTTTTTCCGAGAAGGGTAAATGTTCTCATGTAATTTCAAATTTCTATGCACAAATAACAGTTATAGTGGAGACATCGTTTGCTTGACAATGAAATTAAATTATCAGAGAGTAAAATTGAATTTCCTTCAGTTGCACACATACATCAATAATCCGATACTCAAAAATATTAAGGAGAGTTTGTACCAGTACAAATCAATGGACAATCGAAAATGTTTTCGCCAACATTTGCATTTTCGTTTTGGTCTCAAGACCCCTCTAAACCCCATTTTATGTTGAGGAAAGTGGGGTATACTGGGTTTACATTATCTGCCTTATTTTTGCTCAGAAACATAGGTTGTGGGTACTCGATCCCACAATCTATTTTGCAAGCAGAAATAAGAAAGATGTAAAAAATGTTACATAATAAATGTCATTTTGACACCATATTAAACGGCATTGAATCACATGAACATGTTTTCCTAATGTTATTCTTTGGGGGAACGTGTATCATAACTATACCTAATGTTTTTTAGCCCTTGTAATAACCCCTCTAAACCCCACTTTACATACAGAAAACTTGGGTTTATAGGGGTATATATTTTGCTTATTTCTGCTCCAAGATATAGATTATAGGTGGTCGTTAGAACAGCATCAATTCGGCGGTTCTAACGAGTACCCACAATCTACGTTCGAGGCATTGATAAGAAAATTGTCACAAATTTTCACCACAAAAGTAACCGTGTTTGAGATATGAAGCGGTTCTAACGAGTACCCACAATCTACGTTCGAGGTATTGATAAGAAAATTGTCACAAATTTTTCACCACAAAAGTAACCGTGTTTGAGTTATGAAAGAATACACTCTGTCAAACGGATGAGTTAGGATAATGACATTTGGCGACTATCTACATTCGAACCTCAATGCCTCGAACACCTTTGGGACCATGAAAACCTGTTCGAGACACGGTTAGTTCGAGCCACTGAGGTGACTGCCAGGAGGCATAACGAGATACTTTTAGACATCTTTTCGGTGTTCTATAATGAAAATGTATGCTGTGTGTACTCATTAGAATCGCCTCATCGAGGCGATTCTAATGAGTACACACAGCATACATTTGCAAGATAAAAGACTAAAAGCTCCTTAATCATTCCCCACTATTTCTTCTGTAGAGGATTTCGCTAGGGGCTCAAGAATGGGTTCGACACATCCATGGTAAACGAGCCAACGGTGTTCGAGCCATCGACGTTCTACTGTATACGGCCAGTTGATAGTTAACTAGCAGTCAGATGCTAGTACATGTAAAGCTACGATTATAAAGTGCTGTCTTTGGCTCTTTATTACAAATATAAAATCCAATACAAGCCTATATAATTTTGACCCCCTTGAACCCCACTTTTATATAATAAACTTGGGGTTTTGCAGGAGTAAACCTTAATTATTTTATTCGTCACAATTTTCATCTTCAATTTTTCTTTTTTTTTTCGGCGGTTACATTTACCATGCATGTCTATAGGCGTGTTTTCGTAATGTTTCCGAAATGCGTATTATGCGTAATCGGCGTTAAGCCTTTGATATGAAAGACTAGCATTGCAAACTTCAGGACTGCCAGAGAACATAATGTAAATAAACATGTTCCATGAAATGGTAAATATGTACTATAAACAGATAAAAGGTTTATCTTTTTGAAGCAGCGAATGCACCGCAGAACTAAAAATTTTGAGTGTATAAGTATGTTCGGGCCAAACTAGCTAGTTTCGGACAAATAAGCCTCATCATTGGCTCTCAAATATTTTTCATTACTCCGCTATGTAATCGACGATTCCAAAGGACAAGAAACCACAAACTACACTATGATGAAGGGCAGGGAGACTTTTACGGCCGCCACACATTCCCTTAACACCAGCGGTAGTGACGCTAAATATGTTCTATAGCCGGCCTCGGTAGCACAATCGGATGCGCGTCTGGCTTGTGATCAGAAGGACGCGGGTTCGATTCCTGCCGGGGTCGGCAACATTCTTTCTTGGAGATTGACCAGGAAATCTTTTCTGCGGTCATTCTTTCCCTTCTGCTGATTCAAGAGAACAGTTGTCAGAGAATGTGCACTTTACTGGTTAACCGTATACGTATAAGCCTGCCCAGGAAAAGTGTGGATAGGTAAACTGAGCTGCTCAAAAATGACCTGAAATAGTGTTGACTGGGCCGTTAATCTCCAATACAAAAAGCAAGATCCACAGAACAGACTTGAAAACTGTCGAGGGATCAAGTTCTTTCTTGGCAAGACTAGTTGGTTTCGGCCAATTAGGCATTAGCAGAGACCCTCGGGTATTTCCAAAGTATCGCTTTGGAATCAATGAACCTAAAGGTCACCCATATAATGTCGGTAGAGTTTTAAATGGTGTCAGGGGTAATCCTTCCGTTGTTTCATTTCACTTCACTGCAACTGTAAGACCTGTGGGGCCCGTAGAACATCTCCCCGTATTTCTTTATGGTGCAGTTTATTTCATTACAATAACACAGCCGTGAGACATCATGCATTACGAAAACACGCCTATACAAATACATTGAAAACCTAACCGCCGAAAAAATAAATTTTTTAAGACGAAAAATTGTAAATTACAATTTTCTTATTTTCTGCTCAAAATATAGACTGTGGGTATTCGTTAGAACCGCTTCATCGAGGCGGTTCTAACTAGTACTCACAATCTGTATTTTAGAGCAGAAATAAGAAAAATAAAGTTTACCCCTCTATACCCCAGTTTTACTATATAAAAGGGGGGTTCAAGGGTGTCAAAATTATATAGGCGTGTTTTCGTGATGCATTGCTTTTTCTTCAATTCTCGTCTAAAAACCGGACATTTTCTGATGAAAATTTGTGATATTGTTTTTCATATTTAGGCGATTCTAACGAGTACCCACAACCTATGTATTGGAGCAGAAATAAAACAATTATGTAAACCTCCCCACGTAAACCAAATCTTTATATTATATGCAGTGGGATTTAGAGGGGTGTTCATTTCACGGACTTGATAACATGATGTTCTTAGTTTCTTTGGGATTAGTGAGCCCTTGTGGAAGCATTGAATAATGAATATCTTTGAAAACAGAATATCTTGGTTACTTCAATATTGCTGATGAATAGTTTTAGTAAAACCGCGACTCATGGCTTTTGTAATATGTTCGTAGAGCGATTAGCCCCCTTGATGACTTCACCTAGGCATAAAATATTTTGTTCTGGTTGCATGAGCAGAACTCTCCCGCCCACCGAGGCTTGAAGAAATAGATAGGCTGCATAATGCTTCCACGCAGAGCTGAAACCGACCCGCAGACGAGTACTGGTAAACCGCTTAGAGGATCTAAAATGTAGAAGTAAAACAAAGATCAGGAATCGATACAATTAACTTACTCCACCCATCAAAGACACCAAAGGGAAAGAAACACAAACATGAAGCGACCAGACCATAATGGAAACCTAAAAAAGGAAGGCCATAAGGACAGTTACTTTCCCACAAAATGGCCATATGGTCATCCAAAATAAAAAGACACAAGTGATACACACAGTAAGTAACAAACAACAACATAAATAAACCGCCACAGAAGAACCGCCTTGGAAAGGTCAGTGGAACGATTTCCACTGGGGGGGGGGGGTGCTTAAATCGAGTTTACGTGGCCACAATCCTCCCCCTTACTTCCGTCGCGACTTAAACAAATAATTTGTTCAGTCCGCATGAAGGCCTGCTAACTCATCAGTGCAACATCTCCGTGAAATAATCAAAGAACCACAGAGGTGAGACAACGATGAGGTCTCGACAGCATGAAACCAGTGAAATGCTGGAGCAAAAGAAAACCAACAGTTAGACTAAGCCTACCCAGGCAAAGCGGTGCGAGTCGGTCAGTCCATGCTTATAAACCCTATTGGTTTCATGGGCGACAGGGCTTGAGAAGTCATTTCATCTCAATGTCGGGTAAAAGTCCCACAAAATTGGAAGCAACGTCTCCAAAATGACCTTTACAGTGTTGACGGGGACGTTAAACCTCAAATCAAACAAACAAATGAGCAGAACTCAGGTAGCATTGCCTATTGTCAGTCGTAATATGCAGTCAGATAAAAATATGTCCCCGAAAATGTCTGCGATCGTACATTACTATAATCATGACATCAGCTATCAAGATAATGTCTTGATCCATTTGGTCAGAATTTAATCAGCGCATCATTGGTCGGCGTATAACCTCAGTCTTGAAATCAATATACAGAGGGACAGCAAAACGGTTATTTGTCAATGATCTTGTTCTAATGTTTAATTACTGTCGCCAGCTGACAGGCAGAAGATTGATCCGAACACGTGATGTTTCTTCCCAACTGTCCTAAAGTACATGCCAATATCGAATGAATATATCTGAGCGCCATCATAGCAATCGATTCAACATGTTTATCAGCCTCGCATCGACAAAAACCTTTCTTCGGGGCTTGTAACAAGACATTATGGTTCCTCAATACATTTGCGCAAGAAAAATGTAGGTGACAGCTTTGCATGTTATTTTTTTTCCACAATATGATCATGATTTGCCTGTCGCAGATGAAGTTTTTGAGGTACCAACGGTTTGTACAGAAAATACTTTCTTGCATTAGCAACATCCCTGAGCCTTTGAAAATAAATGCAATGCTGTAATTTTCACTCTTACAAGGCAAAAAAAAAAAAAAAAAAAAAAAATGAAACCGCTTTCTAGACTTTTTAAAAGTTCCTAAAACAGCTGCAGATCAATAGTTAACATTAAATACTAGCGTCTCGGACAAAGCTTTCTTGAAAAATCCTATCTTGTTGCGGTAACTCTGAAATGCTCAGATTTCATCAAATATGCCTTCTACAGTTAATGTCGTACCCGTGATCAATGTATATACATTGAAAATGCAGTATGTAGCCTTATTCCTGCATACAGTATAATGATATCGCCCAGTTGGAATCCAGTCATCATTGAAAATCTCTGTTGCTATCAAATTTGTCAAGCCAGACCGTATTCATATGTTTTGGAACTTATTTTAAAAAAATATCAATAGTACACTATTGGTTTTAATTTAAAACGTTATATTCATATTTGAAACTGTCTTGCAATTAATGCGTAATTATACCAAATTTAGTGACACAGATGCCTTTCTGATATTTAATCTTCATCAGTGTGTCTAAACCCCAAAGTTTTGAAACCGGAACGAATGATGGACAATACCCGGCAAACACAGCACATCCCCCTCCGAGCACACACCGACCGACGTAGCTCATGACACAGTTCAACTGGAGGCATCAGGCAAGAGACGCCTACCAGGGAACTTATAGGCGTCTCCCACCGAGCCAACATCAGCAAACATGGCCCACACTCCACGGAAGTCCCGGGCATCAGGAAAGAGATGCCCAAAGTAGCGAGACTTGCAAAATGTATAATATGACAAAATGTGGCAAACAAATCCGCGAAGATGTATGTCCCATTTGACAAGTCAGTCTTAGTTTTAGAAAAAATAGAAATTTATACTGCAAAAATTAAAGATATAATATAGTTATTTAAATCAGTACTTGAGTACTGACGTCAACACCGCTGTATCAACCTCAGCACTAAGGAACAGACACTGAGCTGATGATACCCTCGGCGACTAACGAATCATCCGCCAGCAGAGATACCGACCCGGTGGTTGCAATTAATGCGTAACTATACCAAATTTAGTGAGACAGATGCCTTTCTGATGTTTAATCGTCATTAGTGTGTCTAAACCCCAAAGTTTTGCAACAAATTACACGTACTATCCATGATAATTTGTTCATTAATTTATTATTATTATGCATTCGTTTCCGGACTAGTTTTTACGCGTAATATTGTCCGGTTTGTGTTGTTCGGCCCCAGCTACAGTAACAAGATAAAAGAAAGTATCCTTTTTGAAACTTTTTCATCAAAACTTGTTAAGGAATTGAACTTCTATGAGCTTTGAGCATCAAACACATTGGTAAGAGATAATTCATCGGATTAGATAAATATAAACATTGTTTTGTCCAGTAGTTCACCTGTCTAAAAATCGGCTGTTTGTATATGGTGGCTCCTGTGAACAAATGTAACAAATCACAGGGTAAAAACCATTTATATACTAATGCAATCATGGAAAGAGACCAAAAGCCTTATGGGCAAAGTCCTTCAGCTCAAATCTGGGGATAAACTGTTTTATCTCATTTTTTTTTATTTAATTCCAGTATCAGAGCACCCGTCATGTAAGCACAAAAACTAACACAGTAAAGCTTTTGTGCAGTGATTGCATAAATTGTTTGAATGAAATTAAATGAAGTACTAATTTAGTTATAAACAACAGCACTGAAGAAGGTCAGTCATTTTGAAAGCTGAATGCAAGAGATTTCACCACCTCACCAATCAATAAGCTTATTGCCAAATTGGTAGAACTGGTCATTTTTTGGCGATCATGCACTGAATTTAATAACAGTACCTGGAGAGATAATTACATATCATTTTTAGTTATTGGGATCATTAATTTTCAGTTATATTTTGGTATTTTACTTGAAATTCCTGTGTTGCAGTGCCTAAAGGCAACTTTGAGCCATATTTCTATGATTGTGTTTTAGAGATTGTGATTCTGCGGGTTAAGATATCATTTTGTTTTTCAAAAACAAGGTAAGAAAGAAATAAATTGCTAGACGGCGACTGATCATTGCCTTCACTTTTATTTCGAATAAAAATCTTTAGTTTTCATATTCTTATAATTATATAAGGACTACCATCTGATTAGAAATCTGTTAGTGCCATTGTTTGCCAATATGTTTTTTTCAGTACCTCAAATGAAGTGAGATAACTCTATTGAGGAACTTGAGAAAACACACTCGTACGTCATAGTGCATTTTTCGCTTCTTCAAAGTGGCTACTTTGCTGGTGAAAATCCGTGATATTTTTCTTATTTATGCTGCAAACATAGGTTGTGGTGCTCGTTAGAACCGCCTCAATACGGTGGTTCTAACGAGTACCCATTATCAATATGTCTTGGAGCAAAATGGGAAAATAATGTACACCCAGAAAACCCAAGTTTTCGCTGTATAAATTGGGGTTAAGGGGTATTTCATTTCATGGACTTGTTCACGTGGTGTAAGAAACAAACCGGTCCGTTTATGTACACAGGCTAGCTGAATGAATGTACCATGTCAGATGGACGTTTGTTTGTAAATGAAAAACAGGTTATTGCTCAGAAATTATGGACACGATATATTCAAAATCTTACACTTTTGAAAAGAATGGCTTATTTCGGTCAAAAGACAGGAAACATAAAACAATCAATTCCAGTGTACATCATTTTTCTTTAGTTACTTATGTTATCCCAATTGATACTGAAAAAGTGTTTAATATGAAACCAGAGGTAAATGTCAATGTCACAATGACCTATTTTTAGTGCGTGATATTCCTATTCGCTTGCTAAATCCGGCAATTCCCGAATGAAGAACGAATTATATAGATGCAAGTTTAGGTAAAATGGAGTAAAATTTCGCTTTATAGTTAAGGATAGACAACAGCATGATTTGCCAGTTTAAATAGTGTTGTTTTTTATTTACTGTTTAACCGGCCCCGATAGCTCAGCGGTAAAGCTTTGGGATCGGGAGATCGCGTGTTTTATCCCCAGCCGCGCTATACCAAAGGCGTAAAATGGTACTTGTTTGTTTGAATTAAGGTGTAACGTTCCTGTCAACACTATTAAGGTCATTATGGAGACCATTTATGGTTTAAATGGTACTAGGAGTTCTCTTGACTGACCATCACATTATCAGAACTGAACTGAATTGTTACTGGGGACGCGTCAAATGACATTCATACACCAGGAATTATCAGGGGTAGTCAGGAAGATAGGTTAAGGTCAAAGTAAATGGTTGGATATTTTCGCTATCAATTTAAGCACGATGTTAAATGGCCATAAGAATTCACATTCAATATACATTTCCCTTACCACCACATGTCTTTGGCCATAATCGTCTCTCACTTCTATGTGTATGAAGCTGTTCTTCCTACAAGGGAATACTATGGGCATCCTATTATTACTGGACTTCTTACCTCTGCAGGAGTGATGTTCCGCCCATAGAGAGCGGCTACTTAACTAACATGGTTAGTAAACTTTTATATAGTAAAACTGTTGTTCAAGGGGGTCAAAATTATATACGCGTGTTTTCGTTATGACTGCAAAGATACACGTGAAAATTCTCAAATTTTTAGCCTATCTCTGATTAGGTTAACCTTGGTAGTATACGAATTTCTGTCCAAGGGTTAAGTCCTTGATTTCCATATCTGTCGATCAATGTAATCGTTTCCTAATTGTGTATATTGTTTCTGACTTTAGAAGTGACGGCTTTGATCAAGAAGCTACATAATTACCTCACACCTCCCACCCACGACAACAAAGGGAAAGAAACAAAAACATAAAACACTTTCACCACAATGAAAATTTCACAATCGGAAATCAAAAACGACAGTAACTTTCCTACAAAATTGCAAAACGGCTATCGAAAAATAAAAATATATAAGCAACCAAACATTCAAAGACGAACAATAATAAACCATAACGGAAGAACCGCCTTGGAACGTCAGTATTCTTGTAATACATTCTGCAATACATGAATACTGACAAGGAATGTCAAGCTCGTTTGAGGTAACAAATGACAAGATACACAGAACTTGTGGAAATGACATTTATGTAATAAATGACGCATATGGATTATTATATGTAGAAAGTAAAATCGACATGACAATCTATATCCACCAAACTGATGGTGCAAAAGAACATGCATTTACATCTTTGCATACGCCTTCGCCTTAAACCGAAAAGGTGGGGCGTACAAACCGCCAATGAAGATAAGAAAATTTGGTGGATCTTACATGATGAAAAAAAATTTAAAAAATAAAATAAATGCATTCTATAACCTTATGCCTTAAAAACCTACCAAAAGCATGGGTAGGTGTCAGGGGATGATGGTGGGTAATCAAAAGTTGCAAAAAGCAGACCACGTCTTCTGACTTTGATGACTGAATCAAATCTGACCTTGAAATCTATCTACCGAATGTACCTAGACTGGCTAACAATACATAGACTAGCGACTAGCGAAGCATTACAAATACGCTTATCTAATCAATAAGCCTTATTTGTAATACATTCTGCAATGCATGAATACTGACAAGGAAGGTCAAGCTCGTTAGAGGTAACAAATGACAAGATACACAGAACTTTTGGAAATGTCATTTATGTAATAAATGACGCATACAGTTTATTATATGTAGAAAGTAAAATCGACATGACAATCTATATCCACCAAACTGATGGTGCAAAAGAACATGCATTTACATCTTTGAATACGCCTTCGGCTTAAACCGAAAAGGTGGGGCGTACAAACCGCCACAAGCAACAAGCTAGCGAATCAACCTTCGCCAGCTTGTATTTTAGATATTTTTACTGAAGTGGGGCTTAAATCGATTGGGAAAAATTGGAATTTTATACTGCAAAAATTAAAGATATAATATAGCTATTTAAATCAGTACTTGAGTACGGACGTTAACACCGTAGTATCAACCCAGCACTAAGGAATAAACGGAATAAACGAAATTAAAGCCCTCGATAGCATGTTGTATTAATCTTACCAATGAGACCCCATTCTCCATTTCGAATAAAACTGGAAATATCCCCGCCATTCGGATTTTCCATCTGCAGATCAAGAAGGCGACCGTCGTGTGACCATGACCCGAACTTCATATCACACTTCTGGTCATCAAAAGGAAACCAACTGATGTCTATAGAACAGGTACTCTTGAACATCCCAGGCGGTACCCACAGACAGCTTCCGTCGCTCTTGACTACTATATTTGTATGGAAGGTCCCGTCAAACTTCTCATCTGCGCTGAAACATTAAATGGGAATTGATAAATGGTCTAAAAACCCAACTGGCAAACTCATGTTTATCTCCCTTATCAAGTGCGGATCAACCTCAAATAATGAATTTGATCCCAGTTACGAAAAAGCAGTCCATATTTCAAATCTCAAAAACCTTTTTTTTTTCTGAAGAAAAAAAAATGTGGTAATTTCCTTATACATATGCCAAACATAAGTTGTTGGTGCTCGTTAGAACCGCCTCCTTGGGGCGGTTCAAGAGCGTACACACAACCTATGTCTTGGAACAGAAAGCAGAATAATGTATACCCCTATAAACCCTAATTTTCTCCATATAAAATTTGGTATAGACGGGTGTTCATCACACGGCCTTGTATACGTGTGGGCAGGAGCAAATTTATACTTTTTAGATAATACCGTCTTTTTTACTGTGAAACATGAGAAAAACAATAGACAGTCTTATAAGTAGCATTCCTTGTAACAAATGACAGAACATTTGCCTATCCATACATCTATAAGCATGTGATTGCTTCTCTGCAAACCATTTGCCTTATTAACAACTTCTGAACTGTTAGAACCTTTCGAACCCTGTCAATATTCCATGAAACAGAGTCAAGGAATACTATTATTGTAAGTAGTGTCATTTATATTAATATGTGCCCTCTATATTCCAAAAGGCTTCCGGTTGCATGTTACACAGTTTTGTAGCAGATCATTGTTTGTTGCAGACACGAATATTTAAGTTTTATTCAGAGCATTTAAATTTCTTAATTCTCCGTTTAAATATACGGCCCCATTCAATATTATTTCACTGATATCGGGCCGATCGTTAATCAGAGGTGGGCGAAAACCGGAGTACCCTGAGAAAAAACACTTGACCTCCCGTTGCAGAACTTGGCGTCTCACACGTGACCCGAGCCAGGCTCATGTATATGTATTTATTGTTTTGTTTATTGCCTTTTATCTGTCAATAAAAATACTGGTATTTTGCGCTTTGCTATAACTTAGGCAGTTTTATATTGCCCTGACTTTTGTCAGCCATACTCAATTGTCTGGTAACTCTGATTCACGAAAAGTCGTTAAGAAGATAAATTGCTTCCGGTTCACATAGCATAATGAAATTCTAACACATCTAGGGATGTTACGTCAAAGGGTTTATGTCTTATGTCGATCCTTGATAGATGTCTTAAAGAGAACGTACCGAGATTTATGATCTATAATGAAATAAATTGTAGAACGGGACCGGTTCAGATCTAAACAAATAAAATACTGAGGAAGGATAAACATGAAAACCTGTGATTTAAAGATATAGATAGTCATGCATTCTGGTTTCATAATATGAGGATAAACTATTATCTAAATTAATGCATTTTTTCTGTGAACAATACATACACACTCATCACGAAAACACGCCTATATAATTTTGTTCCCCTTGAACCCCACTTTTAAAGCTGGGGTTTACAGGGTAAACATTATTTTTCTTATTTTTGCTCTGAAATATAGATTGTGGGGCCTCGTTAGAATCGACTCGATGATGCGGTTCTAACGTGTATCAACAATCTATTTTTTGAGCAGAATTAAGAAAAAACTAGAATTTGTGTTTGTGAAACACTATGCCCCCCCCCCCCAACCATATGCTTGTCCCTAAATGGGACAGTAAACAGTACCTCATGATCATTTGCATTAAAAATAAACCTGTCAAATATTAACAGATTTTAAACAAAAGTTATTCAGGTCATCTATGCCTTGAGAGCAAACAGACTGCCAAATATCATGAACCTAGCTCAAGTGGTTCTCCAGTTATTTTGTTCACAAGGTTTTTCTATAGCCACTTTGTATAAGTCCAAAAAGGTGCATAACTCCATTAAGTATTTTCAGAATTTCGTCAACCGCTAATCAGGTCATCTACACATTAGAACCAAATTGTATACCAAATACCATGAGCCTATCTCAAGCGGTTCTCCAGATATTTTGTTCACAAGTTTTCCCTATACCCACAATGCATAAGTCCAAAAAGGAGCATACCTCCATTAAATATTTACGGAATTACGTCAAAAGTCAATCAGATCATCTACACATTAGACCTAAACTGTATGCCAAATATCATGAGCCTAGCTCAAGCGGTTCTCCAGATATTTTGTTCACAAGGATTCCCTATAGCCACAATGCATAAGTCCAAAAAGGGGCATAACTCCATTAAATATATTCGGAATTTCGTCAAAAGTTAATCAGGTCATCTACACATTAGACCCAAACTGTGTGTACGCCAAATATCACGAGTCTTGCTTAAGAGGTTCTCCAGATATTTTGTTCACAAGGCGAAAAAGGCGCATAACTCCGTTAAATTTATCGGAATTTGGTCAAAAATTAATCAAGTCATCTACACATTAGACCCAAACTGTATGCCAAATATCATGAGCCCTATAGCCACAATGCATGTCAAAAAAGGGGCATAATTCCGTAAGGACAAGTCCGACGGAAAATAAAAAAATACGGATCCGCTTTTGTTTCATGCTCATGCAATATATGAAATTTCAAGACCCTCTGTACTTTACATAGGTACTTAAAGCGTAACGGACGGACGGACTGACGGACGGACAGGGCAGAACCTTAATCAGGTCATCTACACATTAGACCAAAACTAAGGTTTCCTTATAGCCACAATGCCTAAGTCCAAAAAGGGACATAACTCCGTTAAATATTTCCGGATTTTCGTCACAAGTTAATCAGGTCATCTACACATAAGACCCAAACTCTATGCCAAATATCATAGCCTAGCTCAAGCGGTTCTCCAGATATTTTGTTCACAAGGTTTCCCTTTAGCCACCATGCATGTCAAAAAAGGGGCATAACTCCGCAAGGACAAGTCCGACGGAAAAGAAAAATATACGGGTCCGCTTATTTTTCATGATCATGCCATTAATGAATTGTCAAGATCCTATCTCAAGCCATTCTGTAGTTTACCTAGGTACGTAAAGCGTAACGGACGGACGGGCGGACGGACAGACAGGACAGAAGCAATATGCCCCTCCAATTTCTTCGAAGGTGGGGAGCATAAAAATCACAATTTTTCATCTTAAAAATTTCGTTTTTTTTTTTTCGGCGGTAAAATTTACAATGTATTTGTATAGGCGAGTTTTTGTAATGCTAACAGACCACAAACGAATTAGGACAGACAAACTCAAGGATCAAAATCTAACTTGCTATGAAGGGGAAGGTCGTCGAGACAACGACACATTACCCAAAAATGTCCTATTAAAGGATGCAAGGAACGCATCTCAGAACTTATATTGAATATCGAATTCTTCTCTGCTGGACTGGCTAGTTTCAGCCAATGTGGCCTTGTCAGTGACCCTATACATTTTTCAAAATGTCACAATGAATCAATGATCCAGAATAACTAGAATTAAAATCCACACCCTGGTGATCGCACGGTGACATTTTGCATTCGCTACAAATCCCTAAACAAGAGCTGTAGTGACGTTCAAGTAAAAACGTTATTTGCATTTGCCCTGCGTGCGTGTTTTGAGTTTTGCAGCTCACTAACAGCAAAGTTTATACAAAGAGGGTATCTAGGTTTAAAGACTAATCCGAATGTCTGTTTTGAATTAAATGGAAGCAAGAATACATTTGTATATCCCAGAACATAACATTTTGGCGTTATCACTGTTTTCTATGTGCTAGACTAGTTAGTTTCATGCAATTAAGGCTCATCAGTGACAATGAAATACGAAAGTAAGGAAAGTTACACAGGCACACGTCGCCCCCGCCCATCAGGGCCTGGCTTGGAGAAATAGATTGGGCTGCTTCCACGTAGATCTGAAACAGACCAAACATGAGTACTGGTAAACCTGCTACGTAGAAGGACTACGCCTTCCCAGATAAAGTGGTGTGAGTCAGACCGCCCAATGCTTAAAATAAGTTCTGAATAGTTAGCTTCTTTGGAAGCAAAGAATACACCAAATATACAAAAATAGCAGACTCGGTTTTATTGAGTGAATAGCTCTGTACATCACACGTTTTTTTAAAGAAAAGCGGTGTTTGCAGGTGAAGAGTATTGATATTTTTCACTAAAACTTACATTTCGGGTTCTCGTTAGAAGCTTTTCAATACAAGGTAGTTCCTATACACACCCATAACATATGTGTTGAAGCAGAAATAAGGACATTTTAACAGTTTGGTTTTAGATAAATGTGTTTTTTCAGCCATAAAATAAATTTCTGATAAAAATACTGCCGTCCACAACCAGTTTCCGATACAAAAAAATACAAAATCCTATATCACCCTACTGGCGTTTTTTTTTTTCAATTCCAAATCACAATCCTTTAAACGAGGCTAGCTCTGACCTCCGGCATGTGCTACGACACATCACGTGAACAAGTCCGTGAAATGAAGACCCCCTATACCCCACTTATATCGACAAAAATGGGGTTTACGGGGGTATATATTAGTTTTCTTATTTTTGCTCCAAGACATAGGTTGTGGGTACGCAATGAGGCGGTTCTAACGAGCACCCACAACCTATGTTTGCAGTATTTATAAGCAAAATATCACGGAATTTCATCAGAAAAGTAGCAATTTTGGAGATGTGAAAAAATGCACTATGTCACACGGGTTTGTTATCGTAATGATTAGAAAGCAGTTATGTGCCAGTAACGCGGGACCAGACGAGTTAACATGATGACATTACTTAAACGCCGAATTCAACGTCAGATGTTCACGTATATTTACGTTGAAAACTTATTTGAAAGACAACAAATGTATACTTGACGCATGATCCTTACGATCACCACAGTGATTTTAACTGCAACACAGTATCAGGTCTCGTGGAAACTCGCAGATCTTGCGCATCATCCCGACACTCGCATTACGAAAACACGCCTATACAAAGATATTGTAAATTGTAAACAGTGGAGCGTGATAGCTCAGTGGTTAGTGCACTTGCCTCTGATGCTAAAGGTCCCGGGTTCGATCCCCGGCAGCGGCGATAAAATTTCGGTGTCCAAACACGCTCCATTGGCATCATTTGCAGGGATGAATGTCATAAAGTGCACCGTCCTTCGGATCGGGACGTTAACTGGAGGCCCCCTGTGCAGGGAGAACCATCCCCTGTGCAGGTTAAAGATCCCTACCGTAATTACATGATTACTGTGTAGGCTTTCATCCTGCAAAACCTGGAGTGTATGTCATATACACCTGCGGTAATGGTCAAATGTGACCGACGCAGTATTAGAAGATAGATAGATAGATAGTAACGCTGAGAAAACGAAAATTTAAGATGAAAAATTGTGATATATGTTTCAAATTTCTGCTTAAAATACAGATTGTGCTTGCACGGTTCTAACGAGTACGCACAATCTATATTAAAGAGCAGAAATAAGAAACATAATGTATACCCCTGTAAACCCCAGTTTTACTTTATAAAAGTGGGGTACAAGGCGGTCAAATTATAGAGGCGTGTATTCGTGATGGCGTCTCGTGCGATACTGTGATAAGATCGCCTTCAGTTGGGATTTTACATTTGGCGATATGGTTTAACTGAGATTCGTACTGCATCATAATAACCACTTGGCCACGACTTCTACATAATGACATTAACAAAAAATTTATTTGTAGTTTTAAAATCCTGTGAAAACAGAAATCCCAACCCTGCTTCCCCTTAAACTTGGAATAGTCTTGGTACGCTTGAACGTTGAACTCTCAAAGGTAGTTGATGCACTATAATGTGGTAAATCAAGTATAGATCGATGACTGTTTTCGGAACACAACGTCATACGGACCATTCCATCGGAAACCGTTATGTAGGGGTTACCAATTTTTCCCTCGCTTAATTCACAAAACTTTGCTGTATATTGTTCTGAAATGACATGTTTGCAGAAATACGATGTGGCGGTATTGGTTGTATACATAAACTTTATCGACCTAGTTATCCAAAGTTCGAAGGTTCGAATCTCAAATTTGGAATATTATTTTTGTTTTTCGTTCTTTTTTCCATTATTTGTTTGTTTGTTTGTTTGATTTGAAGTTTAACGTCCCCGTCAACACTGTAAATGTCATTTTGGAGACGTTGCTTCCAATTTTGCGGGACGTTTACCCGACACTGAGATGAAATGAGATCGCAAGCGCTGCCGCAAAAGTGAAATCAATAAGGTTTTTAAGCATGGACAGTCCGACTCGCACCGCATTTTGGGTCGGTTTCAGCTCTGCGCGGAAGCATCATGCAGCCAATCTATTTCTTCAAGTCCAAATGGGCGGGGGCTTGAACATGATTATTGCAAAAGAGACATCGCTGTTGAGGCTTAAATGGAGCGAATCATTAACCATATGGACTCTGACAGTGACGTGAGAGGTGATAGCGACGAAGGTACAGAGACTGCTTCTGAGGGTGATGAATCTACCGACACTGCCGAAGAATTAAAACTGTTTTTGTAATGTAATTTCGAAATATGAAATTCTATAATTATGAAATTCAAGTTAATGTGAATCGCTGAAATTTGAAAATAATCAATAACATACTAATTTTAAAAACAGGAAAAAAAATCTGAGAATAAAAAACAACAATTTCTAATGAAAACAATCAAAACTACAAGTAGACCTGTAGCAAGGCTCAAAAGGTATGTGCTAAATTTTCTTTATAATAATACAGAAAAAAAAAAGAGAAAGAAAAAACAGAAATAAAAGTTTTAAGATAATTACACTGAGCGAGTATCTTTTCCAGCCCTCGCCCTCACCACACCGAGGACTTTAATGATTCAGAATTGTAACTGTGACCACTCGACTATTTGTTATTCACGAGCATTTTTGCGTACAGTAAACTTACATTCAAAACGATGCCTGCCATCAAATTATTACGTAAGGTATTTGTTTTTAAGTTTTCAGTTCTTCTCGACAATTTTTGTCATATTTTTATTTTCTATCTTTTATAATTCAAAGAATATGTTCTATTCTTGCGCATGAGAATGAGTTTCAGCTTTTATTTAAGAAGGTTGCATTTACTGATGACATTGCCATCCCCAGATAACGGTATCAGATGGACCGGCCTGTGTGACGTAATGTTCAGTAAACATTCTTCAACCGGTAATAATAGTAGTTATATATCGCATAATCAGATAATGCAAAGCACGCCCTGGCATAGTAATCGCAGGCTGTCCTTGGAATGTTCTATTAATAAAAAGGTGACCGGCCCCGATAGCTCAGTTGGTAGAGTGTCCGCTCCGGGGAACGGGAGGTCACGGGTTCGACCCCGGGCCGCGACAAACCAAAGTCGTTAAGAATGGTACTATCTGCTCCTCGCTTGGCACTCAGATTTACGGGGTAGAGCTAGGACTGGTCGACCCAGTGTCAGGATAATGTGACTGGGTGTTGTATCATGTAATGTGTCTGGGACATGATACTTCAGTGAGGCAACACTATAAAAGTGAGCATTGAGCTCCCTGTCGCAACCAGACACCGTCGTGATATGACTGAAAAATTGTTGAAAGCGACGTTAAACCCGAATTCACACTCACACACAATAAAAAGGTTAATCAAGTCACCCGATTGTGTGAATTAAGCTGTAACACAAACAAAGCTGTGGTGTATTTGGCCATTTGGTCCGCTTGAACAAAGCATGCGAAAGACACTCTACCGAATCTTCTGGTTGACTCAGCGAATTTGACATATATTGACAGCACCTGAATAGCTCCGCCTAGTCAATTTTATCTGCGACTACTATACATTACTTTATAATTCATAGGCGTATCACATGTCTTAAACACAGCTCCGTTTGGAAAGCCTCATATTGATCTTTCAATAAGTTTTGTTCTCAGCCGCTTGATTCAATTTACATCGAACTAATTTGTTAGGCATGATTTGTGGGAAAACAACTAACTTTCACCACGAATCTCATACTGTGCTAACATCGTGACATCATAATTTGGCGCAAACGCGAAGTAGACCGATGGAAAAGTAAAACAATGTAAACCTTGAACAGTATTTAAGCTAAAATGCAAAGCATTCTTTTTGTATGAAAACATAAATAAAATCACAAATTAATGTAAAATACACACGCAGTAATTCACCAGTGTTTGTTTTGTTAAAATTTTATATACGTTTTAGCCATATGTTAAGCAAACATGATTCGTCTGAACAGAACTCCCAGCGAAGACTCTGAGCAGTCTGATCTGAGATTTTGCTTTGCGCATCAAGGATAGTCATCGACCCAGATCTTCACTATGTAGACAGGGAAGTCCGTATTTCAACTGAGAGTAATTCTAAAATTGATATTTGTCTTTAGCTTGTCCAGCAAGCGAGCACATGTCGTCTAAACAAAATCGCATCAACTTTGATGCATCAACGTGGGGCGTTGCGTACATGCTGTGTGACCGCTTGGTTTGCCTAGGACAAGTGTGGATAGGTAAACTGACCGGCTCAAAAATGACCTTAAAGTGTTGACTGGGGCGTTAATCCCCAATACAAACAAACAAACGAACAAACAAACAAACACATTGCAAACGAAATTTTATATGACGAAGAAAAATAAGAGAAGATGAAGAAGAAGAGGAAGAAGACGAAATAGCAAAATCTGTTCTTATTCGAGGACTACTATGCATCACGAAAACACGCCTATATAATTTTGACCCCATTGAACCCCACTTTTATATAGTAAAACTGGGGTTTCCGGGGGTATACCTTATTTTTTATTTCTGCTCTAAAATATTGATTGTGGATACTCGTTAGAACCGCCTCGATGAGGCGGTTCTAACGAGTGCCGACAACCTATATTTTGAGCAGAAGAAAATATCACAATTTTTCATCTTAAAATTTTCATTTTTTCGGCGATAAAGGTGGCAATGTATTTGTATAGGCGTGTTTGCGTAATGGGAAATGTATTACTGCAGGCATTAAAACTTTGTGCAAGGAAATTTAACATCATGTCAGTAAATACACACTCGCTTTATATTTATTTTTTGTGTTGGAGGACTGTTGAAACTTACCAATGTTTTTTTTCAACATAGATTTTGTGTTCTCGTTAGAACCGTCCCATTAAGGCGGTTCTTAAAACAGCCAAATTGAGTGATCTGTGTCTTGAACAAGAAAAGTAAAAACTTGCAAAATAGAAGTGAAGGCCTTGAGCAGAGTTCGATACAATTAACCAAAGGGAATGAAACATAAATATTAACAACTAGACCCTAATGGAAACATCCGCAACGGAAGGCCAAAAGAACAGTTACTGTCCCACAAAATGGCCGATTGGCTATCCAAAACAAAAAGATATACGCGATACACACACTCACACGGTCCGTGAAGAGAAGAATTTCACTGGGTGTGGGTGGGGTTGGGGCTTAAATCGATTTTACGCGGCCGCAATCCTCGCCCTTCATTCCGTCGCGAGTGAGACAAATAATTTATTCAGTCCGCATGAAGGCTTCCTACCCCATCAGTGCAATATCTCCGAGAACGCAAACATCTAACAACCACAGAGATGAAATAGTGGTGAGGTCTCGACAGCAACAAACAACTGAAATGCTGGAGCAAAAGAAAACAAACAGTTAGACTCCGATGGGCCTAACCAGAGACAGAGCATCAGGTACCAACCAACATTGCATAAGTTAGCCTTTACGCTGGAACCGTCATAGAATCTGAGGCCTGACCCCCGGCGTGCAATTAAAGAGGAAAAACCCCGGATTTTCCTAGATAAAGTGTTATTTACATTACTGATTTGATGACGTCATGCATCAGTGTCAGACATCCATGCGCCGTACACAAATCACTGTGCCTACCCACTGCGTCAAACAACTTAGCCACAACCGCCTGCATGTGAAAGTGTTGGCTCAACTGGTATCAAAATAGCGAAAAGACTGTTCAAATCGCAAAGTCGTTCCTAACCGAAATCAAAGACGATCTAGTTTGAACTTCTCCTCGTTGACTGTTAAACTTGTTACATGTAGCAAATATATTGGTGTCTTGTAGATAACAAAAATAGCTAAAATCATGCCGGTCGGAACTGCAAAGTTAGAGTCAAGTTGTTCCTGGTTAGGAATCTTTGGCCCTAAGAGCCTTTAGATATTGTATTTTATTTAAGTTTTTGTTTTAAGTCACATTTTACCTAAACGCGGCTTATATTGTCTTAACACGCTCTGGGAATCTCGATCTACATAACGATAAAAATCCGTGCGAACAGTGCATTCTTTCAGGACCCAAAACGATTAATTTTTTGATGAAATATGAAAAATTTACTTATTTCTACTCACAACATAGATTGTGGATGCTCGTTAGAACCGCCTTGTCGAGACGGTTCTAACGAGTACCAACAACCTGTGTCACGGAGCAGAAATAAAATTATGTACACCCATATAAATCCAAAGTTTCTCAATATAAAGTGGGGTTTACAGGGAACATCATTTTACATAATTGGTACCATGATGCAATTGTTTAAAGCACTATCTGCTTAACCAGTTAATCAGTTCGTTAGTGGTCAAAACGTTAACTGTTTCAGTTTGTTAAATATCTAATAGAGTGTTATTTGCTAAAAATGTGAGTAGATTTCGCTTTTGCTAAAATATATGAGTAGCTTTAAATTTGCAGTCGCTTTTTCGGACATTCGTTAAAACATGCTAACGTAACATTCTGTCATCACACTTTGTTGCAGGTTCTCCAACAAGTGAAGCGGAATCGCGGCTATACCATCACTTATTCGATATTTATAACCCTCTCATAAGGCCCGTACAAAACGTTACAGAAACGATCACGATAGAATTTAACTTAGCCCTCAGTCAGATTATAAATGTGGTAAGTATATTACCAAAATTATTCACATGGTGCGTACAAGCGAATTGTCGCTTATATGGTAAGTATATACCTGCTATTCCAGCAAATTAAGCAAGATAGATGCCTCTGGTGTGTTGAGCGAAGGTAGGTTACGTAATTTTGTACGAATTTAATTTAGCTAGCAAGCAGGCGTCATGTTGAATTTTGAAAATATTTGAGGGTCACTGATGAGGCCTAATTGGCCGAAACTAGCAAGTGTGGCCTAGAAAACTTGTACACTCCATATTTTCCAGTTCTGTAGTGTATTCCTTGCTTCCAAAGGATAACCCTTTCTAGAACATATTTAACGTCACTACAGCTGGTGTCTGGGAATGCATTGCGGCCATAAAAAGTCTCCCTGCTCTACGTCTAGTTTAGTTTATATTTTCTTGTCCTTTGGGATCGTTGATTCCATTGCTGAATCTTGAAAATATTTGAGGGTCACTGATGAGGCTTAATTGGCAGGAACTAGCTAGTCTGGCCCACAAAACATGTACACCCCATATTTTCCAGTTCTGTGGTGTATTCCTTGCTTCCAAAGGATAACCCTTTCTAGAACATATCACGGAGTACGCAAACAACATGACTTATCAACACGGAACTTTTGTCTCTTTGGAACAGAAGCCATCACCTGCAAAAGAAATCATATAGCTTTCTTAAAATTTGATTTTATTTTTATGGTCAATTTCTGTTTAAAATTGTCACGTTATAGAGAACAGTTATTGCACATGCCAACAAGAAAGGTGTTTGGTCAGAATTTGTGCGTACCACATACTCCGCAGAAACATGTCAATTAATTAGCCCCCGTGTAAAATAGAAGTGAAGACAATGGTCAGGACCCATTTTATATGGAGAAAAGTTAGGTTTACAGGGTTCTTACGACGGAAGCAAGGTTGAGGAGTACGGCTGCATAAAATCAATTTAAGCCCCGACCTCCGTGAAATTCTTTTCACTGACCGTTCCAAGGCGGTTCTTCTGTCGCGGTTTATTTTTTTTATGGTTTGTCTTCGAGTGTGAGTGTCGCTTGTGTCTTTTGAGTTTGGATAGCCAATTGGCCATTTTATTGGAAATTAACTGTCCTTTTAGCTTTCTGCTATTGACGTTTCGATTATGGTTTAATTGTTTCATGTTTGTGTTTCTTTCCCTTTTGTGTCTCTGATGGGAGGTGTGGGTCAGTTGTATCGATCCCTGATCATTGCCGTCTCTTCTAGTTTCTAAAAAAATATATGTACTCGTCAAATTTTACCGCCTCAGTGAGGTGGTACTACATGTAACGAGCACTATTATCTAAGTCGGGACGAGAAAATCGAAAAATACCAAACTTTTCATCTGAATAAGACTGGTTGTTCGGTGCTGTTTAATTTTTTAAATGTTTTCATGTTAACACTTTATTTAGTTCAGTAAAGGTAACTGACTTGCCATCTGTATGGGAAAGAGCTGCTATCTCCGCTTATGATTTTGTTGTTTGTCCATTTTTCATTTGATGTTTGGGATAGGCTTTAGGTTATGGTTCCATCAGTTCCTGAATTATCTTTACCCATTGAATTCTTGAGATGAGAAATAGAAGTCAAGGCAATGATCAGAAATCGATACAACAAACTCATACCTCCTATCAGAGACACCAAAATGAAAGAAGCACAAACAGAAATATCTAGATCCTAATGGAACCATCAATAGCGGAAAACCACAAGGACAGTAAGTTACCCACAAAATGGCCAATTTGCTATCCAAAGCAAAAATATATAAGCGATATACACATTCAAAGACGATCTATAACAAAATTAAACGGCGACAGAAGAACCGCATTGGAACGGTCATTGAAAATTATTTCACTAAGGGGCTTGAATCAATCGATATTTACGCGACCGCAATCCTCGCCATAAGACATCTTTAAGCACTCGGATGTGTTACCTAATGTAACGTCACCCATTAGCTAGAACAACTGGGTTCTGATCCTAAAAGTGGTTATACTTCCGCGTTTCACTGTCCTAAATGAGCAGGTCTACATACTACCGTTTTATGTGCGGGTCATATATTATTTTTATCCCAAGTTCATTAAAATGGCAAACAATGAATTACAATAATATTTAAAAAATAAAATTCATCCAGTAGTAATTCCAGAAGCTGACCTAGAATTTCGCTCAAAACGGGTAAGTGTATTTTAGTCTTCGTTATGGTATCATAGTCCCATGTAGGAACAGAGCTTACAAATGGAAGGTAAGTACTTAAAATTGTCACAACCTTACCCATACGCATGTGTGCACTGCTATGTTTTGTATTTCCTAGGCCCAATCTCACAACAGCAATGGTATGAATGTCTGGTGGAAGACCTGTTAGAATCTTCAAAGTACAGCCCACTCGTACGCCCTGTAAGAAAGATAAATGATACAATCACTATTGACTTTAGTATACAATTGAGCCAGATAATTAGTGTGGTGAGTATAGGTTTTCACTTCGATAACACAATAAAATGTATTGACTTCTGTTTGTCTGGGCCACAGTATTCATTACAACAATTCGCCTATACAAATATTTTGCCACCATTATCGCCGAAAAAATGAAAATTTTATGATGACAAATTGTGATATTTTTCTTATTTCTGCTCGAAATATAGATTCTGGGCACTCGTTAGAACCGCCTCATCGAGACGGTTCTAACGAGTACCCACAATCTATATTTTAGAGCAGAAATAAGAAAAAATAAGGCATTCCCCCTGAAACCCCAGTTTTACTTTATAAAAGTGGGGTTCAAGGGGGTCAAAACTATATAGGCGTGTTTTTGTGATGGTACCAAGAAACTGTTTACACAACAATGATAACTGTTTTTCTGAGCAAGTTGTTCCTGATATCAAAAGCATTTACAGCTAAGAATGCATATATGTACTCGGCTTGCACAGATAATTGAGGTTCTGGTGAGCAAAGCGTCTACTTGCAATTTGACTGGCAAATGTATTTGGAATCAAATAATGCAACACCCTGGTAGCTGAAATTCAAAGCTTGGTTGTTTGAACTATCGCTAGCATAACGAGCTTGTTAATGGTCAAAATGGTATATGTTCTAACAAGCACAATGGTAGTTTTGCTGGAGAAAGTGGAGGTAACGTAGCAAAAGCTACTCACATTTTGTTCAGGTAATATTTATAGGTTATTAACTTTATATTGTGAAATATTCGGGACGAGTTCATATGGCGAAGGACGCACGAGCTTGCGAGTGCGAGTGCCGAATATTTCACAATATAAAGTCAATAACGTTTTTATTATATACCCAAAATGTGGACTGTCGGCCAGAATTCTGGATTTCCAGGCATAGAAATCTGAACGTAAAATCAGATTATATATCTTTAAGTGGTTTAAAATGGATACTAATGCAGGTCGTTAAGGGGCTTACTACGCGTTAATGGCGCCAAAGTGATGTTGATGTTGGTGGATGTAACGTCATTTAAAAAAAAACATTGATGTTTCTCAAAGCAGGACGCCATTTTTTCGAAGTGTGTGCTTCATTTCTTTCAAAATACACCTGATTGCCTAGAAGAAATTACTGACCATCTAAACACACTACAGGTATGTCATATTTGCTAGCATAAAATGCGCATAAAGCGCTTTGTCACAGCCTGTATTCAAGATGGTTGACATTCTTTCAGTCGATACGCATGGCAAGATGGCTGCCGATTTTTAGCATCGAAATGGATAAATTTGGAAGTTGTTCAGTTGTGCACGAGACTGCTTATCTACGGACTAAGGGCAATATGGAAACATATTGACCAGTAACTTCTATACATAGTCAACGGGACATTTTATGGGTATATAATAAATCAGTATACAGTGAAATCCGGTTACTCGAGTACGAATAATTCGTTAACCATGGCTAATTCGAACTCGTTCTGGAGACCCTAGTGAATTCTTTCCATAGCTCTAGATATTCATGTGTTTAGGTTAATTTATGGATGTTTGTTTGATTTTTATTTTGAAAAGGTATATATGTGGTATATACTCATTTGAATTGCCTCAACATTATTATAAAAAAACGAGTTTTCCCCATTATGCCTCATGGCCTGACATAATAAGTAACCCCCAATAGTTCGAACTACCCATACCTCGAACACGGCCCCCGCCCATAGGGGCTTGAAGAAATATATGGGCTGCATGATGCTTCCACGCAGAGCTGAATCCGGCCCGCACACTAGTACTGGTAAACCGCTTAGAGGATCTAAGCCTGTCCAGGAACCGCGGTGCGAGGCGGACCGTCCATGCTAATAAACCCTATTGGTTTCATTGGGCGACAGGGCT
This sequence comes from Lucinisca nassula, assembly GCA_963580285.1. NCBI lineage: Eukaryota > Metazoa > Mollusca > Bivalvia > Lucinida > Lucinidae > Lucinisca > Lucinisca nassula. The sequence continues at coordinate 134,599,648 of OY757018.1, read as the reverse complement.
TGAAATGTCATTTCATTTCAATGTCGGGTAAAAGTCCCACAAAATTGGAAGCAACGTCTCCAAAATGACCTTTACAGTGTTGACAGGGACGCTAAACCTCGAATCAAACAAACGTACCTCGAACAAATTTAATGATCCTGAAGCTGTTCGAAGTTCGATTGTATTTGCCTTACTATATGATACAAGGTTTGGCATTACGTTGACTAACGACATCGTTAGATTTGAACAACTGGATTCAGTCGAGTTTTCAAATCTCACTATTAGGTTTGATGGCCTTTCAAAGAATATCTTCAGTTGCGACCCCAACATGATTCATTGCTCAAGGAACAAAAAGCGCGGATAACAACAACTTAAACTTTCGGTAGCCGGAAACGATTCGTACTTCGTCAGCTTGAAATATACAAATGAGTAAACTATTAAGTAAATATTAAGTAAAACGCAACATAATCTAAAATGACAACCAAAATAATCTGCTAACACTTCAGAAATTATTATATTATTATCACAAGAATAAAGAACATACACACGATTTCACCGACTCTGCTCATTAGATAGATTAGAAAATGTCACATCCCTTCACGTCACAAGTCCAAGAAATGAACATCCCTCTAAACCTTATTTTATACAGAGAAAGCGAGGTTTACAGGAGTATCCATTATATTTTGTGTTACTTTTGCTGCATAACATAGACTTGAAGAAATAGATGGCCTGCGTGATGCTTCCATGCAGAGCTGAAACCGACCCGCACACGAGTACATGTAAACAGCTTTGAGAATCTAAGCCTGCCCATGCAAAGCAGTGCGAGCCTGACCGTTCATGTTTATAAGCCCTATTGGTTTCATTGGTCGGCAGGGCTTGAGATGTCATTTCATCTCAGTGTCGGGTAAAAGTCCCACAGAAATTGGAGCAACGTCTAGAAAATTACCTTTACAGTGTTGACGGGGACATTAAACCTCAAACCAACAAACACAATTCAAACCATAGATTGTGGTTCTAACAAGCGCACACAATCTGTATTTACAACAAAATTGTGAAATTAATATCACGCATTTTCATCATAAAAATGTCAGTTTCGCAGCCATGAAATACCTGTCTATGTGGCATAATGCTTCAACTTGAGTTAGCTACCAGCTGCTGTGTTAAGTCGAAACGTAAAAATATAGTAAAAGAGACAACCTTATATCCGAAAAATGGTATTTTATATAGTTACCGTTAGCTACAGTGATCTCAAATAATGTTGGAAACTATGCCCTCCGAAAGTACTGACAGAAAATGGTCTATAAAAACGGTTCCACAATACGACAAGAGCTACTGTTTTGTATTTCGAAACGCAGGCAATCCGACCCCCAACGACGAGGACAGGATATAACGCGACGTCTGATTGGATAACGTCAAAAATTGCGGCAGCATATTCTGCGATATACTTTCGGAACCTCGAAGACAATACGTAACTTCACTTCTTATTTGCTGTCATGTTTTTGAAGCTGACACGTCATACTACTTTTGACAAAAGCTGCAATTTTAAAACACTACAAATGAATGAGTGCAATAGAAGGTGGATAACTGTTTTTAAAGGTATCATTTGAAGAAGTACATCGTAGCTATTTTGATGTCGCAAGTACGTGTTAAGGCTCTGCATCGTCGCTGCCGTAAAACGCAATTTCCGATCGTAAAACCTCCGATTTACCATCAAAATGACAGCTGTGAAAACAGTTACCCCTAATTCAAATACTGAATGACAGAAGGAAAAATCAAATGCTCTATCTTATTTCTAAGAGGTACCAGTGCTTTTAGGAACTTTTCAAGACCGCAGGTAGCACAAACATAAGTATGAAAACACTACAAAAACAAAAGGCCGGCCTCGCTAGCTCAGTAGAATGCTCGTATGACTGGTGATCTGGAGGACGCGGGTTCGATACATGCCGGGATCGGCAACATTCTGTCGTGGAGATTGATCATGACTCTTTTCTACGGTCATTCTCTCCCTTCCGCTGATTCAAGAAGGGCAGTTGTCAGTTTCCGGCGAAAAAATATGCGCTGTTCTAGTTAAACGCTTACGTATAAGCCTGACCAGGAAAAGTGTGGATAGGTAAACCGACCGGCGCACAAATGACCTAAATAGTGTTGATTGGCCGTTAAACTTCAATACAAACAAACAAACAGAATAAACCGACTACATAAAGCCACATGGACAGTGAATTGTAACTTTGAGCAAGTTCATAAAATAAATTCGGCATCCATGTTAACTTTAAGGCAAATAATTTACAAAACAAAAATATATATTGAAGATCTAATTAACCCTTATCTTGCTGAATATTCATTTAAGCCACACCCATTTCTGTCCATCAACCAATCAAATTACTTGATGTAATTCACTACTACAAATTCATAAACTGAATATCAAACAGTGTATATCCTGATCAGATGGCTTCTTCAGAAGCCATCTGATCTGGATCTACACTATTTGCAAAGATAGGGGTTGTCGTGAACAGCATGATAAGGGTTAACATTCCGAATAGATGCATACTTTGTCGTTGTCTGCAGTTAAGATATATCTCAAGATTTTATACGTTTATCGACTGCAGTAAATTGATTTTCTTATTGCTTATGACGTCAAAATGATCGTTGTCATCCTGACAGAGAATCGTAAACATGTAGAGCATAAACCGATTGTTGAAATACGATTGTCTTTCTCAAACAAATCTAGAAGGGTAATTGTCATTTTCTTGCAAAAGAGAAAGGAAATGTATTAGTCAATCGCTTATGCGTACCCAGCTAAGCCTTCCCTGGAAAAAGTCTTGTTATGTAAACTGACCTGCTAAATATGGCATGAGGTGGCATCGGCTCGATTTGACCTACATGGTCTTGAAGGGGCCGCACGGCTTCAAATAAACGAACAAACCACACAACAGTATTTATTTCTAGGGCAACATTCCTGCACCATTACGATAACACACCCATACGACAGTGTGCATTTTTCTCAACTCCAAAATGGCAACTATTCATAACCTGCAAATATAGTTTGTGGGTGCTCGTTAGAACCACCTTGTACGGGCGGTTCTAACGAGTATGAACAACCTATGTCTTAGAGCAGAAATAAGAAAAATAATGTATACCCCGTAAATATGTTCTATAAAAGGGTTATCCTTTGGAAGCAAGGAATACACCACAGAAGTGAACAATATGGAGTGCACATGTTTTCTGGGTCAGACTAGCTAGTTTCGGCCCATTAGGCCTCATCAGTGACCCTCAGATAGTTTCAAAATTCTACAATGGAATCAATGATCCCAAAGGACAAGAAAATATAATCTACATTATGATGTAGGGCAGGGAGATTTACCGCCGCCACACAGTCCCACACACCAGCTGTAGTGAAGCTAAATACGTTCTATAAAAGGGTTATCCTTTGGAAGCAAGGAATACACCACAGAAGTGAAAAATATGGAGTGTACATGTTTTCTGGGCCAGACTAGCTAGTTTCGGCCAATTCGGCCTCATCAGTGACCCTCAGATATTTTCAAAATTCCACAATGGAATCAAGGACCCCAAAGGACAAGAACATATAATCTAAACTACGATGTAGGGCAGGGAGTCGTTTTACCGCCGCCACACATTCCCACACACCAGCTATAGTGACGTAAAATATGTTCTATAAAAGGGTTATCCTTTGGAAGCAAGGAATACACCACAGAAGTGAAAAATATGGAGTGTACATGTTTTCTGGGCCAGACTAGCTAGTTTCGGCCAATTCGGCCTCATCAGTGACCCTCAGATATTTTCAAAATTCCACAATGGAATCAATGATCCTAAATGACAAGAAAATATAATCTACACTATGATGTGGGACAGGGAGACGTTTTACCGCCGCCACACATTCCCACACACCAGCTGTAGTAAAGTTAAATATGTTCTATAAAAGGGTTATCCTTTGGAAGCAAGGAATACACCACAGAAGTGAAATAATGGAGTGAACGTGTTTTCTGGGCCAGACGAGCTAGTTTCGGCCAATTCGGCCTCATCAGTGACCCCCAGATATTTTCAAAATTCCACAATGGAATCAATGATCCCAAAGGACAAGAAAATATAATCTACACTAGGATGTAGGGCAGGGAGACGTTTTACCGCCGTCTTGTCTTGTTATGTAAACTGACCTGCTAAATATGACATGAGTTGGCATCGGCTCGATTTGACCTACATCGTCTTGATGGGGCCATACGGCTTCAAATAAACGGACAAACCTCGCAACAGTATTTATTTCTAGGGCAACATTCTTGCACCATTACGATAACACACCCATACGACAGTGTGCAGTTTTTCTCCAAAATGGCTACTATTCATATACTGCAAATATAGTTTGTGGGTGCTTGTTAGAACCTTCTTGTTTGGGCGGTTCTAACGAGTATGAACAACCTATGTCTTAGAGCAGAAATAAGAAAAAATAATGTATACCCCGTAAATCCCGTTTTCTCTATTCAAAGTGGTATTTGGGGGAGGGGTGTTCATTTCACGAAGTTGTTCTCGTGATGACTGTGTGGCATAGCTCTGTGAATGGTTGGTTTCTCGGAAGCAATGGAACACCAAACAAACAGTGATCAAGATCTACATTGTTTGCCAGTGCCTGGTTAGGTTAATATCCTCATTTCTCTTAATAAGGTTCTTATATGACTTTTCGATTTCCGATGATAGTTTTAACTTCCAGCAGCAAGAAATTGGTTAGAACGGCCTATTTTCAATATCGCATTGACACAGTTACCATCAGACCTCAATATCCGTTGCGATCAGAAATTCTGAATCTGAGGTTCTCGCGTCCAATGTCTGAATGGAGTTCAGTGATAAACTGTTCCGCGAGAAAACCATTAATCCAAGGAAAGTCATAACAAAAAATAGACAAAAAAGTGGCTTGAAGCAAACGTTTCGAAATAAGGATCTCAGCTGATATGCATTGGGACTTTTACGAGGACTTGAATGCAACTAAGCACATACAAATAATTCCGTGATAGATTCCGATGAAAAATTTATTTTGTCCCCTCAAAGTATTCCCCTTTAACAGATATACAAACTTTCAGTCTTCTGATCCAATCGTTGAATGCATTTTGGTAGTCTTTTCGAGGTATACTATGAAGGAACACGAGGCAAGGTCAGGGGAATACGGGGGGCGAGGGAGTTCAACCTTTTCCTGCTCCAGATAGTCTTGCACAATGAACGCCTTGTGCGATGACGCATTGTCATGTAGCAATCTGACATTCTTTGAAATATTTCTTCAATTTTCGAAGAACTTTATTCTTGTAAAACTTCGCATATGCAGATTTGCTTTTAGGCACAGCAACCTGAATAGCAGGGCCCTGATTTGAAAAGAATATGGCGTACATTACCTTCTTGGCGCTCATGGTCCGCTTTGCAATGCATGGTCTTTTGCAATACTTTGTTGCCCATATTTTGTTCTGAATCTTTCGTTTTGGCTCAAAAAAGTGAACCCATGTCTCGTCACCTGTGACGACATTAGCGAAAGAATGTGCATTGTAATTTGGAAACTTTTTAAGCAAGTTCTTGGCGCACTGAACGCGTGTCTTTTTCTGCTCATCTGTCAACAGATGGGGAATCCATGTAGCACAGATCTTTCTCATTTTCAAATCCCGTTTCAGAATTGTATGAGATGCTCCTAATGAGATGCCAACCATACTGGCTATTTGCCTAGTGGTGTATCGTGCATCGGTAGCAACTATTTCTTTCACTCTAGCAACCATCTTTGCAGATGTTGCTCTTTTCGGCCGACGATCATGTGGTGCATCTTCTGTTGAGCCTAGCCCACAGCTGAATTTCTTACATCAACGAAAAACTGTCGGAAAAGACAATTCATTATGCCCATAAACCGAACATATTTCATCAAAAATGTCTTTGCACCGTATACCAAGAATACAACGATTCTTAATATAGGACCGTATTTCAACGGCGTACTCTGACCTTCTTCCAACCATGTTTTGTATTATTATACAAGAGTAGACAGTGTTTATCGAACGATATACATGGCTAAAGTGGACGGATTTTAACAGGTTTGGTATCAATGTATAGGTAAAATGTTTTTCTACGCTGTGATATTTGTTTCCAAGTGATTATCGCATTATTGCATGAGAAAATGTTCTACTTGCATTCATATTTGAACAGTCTTCGTCAATCACAACACTTGAACAAGTTCTAAAATGGTTTTGTTTGTTTATTTTGGAGTATAACGGCCCCGTCAACACTATTTTAGGTATTTTAGCCGGTCAGTTTACCTATCCACACTTTTTCTGGTCAGGCTTATATGTAAGCGGTTAACCAGTACAGTGCACATTCTTTCGCCAGAAACTGATAACTACCCTTCATGAATCAGGGGAATGGAGAGAATGACAGTAAAAAAGATTTCAAGATTAATCTCCACGAAAGAATGTTGCCGACCCCGGCAGGTATCGAACCCGCGTCCTCCTGATCATCAGTCAGACGCGCATCCGACTGAGCTACCGAGGCCCGCAGTTCTAAAACGGCAATTATGGAATACCTACATAACTAAACATTGAAAAGTTTGCAAGTTTCTGCTCTTGGCCAAACAAGCTAGTTTCGACCAATTAGGTCACATCAGTGATCCTAAAATATTTCCGAAATTCCATAATAGAAACAATGATACCAAAGGAATAGAAAATATAAACTACAATATGATGAAAGGCGATGAGACTTTTTACATTCCCTTAAGACAAGTTCGCGTAACACATAGTCTTCAGAATGTAAACCCTACTATGTCCTTCCAAATGGTAACTCTACTATATATAGCAAAAGGCTGAGTTTAGTAGGATATGCACTGTGTCCGTTTTGTGCCAAACATATAGATTATTGGTACTCGTTAGAACCACCAAAATCTATGTTTGCGAAGCACTTTCCTTTTTATTGGCTAATAGCTATATAAGGTTTGGATCTCAATTATTTAGACAATTAGTTGGTATTCCGATGGCTACGAACTGTGCTCCCCTATTGCAGATTTGTTTCTGTTTTGTTATGAAAAATAATTCATGTTGTCCCTTGAAAAAGAATTCATGTTGTCCCTTTCTAAAAATAAACACTCTGATGTTATTGGGGCGTTTAACTCTACCTCTCGATATTTGGATGCTCTTTTTAATATTGATAATGTTTATTTTGATCAAATGGTTGATAGAAATACTGACATTAAGTTTGTTCCGTAATAAATAATATCAGCTGCCCCACGAAGGTTAACAGAAGAAACAGATAAAAAGTTTAACTTGGGTAATTTTCACTGTTGGCAAAATAGTTTTAAAATGTTTAAAGCGATTTGGAATTTGAACAGGACATAACGAAAACAGGCCTATATAATTTTGACCCCCTTGAACCCCAGATTTATATAGTAAAACTGGGGTTTACAGGGGTATACCTTATTTTTCTTATTTCTGCTCTTAAATATAGATTGTGGGTACTTGTTAGAACGGCCTCGATGAGGCGGTTCTAACGAGTACCCACAATCTATATTTTGACCAGAAATAAAAAAAATGTCACCATTTTTTCATATTAATAAAATTTTCGATTTTTCGGCGGTAAAATTTCAATGTATTTGTATAGGCATGTTTTCGTAATGAGACGCAGAATGTAACCCTATGGCGAAAGTTGAATTCTAACGTTGCTTATATTGTTGATAGTACTCATAGTAAGATTTAGGAGATTTATATCATTTTATGCCAAGCGACTTTAAGACCGGTTGTGAATACAGGTAGGCAGCTCCAACATTTTGTTCCTACCTTAATGACTAATAGGCATTAGTATAATAAAATACCACAGCACAGCGTTGTGTCTAATACAAGAACACAGCGACATAAAGTACGCCAGTGTTATAAACGGAGGTAAAAACGTCGGTTAGCATATAATCTTCAACACGGTATATAGGATGATGACAAACTGGGATTGCAATCAAAGATGGTAAAATGCTATCCGAGGCGATAGAAAAGTCCCGGAGTATCCAAATCCATTCTGTAAAGGCAAAGAAGTAGAACTTTTTAGGTCTACCCTGAAGACACTCACTGGTAAATAGAGAATACCAGGTGAGTGTCTTTTGATATCAAGTTTATCAATCAAGGCTTCGAGAACGCTTGTAGAACGCGTTTTCGAAGCCGAGCCTGATAAACTTGATGTCAAATGACACGAATCTGGTATTCTATTTATCAGTTAATACCATTGTACACTCTTACATTTTTGCCAGTTTTCCCAGCAGTCCAGTTCTTAGAAGTGCAATGTCACGTTGACCAGATAAAGCTCTCTTGTCCTGAAATAGCATATGTTTATCAGGCCAATGTGCTGCAATGCAACTAATATAGGGAGTGACTGATAAGTTGCACTACCAAGTGCACTTCGGGATTCATAAAGTCGACCAGTAAGGGTTTTCTTTTGTAAAGGAAACAGGGAAAAGTCGCAAGTAAGGTCTGGCAAATAAGGTATCTACCTTTTTCTCTTGTGTGTGCAGGTTTGTTTTCATGTAGTAGACACATACTTTTGCAATCGTTTCGTTAAAATGTGAACTTTGACAAAAGAGCGTTCTCGTTTAAATGTCGACAAACGCATCTGCACTGTGGTTTAATTTACCGGCTTCTTATTAAAAAGTATTTTGATATTAGAATTTCCATTGGTTTGATACCTAGAACATTTTGAGTAGTATGTGTGAAAATATCTACGACTGGTAATGGTTTTCCGCCTTTGGCAAAAGTTCATCCCACAGATACACTGCTCATTTATATGACAAATTAATGTTATACTACGTGAGTGGAGTTTGCACCAGCGGTGAACCGGAGGAAGCTACTTGTATGTCTCGTTTTGTTTGAACAACGCAGAAATAAATCTGCACTGAAACTTCGATTACTCGAACACCGATGTCTTGTTTACCACGATTAATATGGACTCCCTCTTGAGTTCCTAGAGAAATTACTAAGAGTTCCAGATATTCATTTAGGATAATGTTGGGAGGTTTGCCGTTTTTTACGTTGAAAATGCATGTTGTGTGTACACATTAGAATCGCCTCAGTGCGGCGATTTTAATATGAACACACAACATACCTTTTATTTATAGACGATATAAATATTATCCTTTTAAGTCCAATATTGAAATCAGAATGACGTCCATAAAACTCATAGTTAATGATACCGATAACCCATAAAGTAAACAATTTATTACGAGTGTTAAAGTAAGTTACATGTCTACACACTCTGTCAAATCGAATAAATTGTGTAATGTAAACACGATTATATGCCAAGCGAGGATTGTCTTACGGTTTGGCACTATAAGTAGCCCTCAGTGGCACGAACTACCCCTCTCTCGGACAAATATTCATCGTCAAAAAGGTGTGCGAACCAATGAAGTTCGATAGATAAACTATAAAAAGGTACGCCGGCTTTTACATGCAGCAAAGTTTCGCACTGTCTACAAATGATGGAATGATTTAATCTGCACCAGCATAAGTGAGTGAGTGTTAGATTTTTACGTCTCACCAACAGCTAAGGTCTTCACAGACGAGACCTCGGTTTAAAGACTCATCCGAAAGTCTGGAGAAGCCCAGGATCCATCCTGCGACCCCTGGTTTGCCAGGCGAATAGTATAACCACTACACTGCGGAGGCGTCTTGCACCAGTATGAGCAAATATAAACAGATAACCGACAATGCGTATACAACAAAGACGCACGAGCTTACGCATCCACGCGGTCTTAGTAAGTTTTCGCGCATGCTGTATGCATGCCCTTTGGCCTATAGCGTGTTCGTTCAGAGAGAAAAATGCAAGCATTATGATATTTCAACTGCTTTGAGATTGGCAATGTTCGCAGACACAATGATGCAGTTTATTTGTTACACGAATCTGAATTATTTTCGAAATACGAGAAGCAAATATTATTTGCAAAGATAATGCAAAATCAATGACGTGCGATGCTTCAGAAAACAGACATCTTCGTTGTTATATTTCATTTTATTTGTTTGATTGAGGTTTTACGTCCCCGTCAACACGTTTTAGGTCATTTTAGAGACGTTGCTGCCAATTTTGTGGGACTTTTTCCACATCTCAAGCCCTGTCACCCAAACACACCAAAAAAGGTTTAAATCTAGGGACGGGCTGACTCGCAACACTTTGCCCGGGTAGGCTTAGACCCTATAAGTGGTTTACCAGTATCCATGTGCGGTCGGTTTCAGCTCTGTGTGGAAGGACTATACAGCCCAATCTATTTCTTCAATCCTCGGTGGGCATGGGCCCTCATTAAATTTGAACCTCAACAAGCTATACAAGGGGTTCTTCGAAAATATGCGACATTCAGAATATCCATTCTTGACTTTTTGGGGTCGATTATTACACAAAGTTGCTTTAACTGACTTGTCGGGTTATCTATAAAAAACGAAAGAAATGAAATAGCCGCTCTTAGACTATTTTATAGCTGTGAAGTCTGCGGAAGATGGTTATCTATACATGTAGAATCTGGACTGGAATCATGCATTTGGTTTGGAAAACAGTGTAGACCCAGATCAGACGCCGCATAATGCGGCGTCTGATCAGGGTATACAATGTTTTCGCACAGTACAGAAATTTAAGGGTGAAACAAAATTATATAAGTCTCAGTTAAAAGCTGTTTTCTCAGACACACTCGGCTCATTAGTGCAGTCAGTACTTTTACTTTCAATTGTAATTCATATAGCGCACAGATGAGACTCGTATCATGCTGATCTGCGTCTCCTTTGGGCGCTAATAGTCGAAAATCCCTTTTCGCTTGTTGTGGCTCATGTAAAGGGTCATTAAAACTGGGTCGTGGTGAGGAAAAGTGTGCTGTCACGCTCGCTTGTTTGTTTGATTTGAGCTTTAACGTCCCCGTCAACACAATTTAGGGCATTTTGGAGAAGTTGCTTCCAATTGTATTTGAATTTTACCCGACATTGTGATGAAATGACTTCTTAAGCCAAATGTCCAATGAAACCAATAAGGCTTATATGCTTGAAAGGTCCGACTCGCATCACATTGGACCAATACGTGCTAAGCGGTTTACCAGTACTCATGTGCACGGTCGGTTTCAGCTCTGGGTTGAAGCACTAGGCAGCACGTCAGTCTATTTTTCTAAGTCCCGATGGGCGGGGCATCCTTCACTCTTGTATGCCCATGTACACTTGTATGCATATGTAGGATAATCATGACAAAATCCGCCTGCATTCCTGTACCCACTTAATCATTTTACAGTATTTTCCTGTGTGAAGCGCAAATCCAAATAGCACACAGCGTAGACTCTGATCAGACTGCGCATTCTCAGACTGCGCGAATGGTCAGAGTCTTTGCCGGGCGCTCATTTATATGGGGATGTATACGGTAAGACACATGCTCAATTGGTGAAGCAACATTACGCACATGCAACATTTGCGATCTTCACAATATCTAAAACACATTACTTGCATGAGATGCTTCAAGATGCAAAATGCGCAGTTCAAAAGTTTATTGTCATTCTGTACTTCGTTGTTTGTCTCATATGGCAACGTTTACATATTTTAAGGCTTTTTTTTTAAGTTGAGGTTTCACGCCTCCGTCAACACTATTTAGGTCATTTTGGAGACGCTGCTTCTGATTTTGTGATATTGAAACGGAATGCAAGCTGAAGCCCGACCGCCCATAGAAACATAGGGTTTAAGGAGCGGTCCGACTCGCATCTATTTTCGAAACGGTTTGCCAGTTCGATCGGTGTCAGCTCTGTGCGGACGCAACATGCAGGCCTATCTATTTCTGCAAGCCCCGGTGGGCGGTGCACAATTTTTAAGGCTATAACTAACTCGGAGTCTAACTGTTGGTTTTCTTTTGCTCCGGCATTTCAGTGGTTTCTTGCTGTCGAGTCCTCACCGTTGTTTCATCTCTGTGGTTGTTGGATTTTTTTTGTGTTCACGGAGATGTTGCACTGATGAGGTAGGAGGCCTTCATGCGGGCTGAACAAATTATTTGTCTAAATCGCGACGGAAGTAAAGACGAGGATAGTGGCCACGTAAAATCTATTTAAGCCCTCCCCCCCCCCCCCGCCCCAGCGGAATCTGTTTCCGCTGACCGTTCCAAGGCGGTTCTTCTGTCGCGGTTTATTTTTGTTATGGTTTGTCTTTGGGTGTTTGTGTCGCTTATATTATTTTATTTTGGATAGCCTATTGGCCATTTTGTGGGAAAGAAACTTTTCCTTTTGGCTTTCCGCTGTTGATGTTTCCATTGGGGTCTGTTGTTTCATGTTTGTGTTTCTTTCCCTTTGGTGTCTCTGATTGGAGCTGTGACTGAATTGTATCGATTCCTGATCATTGCCTCTACTTCTATTTTTATGAAGAAGCAATATACGTTGCCAGTAAAGGTTCGCATTTTACCCTATAAAAAGAAGTAAAACAAATCAAGACAGTCTTATGAAACGCAGAAGTGCAAATTACATCCCTTGGCTTCTTGTGTTGGAAAGTGTGGCACAAAATATATAAAATAAATAAATAAAATTACATCCCTTGGCATGGTATGCTGGAAAGGTTGACACAAACTAAATAAATAAATTCACTTGCAAGCCTTTTTTTCTTCAAACGATTTAAACTTTGCACTGAATGAGATAGGAAACATCTATTTGAGCCGAAAACTATGTTTTGAACAATAATTGAACACAATGGTAAGGATCATCCTTGTGGCATGTGGCATTCTTTCATGTCTCCGAAACGATTGCTTTTCTGAACACTTCTAAATTATAAAACAAGATGACCAGGAAATACTACAGACACGCCCGCGAACAAATTGACAGCGCACACGCATTTGCCTCGCATTTGTTTAATAAACGCAGCTTGTCAATCAGAAAATAAAACTACTTCAATGCCCCAACACCTTTCGAATCATGAGGATTTGTTCGAGACAGGGTTTGTTCGAGGCACTGAACGGGACATAACAGTGGTATATTTTCGATTTTCTACAAAATAAAGGTAGGTCGTGTGTACTCATTAGAATCGCCTCGTCAAGGCGATTCTAATGAGTACACACAACATACATTTTCAAGATAAAATAAGAAAACTATCCCAAATATATATTATATTAATTTGTCATAAAACCTCGTTGTTATTTAGTGTATAACGTCAAGTCAGAAAAAAAACATATAACCACGCATCTGATTACACATGTTTACTAGCGCTCACAGTCATGACGCTGCTCGAGGCAACTGTCTTCTTTTCAGCTTCTTCAGTGATAAAAAAAAATTTAAAATCGTAAACTGATAAACAGAAGCTTACACACGTGGTCATTTCATATGAAATTTATGAAACACGCCGAAGGCTCGATTCATTGACCACTCATGTTAGATACACTTTAATCTGCACTTATGGTAATTTCTAGGGATTCAAGAACGCATTCGAAACAGCCGTGGTAATAGAACGATTGGTGTTCGAGCCATCGATGTTTCACTGTATAAAGGATATACAAAACGAAATACACGCCCCCCCCCCGCGCCCATCGTGGCTTGGAGAAATAGACTGGGTTGCATGATGCTTCAACGCAGATCTTAGAAGGTCTAAGCCTGCCCAGTCAAACTGATGCGAGTCGGACCGTCTATGCATATAAACCCTATTGGTTTCATTGGCTTGCAGGGCTTAACTCAATTCCGGAGTGAAAGTACCACACTATTGGGAGCAGCGTCTCCAAAATGATCTAAATATTGTTGACGGCGACGTTAAACCTCAAAGCAAGCAAGCAACGGATCGAACATCATGAGCAACCGTAGAACGGTCGGCAGTGATTTACACTTAATGCACACATTATAGGTTTGAGCATAAATATGGAATCGAATGTGTGCTCTAAATATTCCAATATCCAAAATTTCTCAAGTTTAAAGGTGGACTTGGGGGACTTATTACTTGTTGTGTGACCACCAAAACCTCGACGAAGTCTCACAAGGGTTTGATTTTCTTGTATTTTCTGGCGCCGCCCATAGGTCAGACTTCAAGGCTTCCCAAAATATCAATTTTGTCATGTTTTTGAATTTGTAATATCCCATTTATGAGACAAATATATGGATGCATATAAGGAACTACATACAGGATTTCATTTTTTTGCTGGTGACCAAATCCTTGTGCTTTCAAGTACTTACTTTATTACCCGATGTATGTATAATTAGCCCAGATGGTAATTATTTATTAACATAAACTGGAGGCGAATGTCTATATAATAAATGGGCAAATATTTTTCTTAATACCGTTATTCATAACAGTTGAGACTTTGTGATTAAAAAATCTCTGCATTCCATTCAATGCATGTGTACTTAAGACGATTCTATTTAACATTGTATTAACTTGGTCATTGCAATTTGAGTCTTTTGATAACAAAAGCAAACAATGTTTTTTTTTTTTTTTTGTTGTTGTTGTTTTTTTCGTTTATGAATAGCAAAAATACAGACCAGGCTGCGTATCCCCGCAGTCTGATCTGCCACGTTTTAAGACACTGCTTGCATAGAAACGTACCTCTAATATATTTATATAAAATTGAAAGAACCTTACTTGACTGTGTAACTGAGCAGGCCCGTTTGTGAATAACATGGTCGTAATCTCGATGAATCGTTTTCTTGCAATTGGCTACATATATAGAAATAAATCTTAAGATCACCAAATGTCAACCACTACATGAATATTCTATGAATAAAGTATTTGATTCAGTTCTCCTTATCAGGGTAACAATGACTTAGTTTGATTTCATGAATACGTGAATAGTGTCAAGACAATATGTTTTCAATCATTAAGGGAGTCTATTTAAACAGTACAATAATAGTCTGTGTAGGCGAAGACTAGGCTTTGTTGAAAGTAAACAAATAGGACAGAAGTAAAATATATCTACAGTGTTCCATAGCTTTAATTGGATTTGACATGTTCTATAAAAAGTTATCCTTTGGAAGCAAGTACAACAACACAGAACTGAAAACTGGGGTTGAACATTTTCCACGCCAGATTAGTGTGCTTTGCCCAACTAGGCCTCATCAGTTACACGCAAATATTTTTAACATTCCGCAGTAATTATCAAAGAACTAGAAAATATAACCCAAACTATGATGAAGGTCAGGAAATAGAAGTAGAGGCATTGATCAGGAATCGATACAATACCCACAGCTCCCATCAGAGACACCAAACATTCAACAACAGACCCCAACGGAAACACCAACAGCGGAAAGCCAAAAGGACAGTTTCTTTCCCACAAAATGGCCAAAAGGCTATCCAAAATAAAATAATATAAGCGACACAAACATCCAAAGACAAACCACAACAAAAATAAACCGCTACAGAAGAACCGCCTTGGAACGGACAGTGGAACCGAATTCCACTTGGGGGGGGGGGGGGGGGGGGGGCTTAAATTGATTTTACGTGGCCACAATCCTCGCCCTTACTTCCGTCGCGATTAAGACAAATAATTTGTTCAGTCCGCTTGAACGCTTCCTAACTCATCAGTGCAACATTTCCGTGAACACAAAAATCAAACAACCACAGAGATGAAACAACGGTGAGGACTCGACAGCAAGAAACAACAGCAATGCTGGAGCAAAAGAAAACCAACAGTTAGACTCCAATGGGCCCGACCAGAGACAGAGCATCAGGTACCAACCAACATAAGTCTCGACGTTGGAACCGTCATAGAATCTTAGGCCTATCCCACCGGCGTGCAATTAAAGAGGGAAGCAAAGTTGTCAACCGTGATTGGGTTAACTGCCATGCATGCAGTCTGTCGTATAACATTTATGTTGTACCAATTTTTTTATATCGAAGAATGATTTTACGAAATTGGGTGCCGAAGTCATTCCGGTTATAATTTTTTCTAAATGTATATACTAAGTCAACATAAAATTCGGGTTCCGATAGAACTTGCTGCAGAAGAGATTTAAGTCAAGTATTGAATTTTAAAATTAAATCTAAATCATCGGGTTAATCATAAGTTTTGCAAGAAACAAACCCATCCACAATAGGTAGATGTAAATCCAAAAACGGGGCCTCGGTATCAGAAGAATTAGCGTTTTTTAACTGAAGTTCCGGGGGTAAATTTGATTGATCGAACCATCGAAATAGGTATTATCAATATTTAATAAATCATCCAAGTATCTAGAAGTGGAGCTAAAAGCTTCAATGATTTCAGACTGGTTATCAGCAGAAAGGGACATCATGAAGTCTCTCTCATAACAAAACAAAAACAGAACAGCCACAAGTGCTGCGCAATTAGTACCCATCGGAATACCCATAACTTGTCTAAATAACTTAGTACCAAATCTTATTCAAATATTGTCAAGCAGAAATGTGAGAGCTTCACACATCTTAAAACTTTTTCGGCCGCTACAAATTTCTTGAACACCAGCTGTTGTGATGTTAAATATTTTTTTACAAAAAGTAATCCCATGGACGCAAGAACTACAACACAGAACTGAATATTTCCGAACACTACACTCCTCCCCATTTTTAGTCATTTGTTTTTCATAATTTCAATTTTTTACCCTTGAATTCATTAGCAGAATGGAAAACAGTATAGAAGGATATTTTCGGGTCCAGCATGGTGAGGGTTAATACTATGAAGTGTACAGTTTTATCTGGGCCAGACTAGCTAGTTTTTTTGCAAATTAGGCCTCATCAATGACTTTAAATATTTTCAAACTTCCGCCGTACAATCAATGATCCAAAACTACTAGAAAATATAACCAATATTATGCTATGATAAAGGGCAGGAAGACCCTTTAGAATTGCTTGAGGGTGTATAAATTTTCATGTTGGCGAGTGCTATGAAAGGAGTATGAAATTCGCAATGCTGATGAATATCAAAATGCCAGAATATTAAGCTTTGCCATGACACATGCAACTGTTCAAGTCTTCTAGTATTGATCACGCGAAACGCACACATATAACAATTTAATGGCAGCCCTGCACTTTGATATCAATGACACAGTCTGAGAGACGTGAAAGGATTATATGAAACATGTTTTAATAAGAGACACTTTTGAAATCACAATAGGTGCCGATATGCCGAGTGGGGATCCAAAATATGTCCATGTTTGCCAGTATGGGTTGCTATTTTGTAATTTGTCCGTAATTTGTTATTGTGCCGTTATAAAGAATCCGCTGTTACAAAGAATCCCAGTTTGGAGTATGATAGGTAATAAAAGACCTGTACCCCAGTATTACTCCAAGAAACAAATGTTATAGACATTTGTTAGAATCATGATACTTTCTTGGAGTAATACTGGGGAACAGGTAAAATTAATGCTTCTATTTTCTATAAATAACTGTTACCTTGATTCCTAAAAATTCGTGATAGTCACGTGGACTTAAGTTGGGAAGAGTTTCTTTGCTTACCAACTTTGAGTCGATTGACAAACAATCGGCCTGATTGCAAATTGATCTGCTCGGAGGAACCCTGGCTCAACAATGCAAAGGACAAAATGTACGAATACAGGATTCTGTCCAGACTTATCGATACATATGTTTCGAACACGTCATGTGGAGACGGGCCTCCGTGGCCTAGTGGTTAAGAGCGCTGACTCTTGATCATTAGGTCTCTCACCGCTGTTGTTCGAGCCTCGCTCGGGTCACATGTGAGACGCCAAGTTCTGCAACGGTAGGTCAGGTGGTTTTTCTCCGGGTACTCTGGTTTTCGCCCACCTTGATTAACGAGCGGCTCGATATGAGTGAAATAATCTTGAAAGGGCCGTAAAACCAAAACCAAAAAAAAAAAAAAAAACAAAAAAAAACGTCATGTGGAGCGCTGTAGTGTAGCGGTAAAGCATCGGATTTGAGATCGAGAGTAGCAAGTTCGATCCCCGCAAGCGTTAAGTGTTGTTTCCTTGAGCATGAGACTTTATCCACATCGCTAAGTACTAGTTCCTACCCAGGAAAAGAGGACCACATGGAAGATAAGTACTCGTACGATAAATAAGGTCGATTGTTATCATTATTATTATATTATTATAATAAGATGATACATAACGATAACACACCCGTGCGACATAGTGTATTTTTCCCATCTCCAAAATGGTTACTTTTCTGATGAAAATCCGTGATATTTTTGTTATTTATACTGCAAACATAGGTTATGGGTGCTCGTTAGAACCGCCTCATTGAGGCGGTTCTAACGGGTACCCACAACCTATGTCTTGGAGCAGAAATAAAAAAAAATATGAGTACCCCCGTAAACCCCAGTTTTCTCTATATAAAGTGGGGTTTGAAGGGGTGTTCATTTCACGGACTTGTTCACGTGATGGACTGGTATAATGATATTGATAGCTTCTCAAATTAGCTCTCCAAATTACATCTACATGTAACGACATTAATTGAACTTTATAAACTGCCGGTTATATTGCTGTCACAATGTATTTCTTTCTAAAGGGATGGCTAAGTGTAGAGCGGCATTTTAAATATTTCATATGAACAAACAATCGCATCGCATTGGTTGGCTGCAATGAACCACGTGTGAGATTCTTCCACAAATTCCTGATCAATATTGTTTTAATGTTTGATTTGAGGTTTAGCGTCCCCGTCAACATTGTAAAGGTCAGTTTGGAGTCGTTGCTTCCAAATTTGTGGGACTTTTATCCGACATTGAAGTCTTTGAAATTTAAACAGCAAATGCACACAGAAAGTTGCAGTTACAAGCTTTACATGTACAACATAATCTGCGGATATACGAGTACCTTAGGGCCGTTCTAAAGAACACCTACAATCTATTATTGGGGCAGAAATAATATCAGTAACACAAAGGCTTTGTCTAGCCATTCACGGTTATCATTACTTCACATTACGAAAACACGCCTGTACAAATACATTGTAAATTTTACCATTGAAAAATGAAATTTTTCAGATGAAAAATAGTGATATTTTTCTTATTTCTGCTCAAAACATATATTGTTGACATTCGTTAGAACCGCCTCGGTGAGGCGGTTCTAACGAGTACCCACAATATATGTTTATATGCAGAAAAAAGAAAAATAATGTATACCCCCTGCGAACCCCAGTTTTCCTATATAAAAGTGGGGTTTAAGGGGGTCAAAATTATATAGACATGTTTTCGTGATGACATGGATGTGTCGTTGCACTTGTTACTCATATGTTTCGCAGAATGCATGTTAAAAGGTGATAACATGTATATAATAATGACAACTGACCTGTCTCAGATATAGTCTCCGGATAATAAGAACCTTACATGGGTGTGAGGGGTGGATGGAAAAATCCGTTCCGAGGTTCACTGCCCGGCATCACGAGGCTTGCCGAATGATGCCGGACAATGATCCCGAGGGACGGATTTTTCTATCCACCCCTAACGCCCATGAGGATTCTTTTTCTCTCTGAGCGTGGATTTTTATACTGCAATCACTTCGGTTGCCGTCGTCCGCCATATTGTGATGACACTACAGTGATGTTTAGTGACGTCACGTAACGTGCTGCAACGTAAACCTTAATTACGGTGCATATGAGGTCTGATTCAGTGCATATCAAACACGTGAGAATATTCGATTTTTATCCTGTTCCTTGGTAAGAACACCAGGGTAGGAACAGAATTTCTATCCCAGGCTAAAACCACGGATTTTCTTATCCGGTGTGCAAGAATACATGTTACTTCCGGATGCGCAGCCTACAACTTTCTTGTTGGCAATTGCCATAAAACAGGTTTCCCACTGATGCGGCACATTTTGGGACATTCCTGTTATATTTGTATTACTTGTCAGTAAATGCCTTATTTCCTAAAGCAATAACATATTTTGGTCCACTTTTTTGAAAGAATGAAGACTATGTACAGTATTATATATCCACTGTTGCATATTTGACTGAGTAACTTTGTTTGTTTGTTTGCATTGAAGTTTAACGGCCCAGTCAACACTATTTTAGGTCATTTTTGAGTCGGTCAGTTTACCTGTCCACACTTTTCTAGGGCAGGCTATGTAAGCGGTTTACCAGTTTCTCCAGATATCCAGAAACTGACAACTGCCCTTTTTGAATCAGCGGAAGGGAGAGAATGACCGTAGAAAAGCTTTGACTGAGTAGCAATACATTAGGAAAAATTACGTCAGTGCACCCACTTACACTTTACGCTCTATATTTCACTTCAGGAGAAAGTACAGTTTACATACTGGAAATGAACATGCGTTTATGACAAAAGTGGAACATGGTCTGCAAAATCAATTAAACACTTGTGAAGTCTGACAAACAACTAGTCATCAAGACGAAATCGGCTAAATAATATTTTCATTGTTTTGAACCTTATTTCAGTATAGTTTTTTTTGCAAGGCTCTTAAAGTTTTAAATGGAAAATACATATGCGTATAATTTTGTTATGACATATTAGGATAAATCACGGTCTAATGACCTACCTGGAAGCTATGTTAATTCAAGAACTGCATGTGGAAGCGTACATATCGTTCCACATATCAGGAAAGCAAGTCCGTATAACGAAGACCCCCCTGAACCCCACTTTATATAGAGATAAGTGGGGTTTTCGGGGGTATAACATATCTGCCGCATTTGTGCTCTAAAACATAAATTGGTGATACTCGTTAGAACCGCCTTATTGAGGCAGTTCATTAAAAATAGATTGTTGGTACTCGTTAGAACCGCCTCATTGAGGCGGTTCTAACGAGCACCACAAGCTATGTTTAAAGCAGAAAAAAAAAAAAAAACGATTTTATCATTTTTTACAAATACTTGTCACGTCTGACAACATGTCGGACGCCATTATTTCACATGGACATGTTTTCCTAATGCATATCAGGATAGCACATTCATGTTAACAAATGATAATCGTTATGGGCTTTGAATTTTTCTTTATTTTTATTTATTTATTTATTTTGATATTGCTGTAAGATCTGTTTCAATCATAGATGTTTCTGAACGGCCGTATCGAATAGGCAAAGCTAAGGTTTTTGAGTTAAAATACACACCTTTGTTATTGCACATTTTCTTTATGTAAATAAATTACGTTAACATCAGTCTATAGAATACTTAGCCTACCTTTCAGAACGAAATTGCGTACGTTGTGTCAGCCATTACGAAAACACGCCTATTCAAATATATTGAAAATTTTACCACCAAAAGTTGAAAATATAGAGTTTATTACTCAGCCGATTCTAAATATGGGATTTATAAACCGAGGGAGGTTGAACATCCGATAAAGAAACGAGTGCGCTCATTCTGTAGTTATGTCCAGATAATCTGTATTCCAACCTTGCATCCTACTTGAACGTCACGCATTCTGAACGTTTGTTGATATCTTCTCAGACGCCATTGAGATGACGTCATGATTAACGTCGACGTGTCTGAACTTTCCCGCGTTTGAATATAGCGATTTCATTGCAAAAACAGTACCTTGATTCTTGTGTCAAAAGTAGTTCTAGCCAGAAAGATTTATTTCCCCAGCTAAGAGGAAATATTTCTCCTTAGCTAAAAGGAAAATATCATGTTTTTGTCTGATAGAAATCATGGTATTTCTCTGTTATGCATGTAATATATTAAGATAAAACATTCTAATATTTTTCATATTTATTCTCAGAACATAGATAGTGGGCAGAAATAAGAAAAATAATGTAGAATCCTTTAAATCCCAGTTTTGTTATATAAAAGTGGGGTTTAATGGTGTCTGAATAATAATTTCGTGATGCATATTTCCGGCAGTTCAAAACATTCAATTATTGTAGAAACCTGATTTGATTGATTGATTTTCGCGTTTTCGAGGAGACGTTGCTTCCAATTTTGTGGGACTTCTACCAGACAATGAGATGAGATGACATCTCAAACCAAAAGGGTTTATATGCACGGAAGGTCCAACTTGCACCATTTTGCAAGGGCAGGCCTAGTGCCTCTAAGTGATTTATCAGTAATCATCTGCACGGTCGGTTTCAGCTCTGTGTGGAAGCATCGTGCAGCCCAATCTATTTCTTTAATACCCGATTGAGGGGTGGTGGAAAAAGAGAAACGTGAACGTTTCATACTTTTGTTGAGGCAGCTATTTACAACATGTACAGGTATATCGTCATATGATATGCATTCTGAGAAGGATA
Source organism: Lucinisca nassula (assembly GCA_963580285.1). Lineage (NCBI taxonomy): Eukaryota > Metazoa > Mollusca > Bivalvia > Lucinida > Lucinidae > Lucinisca > Lucinisca nassula. Next base: position 134,577,597 of record OY757018.1, on the reverse strand, counting down.
TGATAAACATATGCATCGGCGAGTCTGGACAGAATCTTAGTTTTTTTGTACAGTTGAGCCAGGAATCCTCCATGCATATTAATCCGTTTTTGCACGACCCGCAGAAAAAGCGACCGACTGAAGTCGGTTGATTTTCTAAGAGTGCCCTAAAATCACCGTGTCATTCTGTCAGTCTGTCCGTCCGTAACCCGTTTGTGAAAATTGGTGATAGTGACTTAACCGCTTGGAATACTTAAACCATTTTTGGCATACCGATAGATATCAATGAGATCTAACCAATGAACTTGAGAAATATTACATTCCATTTAGTATGGCCTCGCCGAGGCGAAAAATGAGAAACTTTTCGAACTGCTTCTCCTCGGAAACCGTTGGACCGATTGAAGTCAAATTTTATATGGAGCCTCTATGGGATGGAGGAAACCAAAATTTGCTCATGGGGTCCAGGTCACATGATCAAAATGGCCGCCAAGCCATATATGGTTTGTCTGTCTGTCCGTCCGTAACCCGTTTGTGAAAATTGTTGATAGTGACTTAACCGCTTGGAATATGTAAACATTTTTTTTGCATACTGATAGATATCAATGAGATCCAACCAATGAACTTGCGAAATATTACATTCCGTTTAGTATAGCCTCGCCGAGGCGAAAAATGTGAAAATTTTCGAACTGCTTCTCCTCGGAAACCGTTGGGCCGATTGAAGTCAAATTTCATATGGAGCCTCTATGGGATGGGGGAAACCAAACTTTGCTCATGGGGTCTAGGTCACATGACCAAAATCGCCGCCAAGCCATATATGGTAAAAATCCCTTCAAAAATAGTCTTCTTCAGAACCACTGGGCAGATTTCCACGAAACTTGATAAATAGCATCTGGGACGTAGGCCCATCATAAATTGCTAGGTCAAACTTTGACACAAATGCTTTTGTATTGGAAAAGTAAGAATGCATTTTATCCTGCAAACGATTCAGAATACAGTACTAAAGTATAAGATATATTTTTGCTCCTTACGATAAGGCGCATGTAATGGGGGAACCGTTTTAGGTCCAGGTCAAGCAAACACGCCTATAAAATTAAACCCCCTTTACCCCACTTTTATTTGGTGAACCCGGGGTTTACTGGGGTAGACCTTATTTTCCTTATTTCTGTTTAAAAACAAAGATTGTGGGTACTCGTTAGAACCGCCTCGCCGAGGCGGTTCTATCGAGTTCCTACAATCTATGTTTTGAGCAGAGATAGAACATTATCGGATTTTTATCTGAAAACTTTCAGTTTTTGATGGTAAAATGTCTAATATATTTGAATAGGCGCATTTACATAATGCGTTTTCGGGTAATCGAACTTTCACTGTGAATAAGAACTGAAGGTAATTTTTAACGTTTATTGAAGTATGAGCAACATTTGATTACATGAAAGAGTCTTCGATGAAACAGGAAAATATAATTCCTCAAAATAGAAGTGGAGGCAATGATCAGGAATCGATACAATTAACCCACAGCTCCCATCAGAGAAACCAAAGGGAAAGACTACTTTTAAACTGTCACAAAGTTTGTCTCTAACTAGAGGACCCGTGATGTAGATAACATAAAAGCAGTTTTGCTTTGTTTGTTGGATTTGAGGTTTAACGTCTCCGTCAGCATTGTATAGGTCATTTTGGAGACGTTGCTTCCAATTTTGTGGGACTTTTACCCGTCGTTGAGATGAAAGGACATCTCAAGCCCTGTCGTCAAATGAAACAAATAGGGTTGATAGGCTGTGGGTTGATTGTACCGATTCCTGATCACTGCATCCACTTCTATTTTATAAGCATGAACACCGCTTTGCCTGGGCAGGCTTAGCCTGGGCTTGCTTCAAAAGGATAACCCTTTTATAGAACATATTTAACGGCACTACAGCTGGTGTCTTGGAATGTGTGGCGACCGTTTCTTGTCCTTTGGGATCATTGGATCCAATGTGGAATTTTGAAAATATATGAGGATCACTGATGAGGCCTAATTGGCCGAAACTAGCTAGTCTGGCCCAGAAAACATGCACACTTCATATTTTCCAGTTCTGTGGTGTATTCCTTGCTTCCAAAGGATAACCTTTTTTCGAACATATTTAGATCATCTAAGCGCTTTACCAGTACTCATGTGCGTTCGGTTTTAGATCTGCGTGGAAGCACCATGCAGCCCATCTATTTCTTCAAGCCCCCATGGGCGGGGGCCAATATAAAGACAGAAAAGAAACAGTTGTAGAAGATGACTTGGTTTTATTGACATCTACGATCGAAAGAAATACTGCCCCCGGAATATCACGAACAAATAGCACTGCCACCCAAAGACATCGATGGGAGAGAAAATAAAAGTTACATTATTAACCCTTACCCACCTCTGATTAACGATCGGCTCGATACGAGTGAAATAATCTTGGACAGGCCGTAAAACCAAACCCCCCCCCCAAAAAAAAAAATAAATAAATAAATAAAATAAAATAAAAAAATATAAAATAATCCTAACCCCGCTGAATGATTAAATTAGCCACACCAATTTCTGACTTCGAACCAAATCAAATTACTTGATATGATTTATTCCTGGAAATTCACGAAATATATGTCCAACAGTGTAGATCCTGGTCAGATGGCTTCTGATCTGGATCTACACTGGTTGCAAAGTTAGGGCTTGCCGTGAACAGCAGGATTAGGGTTAAAACCGGTTTGATTAAAACTAAGTCTTCTTTTTAAACGTATTTAAAAATCCAGTCCTTTCTTTTTCTTACATGCTTTTCAATGAAATATAGAAATTTCTCAGTCAAATCGAATTCGAAATTGTCTCTGTTTCAAACAGTGAAAATAAGATTTTGAAAATAAGATTTTCATTTTCACTGTTTGCGAATTTGATATATCATCGCAGACAATAACATATATTCTCTGTTTGTGAAAAGTTATGAAGCTAAACGTTAGTAATGTATGACATAAATTACGTTACACACGTTTTCACGTCATTCCGACGTTGATGACGTCGCTTTTTGTACCTACGCCACATAAGTAAACCGCGCGATGCCAGTCAAACTTAGCAACTGTGGACATTATTTAAACGCAAATTTCAAGTGAACCATTTAATAAAGTTACATTCCAAGCTGATTTCCAGGTGCAAACTTTCAGTTTACACCCAATATACCTGGTTAACACGCTAAAATCCTCTAATTCGACCCGAAATTGCCCTGGAAAAATTATTCTTACTATATGATGATGGCTGACGCTCTGAAATAGCGTTACACATTACAATAAAACAGAAAATTTGTTGTTGTTGTTGTTGTTTTTTCACTGTAAGATCAATTTTTATTTCGCTCATGAACATCAAATACTTATTTCGGTGTTTCTTCGGTGAAATAAAAATCGGCCTTACAATGAAAAAATCAAATATCCTCTATGTGTTTTCTACAACCTGTGTGCCCGAGGATGAGACAAACATTCAGAAAGTGGTCTTCAAAGCTTCCTGTTTCACCAAAGACTCGTTATATGTCATACTGAGCGTTGTCAGATTATTCATGCATTTAGCTTATTGTTGAAATTTTTTGTATTTCAGGATGAAAAGAACCAGATAATGAAAACAAACGTTTGGCTGCAGATGGTAGGTAGTCACTGTTGTATTTATGTGTAAATCTTGCTAAGACGTTCTGTAACTCACCGTTATTCGAATTCCATTTTATAAAGGGGGTTACTTTTGATGCATTTGGTCGAAACATGCTAGTCTAGTGCCGTGTTATGGCTGTAGTTCATCATAGGTCAATTTAAATTTTGTTTCCTTTGGTGTCATCGAGCCCATTCCCTGACTTTAAGTTATTGCTAGCGTCATTTACGAGGCTAAATTGACAGAAACTAGCTAGTCTGGTACCGAAAACGTGATTCATGATTTTCATTATTTCAGCTCTTTTTATTTTGGCATTTCGGGGCGCATCAAGCGATAAGATTACACAGAGGGAACGCATCCATGCAGTCTTACCAGAGTCATCAATATGCACTATATGGATGATCCTTGACTTGAGGTATCTTAATACAGAACTCCTTGAGTTGATGTACCTTCATACAGAGCTTCTTGACTTGAGGTATCTTCATACAGAGCGTCATCACATGATGTATCTTAATACATAGCTCATTGATATCTTCATACAACGCTTCATGACTTGAGGTATCTTCATAAAGAGCTTCATGACTTGAGGTATCTTCATACAGAGCTTCGTGACTTGAGGTATCTTCATACAGAGCTTCATGACTTGAGGTATCTGTATATAGAGCTTCATGACTTGAGGTATCTTCATACAGAGCTTCTTGACTTGAGGTATCTTCATACAGAGCTTCTTGACTTCAGGTATCTTCATTCAAAGCTGCTTGACAGAGAAGGTTGTAAAACCACTGAATAGTATGCAGGCTGTTAACCAGGTTTGCAAATGATCGGAGACCCCTTTTTGTCTTGATTGGGCCCATGTATATTATATGACAGTTTATGCAATTCTAATAGAGCGCGCCTGTTATAGGCAATATGAACGAACTGACTTTTCAAATCACGGGGCGAAAATACGTGTCGTGTGACGTCATTAAAAGCTACCAATGTACGACCTCATTCGTAGATCCTTTGACGTTAGAAGGTGTAACGTCACTTTCTCGCACCGAAAACGTTACAAAAGGACATAAAAACATGTGTTACAATCAACAATTTTTACGGGATTTCCTCTAACAACGGCGAAAGGTTGTGAGAATGTGAAGGAAACAACAACATTTTGCCGATTTTCAGCGTGTTAGAATCGAAATAGATCAGTTCCAGTCTGCGATTTGTTGCGAAAAAAAATCGGTTTGTTGATCAGTTGTAAGTAGACAAATCACGCGCTTCGCGCTCGTGATTTCATCTACGTTACAACTGACCTCCCAACTGTGATTTATTACTCAACAACTGACATATTTCTTGAATATAGATACCGCCCTAACTCGATTAAATCAAAATACTGACTCGGAATGTAGGCTGGGTAGATGATCCCAACCGGGAACTTTGGCTGTTTCGTTTAACCCTCAGTTCCAGTAGATTAATCAAACAGAGTAAACCCTGATTCGTTGTTTGCAAAAATTCGAGCACATAATTCATAGATAGCATTACGAAAACACGTCTATACTAATACATTATAAATATTACCGCCGAAAAAAATATTTTTCCAAAGGAAAAAAAAATGTGATAGTTTTCTAAAATAAGGTTTTCCCCTGTAAACACCAGTTTTTCTCCGTCTTTGGTCGGGCCCCTCGGAGTCTAACTGTTGGTTTTCTTTTGCACCAGCAATTCTGTTGTTGTATGCTGTCGAGTCCTTAACCTTGTTTCATCTCTGTAGTTTTTTTTTATTTGTATGTTCTCGGAGATAATACACTGATGAGTTAGGAAGCCTTCATGCGGACTAAACAAAATTAGTGTATACCGCGACAGAGGTAAGGGCGAGGATTATGGCCATGTAAAATCGATTTAAGATCCTCCAGTGGAATTCTTTCCACTGACCGTTCCAAGGCGGTTCTTCAGTGGCGGGTTATTTATGTTGTTGTTTGTTACTTACTGTGTGTATCACTTGTGTCTTTTTATTTTGAATGGCCATTTGGCCATTTTGTGGGAAAGTAACTGTCCTTATGGCCTTCCTTTGTTTAGGTTTCCATTATGGTCTGGTCGCTTCTTGTTTGTGTTTCTTTCCCTTTGGTGTCTTTGATGGGTGGAGTAAGTTAATTGTATTGATCCCTGATCTTTGTTTTACTTCTACTTTACTAATAGATATAAATGTTGGGTTGAAGGAGGTCAGAATTATATACACTTGTTTTCTTGATGTATGGATGCAGGCCTGCTATTTTAGCCTTACAGTCCGTTGATTTGTTTTTTGTGGAAACCACACTGGCGAATAAACATCAGCCTAAAACATGGGTTGTTCTTATATGATACAATATTTAATCACTTGTGAATGTCTTGTTTCATTTCCCTAGTACTGGACAGACTATCAACTTACCTGGGACCCAAAAGAATATGGAAATGTTAATGCCCTGAGAATCAGACCCGAGAAAGCATGGACACCTGATATTGTTCTATTCAACAAGTAAGTACAGTAGTACCATATTAACAGATTACGCGCCATTTACGACCTTAGCAGACGCCACTTCCATTTTACTTGCCAAAATAAGGCGTCGTATCCATCTGTTTTGTTTGTTTAAATTGAGGTTTTACGTCCCAGTCAACAATATTTAAGTGATTTTGGAGACGTTGCTTCCAATTTTGTGGGACATTTATTCGCGATTGAGATGAAATTACACCTGAAGCCCTGTCGTCCAAACAAACAAAAAGGGTTTATATATATATATATAGGGGCGGTCAAAGTCGCACCATTTTGCGTTGGCAAGCTTAGACCATCTAAGCGGTTTACTCTTACTCGTGTGCGTCAGTTTCAGCTCTGCGTGCAAGCACCATGCAGCCCAATGTATTTCTCAAAGCCCCGATGGGCTGAGCCTGCTAATAAAAGTTTTAGTGTCTTCGAAAGAATATATTAAAATAAACGTTTCCTGGCGATGTATTTGTTTTCAGGTTCTGTGATCATATCAAGTACATTTGTTTGCAAACAAGTCCGAATAATTAACCCGTGTAAACCCCATTTTATTTAGACAAAGTGGGGTTTGCAGGGATGTGCATTATTTTCCTTATTGTTGCTCAAAATATAGATTGTTGGTACCGCCTCAGTGAGGTGCTTCTAACGAGTACCCACAATCTATGTTTGGACTAGAAATAAGAAACAAATAGCACAATTTCTCATCAAAAATGCGTTTTCTAAAGATATGACAGACGCGTATCGAAGATAAATTTGGTTGTTTGTTTGGAGATTAATGGCCAATTCAACACTTTTAAGGACATATCGAGGGGTCAGTTTAACTAACCATACTTCCTGGGCAGGCTTATATACATGTGTAAGAGGTTAATATGTTCAGTGCACATTCTTTCGCCGGAAACTGACAACTGCCCTGCTTGAATCAGCGGAAGGGAGAGAGTGAAAGTACATAAAATTTATCGATCAAACTCCACGTTAGAATGTTAGCGACATCGGCAGTTTTCGAGCCCATGCATGATCTCCTGATCACCAGTCAGGCGCGCATCCGACTGAGCTACCGATGCAGGACACTCGATACATTACCAAAGCGTGCATATTTAATATAATATAATATAATATAATATAATATAATATAATATAATATAATATAATATAATATAATATAATATAATATAATGTGTGAGACGCCAAGTTCTGCAACGGAAGGTCAGGTGGTTTTTCTCCGGGTACTCCGGTTTTCGCCCACCTATGATTAACGATCGGCTCGATATGAGTGAAATAATCTTGAAAGGGCCGTAAAACCCAAACCAAAAAAAAAAAATATAATATAATATAATATAATATAATATAATAGAAAGAAGAGTTAATAAAAGGCAGTAGCATATACATATTACTCCCTTAGTCTATGTATGACAGTGCACTTGAAAAATAATAAAGACGGAAATATATTGCAGATGTGGCCACCTGTATTATGCAAGCAACCTGTCTTAAGCAAGCGGGAATTCATGTCTCAAAAAGGCCAAATAAGTTACAATTTACATGTTTTAAGCAATCGCCAGCTTTAAGCAAGCACATTAAGATTATACAATACATGCAGGTAGGTCATCACGAAAACATGCCTATATAATTTTGACCCCCTTAAACCCCACTTTTATATAGTAAAACTGGGGTTTACGGGGGTAAACATTATTTTGCTTATTTCTGCTCTAAAATATAGATTGTGGGTATTCGTTAGAACCGCCTCATTGAGGGGGTTCTAACGAGTACCCACAATCTATATTTTGAGCAAAATAAGCAAAATATCACAATTTTCATAAACTTTCGTTTTTTCGGCGGTAAAGATTACAATGTATTTGTATAGGCGTGTTATATTAATGCCTTCCTTTGTTTAGGTTTCCATTATGGTCTGGTCGCTTAATGTTTGTATTTCTTTCCCTTTGGTGTCTTTTATGGGTGGAGTAAGTTAATTGTATCAATTCCTGATCTTTGTTTTACTTCTACTTTGCTTAATGCAGGCTACTTGGGCGATCGAATAATTCAAGCACAGTGCGAATTATTGCTATCAAGTTCAATACGTTATGGTCAACACTTTTTTAATTTCCAATAAAAAGTATGTATATTTTAACAGTCAAAAAATGACTTAACCTACAAGGAGATCTGAACCCGCAGTATTATTAGAATCGTAGTTGTTCACATGAGCCTTCTAATAGACTCAGGACTATCCAAGAAATGTAACACAACCGTGCGGCATAGTGCATTTTTTTCACATCTCCAAAACGGCTACTTTTCTGATAAAAAATATAAAACTGAATCCATGACATTTTTTCTTATTTATACTATAACCATAGGTTGTGGAAGCTCGTTAGAACCGCCTCATTGAAGCGGTTCTAACGAGTGCCTAGAACCTATGTCTTGGAGCAAAAATAAAAAAAAATAATGCATATCTCCATAAACCCCAGTTTTCTTTATATAAAGTGGGGTTTAGGGGATGTTCATTTCAGCGACTTGTTTACCAGATTCACGCACAAGTATATTTGTGTCTTCGCTGCCACCCATGTCTTTTTGTTGGTTTTGTCACGATCTGGCTTATATTTATTTCAGCGCTGATGGTAATTACGAGGTGTCATATCGATCAAATGTTGTAATTTACCCAGCAGGGAGGGTGAATTGGATCCCGCCAGCGATTTACAAGAGTTCTTGCACCATAGATGTTGAATATTTTCCCTTTGATGAGCAGAATTGTGATATGAAATTCGGATCTTGGACCTTCACGGCTCAGCAGCTTAACTTTACATTTTATATGAATATGAATTCCTTAGATGTGACGGATTATCTCAAAAGTGGGACGTGGGATATTTTAGACAGTCCCGCTAAGATTGAGGAAATACCACACCCAGGCACTGGAGACATGAAAACAATGGTGATATTTACAGTCCGACTGCGCAGAAAGACGCTGTTTTACACCGTGAATTTAATCATACCCTGTGTATTAATATCGTTTGTTACAGTTTGTGTATTTGCACTTCCTGCAGATGCGGGTGAAAAAATAACGTTATGTATATCTATCCTTCTAGCATTGGTTGTGTTTCTATTACTAATATCAAAAATTCTTCCGCCATCCTTGACTATTCCGTTGGTTGCCAAGTATTTATTATTCACTTTCGTTATGAATATAGCAGCTATAGCACTGACGGTAATTGTTATAAATAGAAATTACAGAACTCCGAGAACACATCAGATGCCTTACTGGGTAAGAGTTGTTTTCCTTAATTACTTACCCAGAATTCTTTTCATGGAACGCCCGGATCATATGAGCCGTTGGCAACCGCCTTCAGACGACATATCCGAAATGGACAAAAATCAGTATTCGGGAAGATTTGTGTCATCTTGTGACCCAGATGTAACGTTTTCAACGTCATCACGAGGCCGACGTCATAGAAATGAAGATGAATCAACAGAAATGGCTGACATGCAGCACGGACATACGCGTTGCGGTTTGACCTTACCTCCGGAAATCCAGCCTAGAGTGACTATATATCAGGATTCGCAGCTGCTCCAATTGTCATCTGAAGTTGTAAAAGCAGCGGACGCTCTTCGCTTCATCAGCCGACATTTAAGAAACGAAGACGAATATAATACGGTAAGACATTCAACTGTTACGTAGATGTACTTTTGCTTTTCTGAAAACATGCATTAACACTTTGGTGTGAGGTAACTCTGTATGAATAGGACAAGTCTATCTTCGCATTTACCAACTCTAATCAGGGTGTAAACATCGGGTACTTTTAGGTTTTGTTTGCAACCAGCATATTGATCTGGCAAGTCTGTGAATATATTATATTCTCTAAAAGTATAGGTGTACAGAATTGCAAATTAAAATGTACTCAGGAATACCTACCATTAAAGATCATGGCCACCACAAGCCACATTAGCAATAGAAAATGGAACAAAGGAGAACGTAAAGAACACAAAGAATTGCGCATTTTCTCGCACATATTCATCTGAAAATGTACCGTTTTGGAGACATGAAAGAATGCACTCGGTCGCACCGATGTGTTATTGTAATGCTAATGACCGTCTATTCTACGTAAAGCTATTGACGTTTCCTTCGGGAATATAAAACATATTACAGATAAAAAAAATAGGAATTGTCGGAGACTCATCTATAGCAGTACTGAAGCTTGTAAGACAACTACGTATGGCCTCTTACGAGCATATTAGCAATACTCTTACAATTTTTTGTTTAGGCAGGCGTGTTTCTGTTGCTGTTACCAATGCCCTTTCATCTGTGCTGTGCTCACATTGTTCCAAAAAATTCCAAAGGCAAAAATGTACCATGAATTTTAGTCTTTGGTATTTATGGAAAAAAGTATTTTTTTATTTTTATTTTATAAGTGACTTGAAAAAAATAATCTCTTCTGGAGTGTGCACAAGTCCGTGCTGCTTCTGTCAAATCCACACGGTCATGTTATTTTCATAATGTTAGAGTATCATATCTATTCATAGTGTAAACATAACTTTGTAATTGTTTCGAATATGCTTTGATTTCACTGTTATTATTAAAATGAATGACACGTGTTCCTTATAACACATGGAAATTCTGTGTTTGCAAGAGTATATTACACGAAGCGCATATAAGACAGTTCTAATCAGCATCAACAGTCTATGTTAGGACCGTATACGTACGTTAAAGATTCGTTTGCTAATCTATCCATGAAGACATAAATGTATTTGTATAAGCTCTGTCAAAATATAACGCGCTCGTGATTTGTCTACTTACAACTGACCTACAAACTGTGATATATTACTCAACAACTCACAGTTAGAGCTGATCTATTTCGATTCTAACAGGCTGAAAATCGACAATAATGCTGTTGTTTCCTTCAAAATCTCGCAACTTTTCGCCATTGTTAGAAGAAATCCCGCTAAAATTATCGACTGAAACACATGCATTTATATTCTTTTCTAAAGTTTTCGATGCAAGAAAATGACGTTACACCGTCTAACGTCAAGGAAATCGACTAGTGACGTCATATATTGGCAGTTTTTAATGACGTCACTCCTCACGAATTCGGCGGAACATATTTTGATTTTTTGGATTTATTATGAGCATCCTGGATGAGTTCTTTTGCTATTTAACTTAATTTAACTTCTTTATTCCATTACTTCTTCTCTTTCAGCGTTAATCATTGTTTTTAGGTAGTTTTGTAAATTGAGTACTCGGTCAAATTTGCCTTGGTATTTCCTATCCTCGCACTAGAAGTAGTTCCGGTTCCTGCAAGGCGGAGAGTGTAAACAAAAATATGTTACAAAAATAAGTAATAAACAGTGATTCATTGAAACTGCCCATAACAGGAGACTTTCCTAGACACTAAATGATATAAGCCCTTCTTATCCAAGGAAGTCACAACTCATCTCAATCATGTTGAGAGTTCACTTTGTGTTTGACATCCTGTTGGAGTGTGTTGCTTGCTGTTGGTAACTCGTGAACGCTTCTTAACAGCAGAGAACTGGACCTACAGGAAATTCCAGCCAACTTCTTCCCAGTTTATGCGGACCTCAATGGAACAACAGATAACCATCACAACCTTATGTTCCATGTTCCCCACTTGTGCACTGTTTCAATTTTAAAGAAATCGTTCCGGTTTAGGGAATTTCCTGGATCAAACAAACTTTATTATGTGTACATATTTTCAGTCACCATAGGTAATGCATGGGATATCGAAACAAATCCTGGTCCGAATTCCCGGAATAACAGAACACATTTCCCTTGTGGGCTCTGTCTTAAAAGTGTTGGTTGGGAAGACCAAGGAATTTGCTGTGACACGTGTAACGTCTGGTACCACATAAGCTGTCATGGCATGTCACCAACTATGTATAGCCTTTATAATAATTCATTGAATATAAATGTTGCATGGGCTTGCATGAAATGTGGAATGCCAAACTTTTCCACATCTCTGTTTGACACTTCCACTTCCATAGATACCCATAATCAGTTTGATCCTTTATTATCCCTGTCCGAGCTTGACAGCCCTATACCAGAAAATATTGGCCCACCCACTGCAGATTCTTCGCCCATCCTGAAGCAGTCTAAAGAAGCTAAACCAAAGACCAAAAAGGCGGCCCTTAACCATCCCTTCAGAATATTGATTATAAATTGTCAATCAATAAAGAATAAAATGGCTGAAATTCAAACTATTATCGACTCGGCTAAACCAGACATCATTTTGGACAATGAGCAATGGTTAACCCACGATATAAAAAACTTTGGACATTTTCCCGGAATCATTTGAAGCAATCCGGAAAGACAGAGTTGGGGATGCACATGGTGGTATCTTTGTAGCTTTTAAGTAAGACATACTCTGCACGGAATCTCCGGAGTTGGACACCAACTGTGAATTAGTTTGGTGTAAATTGAACACTTTTGGATGTAGAACTCTGTACCTTGGTTCATTTTACCACCCACCAGATCAGACTGATCCAGAATATCTTGAGGCGTTCAATTAATCTTTGTCTAGGATAATGTGAAACGCAAATGCTCAAATTTTGGTTGGTGGAACCTTCACTTGTGGAGATATAGAATGGAGCAACATGCAGGTACCCCATGGGGTATCTAAAAGGCAGACGCAGCAACAACTTTTGGACATAATCAAAGATCACTGCCTGACCCAAGTAGTAAACATACCCACCCGGCAAGATAAAACCCTTGATTTTTTATTTACGAATTTTCCATCCCATGTTAGTCGAGTTAAGGGGATGCCCCCGATCGGCAAGGCTGATCACGACATAGTACGAATCAGACAAGCCCCACGTAAAATATATTTATACTAACGTGCGGATATGGATGGTCTGACCTTAAGAACCATTACAAACGGTTCAGAGCACACGTACAAAAGGTAATTAGAGATGCATATTGGAAGCATGTTTCCGGCATATTTACCTTTGAAGATGACAACATAGATCCCGATAGTCCCCAGAAGAATGGTAAGGTTAAAAAGTTTTGGTCATTTGTAAAATCCCTAAAAAAAGACGCATTTGGGATCACTTCGCTAAGGGAAAACGGAATTCTGAAAACAGACTCGCGCGACAAGGCTAACATATGCAACAAACAGTTTCAATCTGCATTTACGCGAGAAACTGACGGTGAACTACCATCCAAAGGTAATAGTCCGTTCCCTGCTATGGGGCACATAACAGTTGACTCCAAGGGGGTCGCTAAACTGTTGGGTAAGCTCAAAATACATAAGGCATCTGGGCCAGATGGCCTGAATGCCAGGGTGCTTAAGGAATGTAGTGCTGAAATTTCTCCTGTGCTGGCCTTTATTTTCAATGAATCACTTGCCCAGGGCACTGTACCAGATGACTGGCGATAAGCAAATGTTACCCCTGTCGATATAAAGCGGGAAAATATGATGCAGCAAATTATAGACCAGTGTCGCCAACATGCATCTGTTGCAAAACACTTGAGCATATATTAGTTAGCAGCATTAACAAGCACTTAGCCTTTGAGAGCATTCTTGCTGACTGTCAACATGGTTTCCGAAGTCAAAGGTCTTGCGAAACTCAACTAGTTCAATTCTTCAATGACATTGTGAGCAATCTGGGTGGGGCCATAAACCATGGCCACAAACAGACTGGCTTGATCATCATGGATTTCGCCAAGGCCTTTGACAGGGTACCTCAAAGAAGGCTATTGTACAAATTGGACTTCTATGGGATAAGAGAATCCGCACATAGTTGGATTAGCTCATGGTTGTCAGGGCGCTCTCAGCAAGTTGTACTTGATGGCCAAGCGTCTGATCCAGTCCCTGTTTTATCCGAAGTCCCACAAGGTTCGGTCTTTGGACCGGTCCTCTTTTTGGTATTCATCAATGATCACCCTGATAATATCAGGTCATCTGTCCGTTTGTTTGCTGATGATTGTGTCCTGTATAGGGATATATATTCTACTTCTGACTGTCGCATTTTACAAGATGACCTGGATCGACTTGCACAATGGGAAGCAGATTGGCAGATGAAGTTCAATGTAGTCAAATGCCATTCAATGAGGGTGTCACGACACCTTCCGGACAAGCAAATTAAGTATGATTATACACTTCACCAGCAAACTTTGGAGCAGGTTCATTCCGCCAAATAGCTCAGTATCACCATCACTGACATCACGATTGGGGTCAACATATCTCGGAAATAACATCTAAAGCAACTTGGACCTTAGGATTCCTTAGACGTAATATGGCTTTTGCACCTCGGCAGACAAAGGATGTTGCATATAAAACATTGGTTCGCCCTCAACTTGAATATGCCCCACCCATTTGACATCCATATGTTAAAATTCAGATTCAGCAGGTGGAGAAGGTGCAGAGGACAGCTGCTCGATGGACCTGCAGACGATGGCGAAATAGAAGTAGCGCCGGTGACATGTTTGATGAGCTAGAGTGGCCATCCCTGGAGACCCGTCGTGAGCAGTCCTCCTTAACCTTCTTCTACAAGATACATTCAGGTACAGTATCAATTAACAAGGATAGGTACTTGACCCCTGCAACACTGTCAACCCGGACAAGGGCACAAGAGCAAATAACTCACATTATCGTAGGTACCAGTCCTATAGTGATGCTCTGAAAAACTCTTTCTTCCTAGAACTATTCCTCAGTGGAATAGTCTTCAATCTTCTGTGGTGAATGCCAAGACCGCAGAGGAGTTCAAAGCTCGCTCAGTATAAGATTGAGACTCAGAGGTATGCGTTTTAAGATACCTCTGTGTTCGGACTGTAAATAGTTTTAAGGGCTCATCCAGTGATGATTTTATGTTAAATTCTAAATTTAGCCACCCACCTAACTGAGGTAATGGCCAAATATGACCGACTCAGTATGAGAAGATAGATAGATAGACAGATAGATAGATAGATAGATAGATAGATAGATAGATAGATAGATAGATAGATAGATAGATAGATAGATAGATAGATAGATAGTCACGCTCTTCCTTGTCGTGATTTGTTGTGGAATAAAACAGTTATTTTCCATTGCCTATATAGGCGCGCTGTGTTAGAATATACAGTGAAACATAAACATATCGATTTCATTCTTAGATATTCAACATAGGTATGTATTCAGAATTCATGAGATAATGACAGGATTAGAACGGAAGCGTATAAATACTTATATGGTTCTTCTCCTGTAATTTTACTGTACATTAGAGGACATTGCTAAATGTTAAATATTATTTTTCTATATATCTATAATAAGTACATGATATTTTGGCATGAACGTTTGGCGACTACGAAAAAAAAAGAAGAATACGAGAAAAGCTACTAAAGCAATATCAGTAGGACAATGTGTGCAAAGTGCCAATGCATAGCTTGAACACCAATGGAAGATTGACCACGGTCGATTAGAAATATTCTGTCTCTACCAAAGTTCTTGGCAGCAACTTTTTCGGTGCAATTTTTTAGGCGAAAGAGGACTTCTTACATACGTTGAAAAAATAATGTATATTGTGTGGAAACATCCCAGGAGGGCGCAACACAATAAGTTATTATTTACAGAAGATAAAACATATGTGCATTATTTATTCATTCCAATTAGCATTATGATTAATCCTTAGTCGCTTGAGTACATATCCATTGTCCCAGTAGTGTGTTCAAGCCATCAAAATATCGATAGTATGTAGGTTTTCTTTATGCACCATTACGCGAACACGCCAAAACAAATACATTGCCACCTTTGTCGCCGAAAAAAGGAAAATTTTAAGATAAAAAAATTGTGATATTTTTCTTATTTCTGCTCAAAATATAGATTGTGGGCACTCGTTAGAACCGCCTCATCAGGCGACTCTAACTAGTACCCACAATCTATACTTTAGAGCAGAAATAAGAAAAATAAGGTTTACCCGTGTAAACCCCAGTTTTACTATATAAAAGTGGAGTTCAAGGGGGTCATAATTATATAGGCATGTTTGCGTGATGCAATATGATTTGTTTTCAGGTTTTAGATGACTGGAAATATGTTGCGAGGGTAATAGACCGACTTCTTCTCTATGTGTTTCTATCTGTCACCGTCGGAGGAACGGTTGGTATTTTGATGCAAGCTCCACATATACTGGAGTATGTTGACCAGGATCAGATAATACAGGATATCATACGGAAATGGAATCTAGGAGCAACATGATATATTAGCTTTGATACATACTCTGGAACGATCTTCGTTGTGCTGATGATGGTTTGTTGAAGTGGAGGCGGGATTTTTTTAAATGGACAATTTGTGCGGTCTTCCTACATGTTGTCCACTATTGGAGCAATATGCAGGGATGATGACGAATGATGAAAAATGATTTAAGTGTTTATATCAATTTGAAGCAAAACGAACGTTGTTGGAAAACTCGTGAAACAGTTTGGTGTATATAACCTAGTTTGTAATTGATATTCCGGCGTTTCGAAATAGCCATATGTGGAATTCGACAAGGGTAAATCTTGAAGAATACTCAAAGTTTAACAGATCACACTGTGGTTCTGTCTAGTGCGCAGAGTATTCCAGAATCGCCTAAAACAGAGAGTCTTGCGATTAATACACATAATGTATGTGCCTGTATGTTTGCAAAGCACTGGTTAACGTTTAGAAGGTCATAAGATGGACCGAGAAACTGAGTGTGAATTCATAAAAACACATTGACCTGTAGAGAGCCATTTAATCGGTGACAGTTATTTCTAGGTTATTGATATTCAAAAAAGGTAGGAAAATCTACGCGTCTTCATTCATATACCTACGTCTCAAATAGTTGAAACGAACGACAGAAAATAGCACTGACGGTTTTGATAAGGCTCTTTGAATGACCATTTGACCAAGATGACGTACCGAGAAACTGAGTGTGAATTCATAAAAACACATTGACATGTAGAGAGCCATTTAGTCGGTGACAGTTATTTCTATGTTATTGATATTCAAAAAGGCAGGAAAATCTACGCGTCTTCATTCATATACCTACGTCTCAAAGAGTTGAAACGAACGACAGAAAATAACACTGGCGGTTTTGATAAGGCTCTTTGAATGACCATTTGATCAAGATGACGTAGTGTTGAACTTATAGAAGATTTTACGCGAGTGGTCATTTCATATGAAATTTACGAAGCGAGCATTTGGCGAGTTTAATAAATTTCATATGAAATGACCTCGAGTGTAACCTCATTTTACCATATAACAGTATTGCCAAGAAAAAAGTCGATGTAAATCATATGGATGTCGTGACTTTTCTCGCAGGTAACAGAGAGGATCTTACATGAGTGGTCATGTATTATTGAATTTATTAAACGAGTTGAGGAAAAGGGTAAAATGCGAGGCTTTGCCGAGGAATTTATTGCTTTTTCTCAACGAGTTTAATAAAGTGAATAAAACATGACATGTATTATTGAATTTATTAAACGAGTTGAGGTAAAGGGATAAAATGCGAGGCTTTGCCGAGCATTTTATCGCTTTTTCTCAACGAGTTTAATAAATTCAATAATACATGAGCACGAATGCAAGATTCTATTTATCATATGACATTTAAAACGCATTTAATTCACGTATGTTTACAAAAATATCAATGATCCGAAATTATTAAACACGACGTCGTTAAGGAAGTCGTACATGTAACGGTACGGGATATCTACCTAATTTGCATATTTAATCCACTAGTGGATTATCGAAAATATTACATGGCGTTGTTACACTCTCAGATGCGACGTCATATGATAAAATGTATTATTACACTTGTGATCACGTGATTTTTATTACATTGCGTTATCCACTAAGTAGCGGCGACGTTATACGATAAAAAATATGTTATGTGTGATAACTGTACTATAGATTGTTATAGCTAAACTATACGTTTTCTTTCATATACGTGGGTCGAATGATGACGTATCAATGGTAATTTAATAATTTTATTTTTTTTTTCTGATACAGGATTACAAGGTACGGAGATAGAATAGAAATTGATTTGCGTCACGAACGTGAACTTTTTGTTGAGGAACATTCGTTCACACAACCTTTGAACTTGTTATACCGCAATTTATCGTATATTGTTAGTTTCTTTTACCTTTCATTCAGTCAAAACATCATCTTTAAGTTGAAAGACGGCCAGAGAAATGCCATTACTTTCTGGTATTTTGGAAAGTATGAGTGAACCATAAACAGTTTAGTACACATACGTCCAAGGTCGATTTCAATGAAGCCAATCATTTTGTGCATTATTTCTGTAAATACAAGCACATGGACCATTTATCATTTTTTGTTTTGTTTTAAAACAACATTTAATTGGTTAAATATATTCGGAGTGTCGTTAATGATATTAAGAATTAAGAGATTCACATTCACATCACGAAAACATTACGTTAACACATCAATGTGATATAGTACATTTTTCAAACCTTAAAAAAGGCAATTTTTCTGATGAAAATTTGTAATATTTTTCTTATTTATACTCCAAACATAGGTTTTGGGTGCTCGTTAGAACCGCCTCATTGAGGCGGTTCTAACGAGTACCCCCAACCTTTGTCTTGGAGCAGAAATAATGAAAATAATGTTTATCCCCGTAAACCTCAGTTTTCTCTGTATAAAGTGGGGTATAGGGGGGTCTTCATTTCACGGACTTGTTCACGTGATGCAAGTCGGAGAAATGAAGACCCCTCTAAACTCCAATTTATATTGAGAAAGTAGGGTCTACGGTGGTATACATTATCTGCCTTATTTTTTGCTCAGAAACATAGATTGTGGGTACTCGTTAGAACCTCCTCATTGAGATGATTCTAACAAGCACCCACAATCTATGTTATAAGCATAATTAAGAAAGATGTCATTTTTTTACTTTATATATATCATTTCTGACTCCATTTTGGAAGCCATTATTTCACAGGAAAATGTTTCAAATGTGGGGACGTAACTTTTTCAAATTTATTTTGTCTCTCTTGTCCACAAGGGCCTACTCTTTCAGGAACAAACAGCTCTTATGGATAAATTTGGTCCTTATAGTGTGGGCCATTTTTCAGTGAGGTTCTCGGACTTAAGGGAAGTCCCCATACACTTATTAGCGAGTGTCTATTATATGTACCCTTGCGAAAACTCACAGAAAGAACATCTGTATTTCTTACCCTTATATTGTCATCACGTGAACAAGTCCGTGAAATGAACACCCCCTAAACCCAACTTGATATAGAGAAACCTCGGGTTTACATAATTTTCCTTATTTCTGCTCCAAGACAAGCTTGTGGTTCTCGTTAGAACCGCCTCAATGAGGCGGTTCTAACGAGCTTCCACAAACTATGTTTGCAGTATATACAGTCGAACTTCCATGGCTCGAACCCCTTTGGGACCATGAAAATTTATTCGAGACAGCGGTAGTTCGAGCCACTGAAGGTTACTGCCAAAAGGCATAACGAGATACTTTTGAACATCTTTCGATGTTATATAATGAAAATGTTTGCTGTGTGTACTCATTAGAATCGCCTCACCGAGGCGATTCTAATGAGTACACACAGCATACGTTTGCAAGATAAAAGACTAAAATCTCCTTAATCATCCCCCACCATTTCTTATCTTGAAGATTTCCCTAGGGGCTCAAGTATGAGTTCGACCCAGCCATGGTAAGCGAGCCATCGGTGTTCGAGCCATCGAAGTTCTACTGTATACAAAATAATAATCAAGGATTTTCATAAAAAGTAGCCATTTTGGAGATTTGAAAAATGTACTATGTCGCACGGGTATGTTATCGTTATGGTCGTGGTACTGCAGGTATGGATTAGCGAGTGTCTATTATATGTTATTGTAATCAAATTGTAATTCGTACGTAGAACTCAGTCATTGCTGGACAATGATGTGATTACATTTGTGCAAACATGTCAGATGACATAAGAATGTTGTGAAGTATGTGTTTTCTTTCTGTCATGTTCAGCCTTTATGCAGGTAAAATAAAATGTTTTTTTTTTTTTTTTTTTTTTTTTTTTTGGTTAACTGTTCTGTCACCGATGCATGTTCTTAGGTAAATGTTCTAAAAATGAGTAATCCTTTTGAAGCACAGACCGTCCCTCGGGATCACTGTCCGGCATCACTCGGCAAGCCTCGTGATGCCAGACAGTGACCCTTGGGACAGCAAAGAACTGGAAATTATGGAGTGTGCAAGTGCACCAGTTTGGTACTGTATGAAATACCCCCTCCCCCAATCCACACACACACCCACGCTTAAATACAGCAGGAGTCGAAATTAATGGGTGGCATTAAGGGGTGTCTGATTCAGTAAATTTTAGAAATTTATTTAGATGTTAGAACTTGCTGCTGATAGTGAAGGCTCTGATCAGACGCCGCGTCTAGTGTGGGCTTGCCATATTGGCCAATGACCCGTATCGGGGTTTCCTGCATAAAGTGGGTTAATCAGGGGCTCTATTCTATTAGCCTGTTCCGTATACTTAGGCAAAAAGTGTCTCTATTCGAAGGTTTCCGTTTTTGTAAGAACTTGAGTAACATCACGAAATAATGCCTATATGATTTTGACCCCCCCCCCCTTGAACCCCACACTTATATTGTAAAACTGGGGTTTTCAGGGGTAAACCTTATTTTTTTTTATTTCTGCTATAAAATATAGGCTGTGGGTACTTTTTAGAACCGCCTCGATGAGGCAGTTGTAATGAGTACCAACAATCTATATTTTGAGCAGAAATAAGAAAAATATCACAATTTTTCATCTAAAAAATTTCGATTTTTCGGAGGTGACGTTTACAATGTATTTGTATAGGCGTGTTTTCGTAATGTGTACAATTATGACTTTTTATACCCCCGCAAACACAGTTGGAGGGTGAAGGGACGTATAATGTTTTGTCGTTGGCCGTCCGCCCGTCCTTTTGTCCGTAACACTTTTTTCTGCATATCTTGATAAATAATATTAGAATTCATACCATATTATTGCATAAATGTTGATATTCATGAGATGTTGCTGCCAATGAAAAATAAAGGTTGCGTGATCAATGTTTTTATAGTTATTCCCCTTTATAGTTCTTTAAAAGTTGTCCGTTACACTTTTGTCCGTCACACTTTGGTTTTCCCTGCATATATTAATAAACAATATTAGGAATATTCATTACGAAAACACGCCTATAAACTACATTGTAAACTTTACCGCCGAAAAAAACCCCGTAAAATTGTATGATGAAAATGTGTAATATTTTTGTTATTTCTGCTCTAAATAAAGATTGTGGGTACTCGTTAGAACCGCCTCATCGAGGCGGTTCTAACGAGTACCCACAATCTATACTTTAGAGCAGAAATACAAAAAAATAGGTTTACCCCTGTAAACCCCAGTTTTACTATATAAAAGTGGGGTTTGAGGGGGGCAAAATTATATAGGCGTGATGTTGATAAACAATATTAAGAATATTCATTACGAAAACACGCCTATAAACTACATTGTAAACTTAACCGCCGAAAAAAACACGAACATTTTGTGATGAAAATTTGTAATACTTTTTTCATTTCTGCTCAGAATATAGATTGTGGTACTCGGTAGAACCACCTCAACGAGGCGGTTCTAACGAGTACCAACAATCTATATTTAAGGGTAGAAAAAAGAAAAATAATGTTTACCCCAGTAAACCCCAGTTTAACTGTATAAAAGTGGGATTCAAGGGGGCAAAATTAAATAGGCGTGTTTTCGTGATAATGTCATATTTCGCATACAAGCTGATATTCATGAAATGTTGCCACTACCTAAAAAAAATAAGGGTCCAGGGATGAATACTGTTATAGTTATTTCCCATCGCGATTATCTAAAAGTTGTCCGTGAGAATTTGATGCCCGTACATGTAACATGTTTTTCCTGTCCAAATTGTTTAATGCTTTTATGAAATTTATCACATTTTGCATAAATAGTTAAAAAAATAGTTTTGCTGGAGCAAATTCAGGGTCCAAGGCATTGCAAAAACACGCCTATACAAATACATTGTAAACTTTACCGCCGAAAAAAACGAAAATATTATGATGAAAATTTGTAACATTTTTGTTATTTCTGTTCAAAATATAGATTGTTGGTACCCGTTAGAACCGCTTCAACGAGGCGGTTCTAACGAGTACCCACAATCTATAGCCTCGATAGCGCAGTGGTTAGCGCGTTCGACTCATAATCGAGAGGTTGTGCGTTCGAATCCGCCACCGGTATCGAGGTGTGTCCTTGGGCAAGACACGTAATGACACTGCCCCACTCCACCCAGGTGTAAATGGGTAGCAGTGGTCTAAAAGTCACTGCCTCTCTCTCTCGCGCGCGTGAAAACACCCGGAATGAGTATTCGAGAGCGATTCGATAAGCTTAAAGCTTTCATCGCAATCGAACTAAAATAAATTAGTATAAACTAAAAAACTAATCTATATTTAAGGGTAGAAATAAGAAAAATAAGGTTTACACCTGTAAACCCCAGTTTTACTAAATAAAAGTGGGGTTCAAGGGGGTCAAAATTAAATAGGCGTGTTTTTGTGATGTCAGACAAGTTGATATTCATGAAACGTTGCCTATAAATAAAAAGTAAGGGTCTAGGGATGAAAACTGTTACAGTTATTTCCCTTTGCAATTCTCTAAAAGTTCATGACGTGAACAAGTCCGTGAAATGAATACCCCCAAATCCCACTTCGCAAAGAGAAAACTGGGATGTACGGGGGTATACATTATTTTTCTTATTTCTGTTCCTCAATGAGGCGGTTCTTACGAGCACCCACAACCAATGTTTGCTATATAAGTAAAGAAAATATTACGGATTTTCTTTAGAAAAGTAGCCAATTTTGAGATATGAATAAATGCACTATATTGCACGGGTGTGTTATCGTATTGGTTCGTGACACTTTGATACCCGTACATGTAATGTATGTTTTTCCTGTCTAAATTGTTTAATGCTTTTATGAAATTTATCACATTTTGCATAAATATTGACGTTAATAATATAGTTTTGCTAGAGAAAAATCAGGGTCAAAGGATCAATACATTCATAGTTATTTCCCTTTATGATTATTGAAAAAGGATTTTTCCTGCATATCTTGGTTAATTATGTTAGGAATCTTAGTTTTTTTATTGTTTGTGCTTCTTTCCCTTTGGTGTCTCCGATGGGAGCTGTGGGTTAATTGTATCGATTCCTGATCATTGCCTTCACTTCTATTTAACATGTTTTGCAAAACTGTTAAGATTCATTAGAAAATAAAGGGCCAACTTGAAGGGATCCTTGCAGTACTGTTAAAGTTATTCCCCTTTGTAATTCTTGAAAGTTGTCTGTAACACTTGTTTTTTCCCGTCCCTCTTGCTTGATGATTTTGGGAATCTTATCACAATTTGCATTAATTTAGATATTGATAAGATATTGCTAGGAAAAAAATGAGAGTCCAGCATCGATACTTACATGTACACAGTTATTTCTTTACAGTTCCTGAAAACTGGTTTCCCTGCATATCTTGATTAATGATTAGGAATCAGACCATATTTAGCATAAACACATGAGTGTTTCTGTACCGTTATAGTCATTCTTCTTAGAAATGTACTTTACAATTTTTTTCCTGTCTGTCTTGCTGAATAATTTCAGAAATTTTATATTTTGAATAAATGGTGACATCGATAAGCTTATGATTAATCGGAGGTGGGAGAATGCCTGGATGCCCGCAGAAAACTACCTGATTTTCCGTTGTAGAACGTATGGCCTGAGCGGAACTCGACAATGGCACCAATAGAAGGGGAAATACTGCAAATCTTGGGTTTTGCCAATCAATCTATTAACTCGGGGTTTAGGGGATTGCCTGTAGAAATTTGTCATTTTGGGAGGTCAATCGGTGTTTTTTTACGATCAGACATTTTGTTTGCGGCGGCGCATGTGCGGAGCCGTAAAACAATATTTGCGATCGTAAAACCGACAATTTACAATGACAATTTGCAATATAGCTATCCCCATTCTTATGCACTTACATGTATTCACTTGTTTCGAAAATGAAAACTCGTTTTCTTTGTCTTAGTAGCGGCAAGCGAAGTCATCTGCGCAAAACCACATACCAACCAATTAAAAGTCGTCACGAAAATACGAAAATAATCTATATTTTGAACAGAAATAAGAAAAGTAACACAATTTTGCATCTTAAAAATTCGGCAATAAAGGTTACAATGTATTTGTATAGGCCTGTTTTCGTAATGGATATTACATAATGACATCGGGTTTTCGACAGTTCATCACAGAATATACCGTCGCAATTTTGACGTCATCTTATCAGAGGTCACGTTACTTAAGCAAATGTGCTGGAATAATTATTTAAGATAATTGAGTGCCAAATAATGATAATGATTTTCGAAGATCGACTGCATTTTTCCTTCTGTATGAATAAAAAAGCTAAATTGCTATTATACTATTATTTGGTTCCGAATAAATTTTGTTATTACTACAAAACCGCTACTACCTTATAAATTGTATAGTTCATAAATTGGCCTTTTTTCAATATAAGTTACATATATGCATTTCACAGCAGGTTGTTTTCCAAATATTCTTATTAGTTTCAGTAATCGATATTTAGTCGATCATCGGATACCTGAGTTAAACGACGATTTTCACAAAAATCGAGCCTGGCCCAACTACTTCAACTACGTACATGAACTAACACATTTCCAAAACATCATGATAATACGTCCGTGAAATGAAAACCCCAGTTTATATTGACAAATCTGTGGTACAGGGTATACATTATTTTTCTTATTTCTGCTCCTAGACATAGGTTGTTGGAACTCGTTCGAATCGCCTCATTGAGGCGGTTCTAGCGAGCACCAAAATCTATATGTTTGGAGTATAAATAATACGAAATAACACAAATGTTCATTAACGAAAGTAGTCATTTTGGTGATATGAAAGAATGCACCTTGTCACACGGGTGTGTTATCGTAATGTAAAAAGGTACACATAATGTTAACAAGTCCATGTACTGAATATAATTATAACTTTACTTTATACAGGAAAAGTGGGGTCTACATAAGTATACATAATATACCATATTTTTGCTCAGATTCATAGGTTATGGGTACTCGTCATCACCGCTCCATGAGGCGGTTTGTAACGAGCACTAAATGTTCTGAAAAAGAGACAATCCCTTGGAAGCAAGGACCACAGCACAGAACTCCAAATTATGGAGTGTATACGATTGTTTGGTCAACCTAGCTAGTTTCGACCAATTAGGCCTCATCAGTGACCCTCAAATATTTCCTGAATTCCGCAGTGAAATCAATGATCCCAAAAGACTAGAAATATAACCCACACCATGATGAAGGGCAGGGAGACATTTTACGGCCGCCACACATTCCATTAACACCAGCTGTGGTGAAGTTAAATGTTCTGAAAAAGGGACAATCCTTTGAAAGCACGGACCAAAGTACGGAACTGAAAACTGTAGAGTGTACACGATTTTTCTGGACCAGCTTAGCTAGTTTCGGCCAACAAGGCTTCATCAGCGACCCTGTTGGTGGGACAGAAAACTCAAACACACTGACTCATTTTCCAAATTTGGCCTTTTGACTGGCTGCCCTCCAAAATTAAAAGGAATGTTCCGCAGCACAGGTGTTAGTTTCTCTTGTAAATGTGAACTGTAAGTTGTTGTTATTTTGCCCCCACAAGTCTTCATACCGGTTTCATCGGCATCATGTTCATACCGATGTCTTTTCTGTTGTCACAAGGAAAGTAGTGATCCGTCCCTAGCATTACGATGGCACATCCGTTTAGCATAGTGCATTCTTCTATCGGCCCCGCCCATCGGGGCTTGAAGAAATAGATGGGCTGCATGATGCTTCCACGTAGAGCTGAATCCGACCCGCACATGAGTACTGGTAAACCGATAATAGGATCTAAGCCTGCCCAGGCAAAGCGGTGCGAGTCGGACCCGTCCATGATTATTAACCCTATTGGTTTCATTGGGCGGCAGGGCTTGAGATGTCATTTCATCTCAATGTCGGGTAAAAGTCCCACAAAATTGGACGCAACGTCTCCAAAATGACCTTTACAGTGTTGACGGGGACGTTAAACCTCAAATCAAACAAACAAAAATTCTTCTATACCTCCAAAACGTTCATGTTTCTGTTACAATTTTTTATTTAAATTTTCTTATTTTATCAAACATAGGTTGTGGGCGCTCGTAAGAACCGCCTCATTCTCTGTTTTTGAGAAGAAATAAGGAAACATATGTTTACGCCAGCAAACCTCAGCATTGTCTTTATAAAGTGGGATCTATTGGCGTGTTCATAACAAGGACACGCTCACATGAAGATTTGTTCTATAACAGAGGAAATGCATATATTTGATTTAACTGCAAAATTTCGATTTTGAGCTGTGTACCTCCGTTTTTTTTTCATATATTCCGCTATTAAGACCACCTAAAATTAATACTAAATCTGCTTTTAAAAGCTTATTGAGAATGTGATGCATAAGAATTTATTTTTCTGATTCCCACTTTCACCCCAGTGTTGACCTAATAGTGCTATAAATATCTTGTTAATCTTCTTATAGAAGATTCTAGAAAACTGAGTCACAGATTAATTGTATTTTTGTAAACAACATGTTTACAAGGAAAAGTACTTCAGAACCTTCCAGAAAGTTCTGGGTTGCATTATTTTTAGGAAATTACCTCATCTTATTCCACAGCCCTCTGGAATGTTCTAGAGAAATCTTAGGGTCTATAAAAGAGCTTGATTTTTCTCATTGAGTCAGACTTTGGAGTTTGATGTTTGGGCATTTAAGAAAAGTTATTTCTAAATTCTGTGTTGGATTGTTAAAGGATATTACTTTTCATTTTGGACTGTGAATTCTGTGGGATCAAGGAAAATAGATTCATTCAGGATATTTCATAACAGAGCTAAGTACATTTAATTTTCTTACTTCTACAGGTTTAAGTTAACTTGTAAATAAATTTTGTTAAAATTTTCCAAAAGGCTTGTTTGCTTTTTCTTTCTGCTACGCCTGGCTCGTAACAGAAATTGGGGGCTCGTCCGGGATAAAACCATTTTAAGCATTTTAAAACCGACATTTCATGTGACGCAGGTAATTGTCATTTCTTATCAAAAAGACTTTGCAGTTGCTTCACATAATTGGTATTTCCCTATAGGCATATAGGGGATTGTCATTTCATGTGAACTGTCATTTCAGGTGAAATAGGACTTGTCATTTCATGTGAAATTCTCGTTGGGCTTGTCATTTCAAAAAAAAAAAAAAAAAACTTTGTCAAATTAACCTCAATCAGTATTTCCATAAATACTTTATAGAACAAACAAAAAGCAAACATGTCGTTTGATTTGAGAAGCTTTTTGGCTCAGCCTACTCAGGAGTTGTTTAATCTGGCCAAAAGGACAGATTTGCTAGATATTGCTTCCCATTATGGGGTCACTACTGTCAAAACAAGCATGAAGAAGCATGAAATTAAGAATATTTTGGTACAGTTTTTTGTTGATGAAGAACTTTTCGATCCATCTGCTTTGTCTCTCATTATGGTTTCACATACTGAGTTGCAAATGAGACAAATTGAAATAGGAAGGCAAATTGAATTAGAAAAATTAAGATTAGAGATGGAAGAACGCATACAGAAAGAAAAAAATGAAAAGGAAGAAAAAGAAAGAGAAATGCAGAGACAAATGCAGATGGAAAGATTAGAAATGGAAGAAAGAGAGAGGGAAAAACAAAGAGAAATGGAGGAACGCATTCAGAAAGAAAAATTAGGAAAAGAAGAACGGCTCGAGTTGGAAAAGGAAAAAATGAGATATAGTATTGAAGAAAAAGAAAGAGAAAGGCAGTTTCAGTTAAGATTGAAGGAAATGGAACTCCAGGGTCAAGATAGGGTGAAACATACCCCTGTTTTTGACTCTGGTAGTTACTTTGATGCCACAAAGCACATCAGATTAGTTCCGCCATTTCAGGAAAAAGAGGTAGATAAGTATTTTTTGCATTTTGAAAAAGTTGCAGAAAATTTAAAATGGCCAAAAGAGCATTGGACCTTACTTTTGCAGAGCGTTGTTGTCGGAAAGGCTCGAGACATTTACACTCAGCTGACTGTCGAGCAAAGCTCAGACTATGATCTGGTCAAGGAGCTTATTCTTAAGGCATATGAGTTGGTCCCTGAGGCTTACAGGCAGAAATTTAGGAACTGTAAAAAAGAAATTTCCCAGACCCATGTAGAATTTGCTCGAACCAAAGAACAATTATTTGATAGGTGGTGTTCTTCTAAAAAAGTAGGCTCTGATCATGACAAACTTAGACAGCTTGTCCTTGTTGAAGAGTTCAAACGGTGCATAAATTCAGACATTAAATCTTTTCTCGATGAGAGACAGGTTGAAACCTTGGAGGAAGCTTCTCGTTTGGCAGATGATTATGCTTTGACTCATAAAGTCTCATTTGTGAACAGGCCTTATCCTCGAAAACCTTATTATCCACAGACAGGTCCAAGATTCTATCCCAGTTATCCTTCTGGTAGTTATAGCCATACATCTAGTACTATGCCCAAACTTTCTGGTGAAAATAAAAGCCAGAATCCTTCCAAACCTTCTGGTGAAAACAGAAGCCAGAATTTTTCCAAACCTTCTGGTGAAAACAAAGACCAGAATCCCTTATCTCAATCTCAAGTAGTTTGTTATTATTGTAAAAATACAGGTCATTTGATCTCTGAGTGTTTAAAATTAAAGCGAAGGAAAGAAAGAGAAAGACAAGAGGAACTAAAGCCTACAGGCTTGACTTCTATAAGGCCAAAACCACAGTCTTGTGTAAGGGAGGAAACTCTTTCTGATATCAAATTATCTGAGACTGATTCGGTTATGGAGATTTATGAACCATTCTTATCAGATGGTTTTGTGTCACTAAATGGTGACAGTTATGCCCATCCTACCCCTATCAAAATCTTACGAGATACCGGAGCTTCTCAATCTCTTATTCTTGCAGATACTCTGCCTTTTTCTGAGAAGACTTCTTTGGGCCAAAGTGTCCTTATTCAGGGTGTGGAATGTGGATTTGTTAATGTTCCGCTTCATAACGTTTATTTGTCATCAGACTTGGTATCCGGTTCAGTGGCTGTTGGTATTAGACCTTCTTTACCTTTTAAAGGTGTTCATTTGTTGCTAGGCAATGACTTAGCTGGAGATAAGGTTGTGGCAAACCCACTTTTGACTACTAATCCTTGCATAGACCAACCGCCTGATCCCATTGAGCAGGAAATTCCTGATCTTTATCCGTCCTGTGCAGTCACAAGGGCTATGGCACGTAAGGCCAAGCAAACTGATGGGGAACAGGATTTTGATTTAACTGATACCTTTTTGGGTCAGTCTTTTAATGACGAGATAACAAGGTCTCTGTCTCCAAGCCTGCCTGATAAGCAGACAGATTTTCATGAGAATAACTCATCTTTAGATCTAGGCCACGACATAATGTCTGGGTCTCAACTAGCTATAGAACAGCATAAGGATCCTGAAATTTCGCCTTTATTTGAAAGGGCCTTAGATGAGCAGGAAGTATCTCAGGTCCCAGTCTGTTATTATGTCAAAAATGACATTCTTATGAGAAAATGGCGTCCACCAGACGTCTCAGCAGAAGACGAGTGGACTGTCAACCACCAGATAGTGGTTCCACGGGTTTACCGTCCCGAAATATTAAACTTGGCACATGAAACTCCCATGTCAGGACATTTAGGTGTAAATAAAACCTATCACAAGATTCTTAATCATTTTTACTGGCCTGGGTTAAAATCAGATGTTTCTGAGCATTGTAGGTCCTGTCATACATGCCAAATGGTAGGAAAACCCAATCAGACTATACCTAAGGCTCACTTGCAGCCTATACCTGCTTTTGATGAACCTTTCAGTCGAATAATTATAGACTGTGTGGGTCCCTTGCCCAGAACTAAGTCTGGCTGTGAATATCTATTGACTATTATGTGTGCTTCCACACGTTTTCCTGAAGCCATTCCACTAAGAAATATAAAAACTAAGACAATCGTCAAGGCCTTAGTGAAGTTTTTCACATTTGTTGGGCTTCCTAAATCTATTCAGTCAGACCAAGGCTCAAATTTTATGTCTGGAATATTTCAACAAGTAATGCATGAACTTGGCATTGTACAGTATAAGTCATCAGCCTATCATCCTGAAAGTCAAGGCGCCCTTGAAAGATTCCATCAAACATTGAAAAACATGATAAGATCATATTGCTTTGACACAGAGAAGGATTGGGATGAAGGCATCCATCTCCTTTTATTTGCTGTTAGAGAATCTGTGCAAGAATCTCTTGGCTTCAGTCCATTTGAATTAGTATTTGGCCATACTGTTCGTGGTCCTCTGAAACTTCTCAAAGAGAAATTTCTCTCCAATGATGACACCTCCCTGAATTTACTTCAGTATGTGTCTGATTTCAAAACTAGACTTTCAAAAGCTTGTGAGGCTGCTCGGACCAATCTTCAGTCAGCCCAAAGGAAAATG
Organism: Lucinisca nassula; assembly: GCA_963580285.1. Taxonomy (NCBI): domain Eukaryota; kingdom Metazoa; phylum Mollusca; class Bivalvia; order Lucinida; family Lucinidae; genus Lucinisca; species Lucinisca nassula. The sequence continues at coordinate 134,547,040 of OY757018.1, read as the reverse complement.
AAACAGCTATATGACATAGGGACAAAAGAAAGGAATTTTAAACCAGGTGATAAGGTACTAGCTCTTTTGCCTATTCCAGGAAAATCGTTGCAGGCCAGGTATTATGGTCCATACACTGTAGACAAAAAGATAAGTGACGTAAATTACATAATAAACACTCCTGGGAGGCGCAAGCTAAAGCAGCTATGTCATATTAACATGCTTAAGGAATACATAGATAGGGACAATACATCTTTAACATCAGTCAATCTAGTTAGCTCTGTTCCACTTAATTCATGTGACAATGACTGTGAGGATATTAATTCAGTGAAGTCGGATCCCACATCATCAAAACTTCAGAATTCTGACATTCTACGGAATCTTGACCAGAAACTGTCACATCTAGAGCCAAATCAGCGGAATGAACTGAAACAGCTGATTTTTGAATATGAACACTTATTTCCTGACATTCCAACACGGACAGACAAAATATTTCACGATGTGGACATAAATGGTTCTAAACCTGTAAAACAACACCCATACAGGATGAATCCTGTGAAACAAAAATATCTTAAAGAAGAAGTTCAGTATCTATTAGACAATGACTTTATTGAACCAAGCCAAAGTGAATGGAGTTCTCCTTGTATTCTAGTACCAAAACCTGATGGGACATATCGTATGTGTACAGATTTTAGGAAAGTTAATTCCTTAAGTAAAACAGACAGCTTTCCTATTCCAAGAATGGATGACTGCATTGATAACATCGGGAATGCCAAATACATAACGAAATTCGACCTTCTGAAAGGATTTTGGCAAATTCCACTCACAGATAGAGCAAAAGAGGTTTTGGCATTCACAACACCAGACGGATTATTTAACTATAAAGTCATGCCATTTGGAACGAAAAACTCTCCGGCAACATTTCAGCGCTTAATAAACATGGTAATTGCGGGGCTGGAAGGCTGCAGTGCTTATATCGATGATGCTATCATATACAACGACCAGTGGAATCAACATCTTGGGACTATTCGAGCATTCTTTGATAGACTGAGTAATGCCAAATTGACAATCAATCTTGCTAAAAGTGAATTCTGCCATGCAAGTTTGACATTTCTAGGTCATGTTGTAGGTCAAGGTCATGTGAAACCCATTGATGCTAAAGTTGAGGCTATCTCAAATTTTCCCGTACCCACGTGCAAAAGACAGCTGATGCGATTTCTTGGTATGGCTGGTTATTACAGAAAATTCTGTAATAATTTCTCTGTCATTGCTGAGCCTTTGACAAATTTGCTCAGCAAAAGAACAAAATTCCATTGGAATGCAATATGCCAAAATGCTTTTGATAAACTTAAAGCCATACTCAAGAGTGAACCAGTTCTCTTAGCACCAAACTTTGAAAAGGAGTTTAAGCTAGCTGTAGATGCTAGTGACGTAGGTGCAGGTAGTGTTTTGTTGCAGGAAGATGAAAATGGTGTGGATCATCCAGTTTGCTACTTTTCCAAAAAGTTTAATAAGCATCAGAGAAATTACTCTACCATAGAGAAAGAGTGCTTGTCTCTGATTCTTGCTCTGCAACATTTCGAAGTTTATCTTCCCCCTACAACTGCACCGATTGTTGTTTTCAGTGATCACAATCCACTGACTTTCATACATAAAATGAAAAACAAAAATCAGCGGTTGCTCAGGTGGAGTCTTATGCTACAAGAGTATAATTTAGACATAAGACATATCAGAGGGAGAGATAACATTATCCCTGATGCCCTTTCAAGAGCTTGAGCTGTGTCAGGAGTTGTGTTTATCTTTCCTACTAAAGTTGATTGTAGATACATGTAATTTTATATGCTATGCTCAATATTTTATTATTCTTAAAGCAAAAGAAAGCTTTATTACATAAATCTTTCTTTTCCTCGAAGAGGGGGAGTGTGATGCATAAGAATTTATTTTTCTGATTCCCACTTTCACCCCAGTGTTGACCTAATAGTGCTATAAATATCTTGTTAATCTTCTTATAGAAGATTCTAGAAAACTGAGTCACAGATTAATTGTATTTTTGTAAACAACATGTTTACAAGGAAAAGTACTTCAGAACCTTCCAGAAAGTTCTGGGTTGCATTATTTTTAGGAAATTACCTCATCTTATTCCACAGCCCTCTGGAATGTTCTAGAGAAATCTTAGGGTCTATAAAAGAGCTTGATTTTTCTCATTGAGTCAGACTTTGGAGTTTGATGTTTGGGCATTTAAGAAAAGTTATTTCTAAATTCTGTGTTGGATTGTTAAAGGATATTACTTTTCATTTTGGACTGTGAATTCTGTGGGATCAAGGAAAATAGATTCATTCAGGATATTTCATAACAGAGCTAAGTACATTTAATTTTCTTACTTCTACAGGTTTAAGTTAACTTGTAAATAAATTTTGTTAAAATTTTCCAAAAGGCTTGTTTGCTTTTTCTTTCTGCTACGCCTGGCTCGTAACAAGAAGGTTTCAGTTTCTACACCCAGTGTCTCCTAATAAGATACCACCTTTAGAACTGTTCAAAAGTTGCCTGAAAGACGACTTTTGAGACCACTTTTGAAAGGCGGTCTGCAAAACCACTTTTGAACAGGTCCAAAGGTGGTCTTTATACAGGAATTTTACTGTATATAATGAAGAAATTAAGGTTTGTGGCAAGATACACAGTAACAGTGCGTTTGTTTGAGCTAGACATGTACAGTTCTTTATAGTTGGCCATCCAATCCCAAAAAAGATTGATATTTTTACTTTTGATGGCAAAATTGAGTAGAGTATGGCACCAATGCTAAATGTAAACCTTGATGTGTGTCATCAATCATAGGGGTGGATGCCACGTCTGGAAATGTGTCTGAGGCTCAGAAGTAGGTCAAAGGTCAAATGAGTGCAAAATAAACATGAAACTACTTATAACTCTCTTTTAACACATATTTGGGGAAAGTGTTTGCTTAAAATCACCATTAACTATTCAGGTGCAGTGAACAATGGAAAGTTATTTTAAATGTACCCTCAAAGTATGTCAGTCTTATAGGTCAGGGGTCATTTGAGTGCAAAGCTCGTGAAAAACGGATGTTTTCTAAACAAATTTTGTTATACATGTATTTAGCATAAGGATGTGTTGCCACCAGTATTTATTATACGCCCGCAATACAAAGTATGCTATGGGGGTTTATAGTTTTCGTCCTGCCGTTTGTCCGTCCATCCATGTGTCCGCCCGTCCGTCCGTCCGTTCGTCCATGCGTCCGTTAACATTTTGGTTTAAGTTTGGCGTTAAAGTTTCTAAGACATTGTATCTTCTGAATATGTTCTATTAAAGGGTTATCCTTTGGAAGCAAGGAATACACCACAGAAGCGAAAAATATGGAGTGTACATGTTTTCTGGGCCAGACTAGCTAGTTTCGGCCAATTAGGCCTCATCAGTGACCCTCAGATATTTTCAAAATTCCACAATGGAATCAATGATCCCAAAGGACAATAAAATATAATCTACACTATGATGTAGGGCAGGGAGACGTTTTACCACCGCCACACATTCCCACACAGCAGCTGTAGTGAAGTTAAATATGTTCTATTAAAGGGTTATCCTTTGGAAGCAAGAAATACACCACAGAAGCGAAAAATATGGAGTGTACATGTTTTCTGGGCCAGACTAGCTAGTTTCGGCCAATTAGGCCTCATCAGTGACTCTCAGATATTTTCAAAATTCCACAATGGAATCAATGATCCCAAAGGACAATAAAATATAATCTACACTATGATGTAGGGCAGGGAGACGTTTTACCGCCGCCACACATTCCCACACAGCAGCTGTAGTGAAGTTAAATATGTTCTATTAAAGGGTTATCCTTTGGAAGCAAGGAATACACCACAGAAGCGAAAAATATGGAGTGTACATGTTTTCTGGGCCAGACTAGCTAGTTTCGGCCAATTAGGCCTCATCAGTGACCCTCAGATATTTTCAAAATTCCACAATGGAATCAATGATCCCAAAGGACAATAAAATATAATCTACACTATGATGTAGGGCAGGGAGACGTTTTACCGCCGCCACACATTCCCACACAGCAGCTGTAGTGAAGTTAAATATGTTCTATTAAAGGGTTATCCTTTGGAAGCAAGGAATACACCACAGAAGCGAAAAATATGGAGTGTACATGTTTTCTGGGCCAGACTAGCTAGTTTCGGCCAATTAGGCCTCATCAGTGACCCTCAGATATTTTCAAAATTCCACAATGGAATCAATGATCCCAAAGGACAATAAAATATAATCTACACTATGATGTAGGGCAGGGAGACGTTTTACCGCCGCCACACATTCCCACACAGCAGCTGTAGTGAAGTTAAATATGTTCTATTAAAGGGTTATCCTTTGGAAGCAAGGAATACACCACAGAAGCGAAAAATATGGAGTGTACATGTTTTCTGGGCCAGACTAGCTAGTTTCGGCCAATTAGGCCTCATCAGTGACCCTCAGATATTTTCAAAATTCCACAATGGAATCAATGATCCCTAAGGACAATAAAATATAATCTACACTATGATGTAGGGCAGGGAGACGTTTTACCGCCGCCACACATTCCCACACAGCAGCTGTAGTGAAGTTAAATATGTTCTATTAAAGGGTTACCCTTTGATAGATTTAGTTGATACTTACACTGAAGTTACATACTGGTCTAAAGATTTCATTGATGCATGTCCCACCACCCACAGTGGCATTGAGGTCAAGGTCACAGACTTAGTAATTTTACTTTTGGTTAAAGTTTTATGACAGAGTTTATAGATGTCTGTATGTTCTAAACTCTAAGACAAATTCAGTTGATACTTGCATCAATGTTGCATACCAGTCCAAAGATTTCGTGATGCATGTCCCTTCCCCTAACCATGGTGACCTTGACCTCAAGATCACAGACTTGGAGATTTACATTTGGTTAAAGTTTTATGATAAACTTTATAAATGCCTGTATGTTCTAAACTCTAAGACAAAATCAATTGATGGTGTTAAGGTTTGTCTTAAGCAACAATTCCATGAGATTCATAAATTAAATATCCATTGAATTCGCATGTCTGTATGCTGAAGCCAAAATCCAGTTTTAATCATTATGATTCGCTTTGGATTTGATTATGGTTGGATTTGGAATGGCTTATAGCAAGAGCAAAGCATAATCATGCTAATTTTGTATCCAACCACCATATTTGGTCAAGGTATTTCGCTAAATTCATGCTACTATGAGTAATGATAGTCCATTTCTTGGTTGGTATATAAAGGGAGAGAATGTGGGTGCGTGATCTTTGGGCTTTCGTTTTTCATCTTGGTCTTTGTTTTTGGGTTGTCATGTGGTTACTTAAAATTATTGTTTAGTTAAAAGGACACGTTAGGCCATTATTTTGCTACCAATAAAATTTTAGTAAGAACATGAAATTATTAAACAGTGAAAATTTATTTTGTTCTTGTGTGGTTATTTACTCAATACCAGCAAATATATATAAGCAGAAATAGCTTAAGAGATAATAATAAAATAATTAAGAGATAAGTAATGAATTATCTGTAACAATATTTGCATCGATGTTGTATACCAGTCCAAAGATTTCATTGATGCACACCCCACCTGTTTCAGTAACACTGATGCCCCAATCCCTTCAGTAACTTTGCTGCCCTCACTCTCTTGGTCGATTTAGATATTTTATGTTTGGTTTAGCTTTTACAAACACATTTATAGATTCTTATAGCTTGACTTCTTCATACAAGCTCGAACGATAAATCAGAGGGTGGCGCTGGCCGGGGGTATATGTGACCCACTGGTCGCTTTCTCTAGTTATCAAAATATTAAAACATACATTTGTTAAGTGTATTTGATTAGAAAATCTGCTTGTTTACATGGATATGGGTTAAATGGAATAAAACGGGATAATAATGTTACAGACTTGAATCATTGATGATCCCTGATATTGATATAGCACTGGATTGTTTCTTTGTGACTTTGTTTCTGTTATGGGTCTGAAACATTGCCTTTGCGCAACTACCGTAAGTCAAATCGCGACTTCCGTTGAGCTAGCCTGTCCGACAACAGGTTTTGTTAGTCAGTACCCCCAGCTGACTGAACCGGGTTGCCAGGCCGGTTTTTATCACGACTGTGCCATTTCGAAAACAGAAAAGGCGATATAAAATGATTTTACAAGCATTAAATATTTTCGACTAAACTGTTACTCTTTTATGAGCTGGACCGATTTTAACACTTTCTTTGTGTAAGACAATTTAAATCAAACTTTAACCTTATCCCCTTAATTAAAATGTCGCATCTCGGATAACTGGCAATAATAGATAAACCAATTAACAACACATAAAAACATCCTTTATGCGTTACTAAGCAGGTGCAAAAAAGATTGATAATTTTACTTTTGATGACGACTAGAGTATGGCACCCATGCTAAATGTAATCCTTGATGTGTGTCAACAATCATTGGGGTAGGTACCACGTCCGGAAATGCGTCTGAGGCCAAGAAGAAGGTCAAAGGTCAAATGAGTGCAAAATAAACACGAAACTACTCATAACTCTCTTTTTAACATTTATTTGTGGAAAATGCTTGCTTAAAATCACCATAAAACTACTCAGGTGCAGTGAACAATAGAAAATTATTTTAAATGTACCCGCAAAGTATGTCAGTCTAATCGGCCAGGGGTTGTTTTAAAAAAATGGATGTTTTCTAATCAAATTCTGTCATATTTAGCACAAGGTTGTGTTGATGACAAGTATTTATTAACAAAAAAAAAAATAAATAAAAAAAATAAAAAATACATTTGTTACCTGTATTTGATTGAAGTGAAGGCAATGGTCAGGAATCGATACAATTAACACACAGCTCCAATCAAGGGCACCAAATGGAAAGAAACACAAAAATGAAATGACTAGACCCTAATGGAAACATCAATAGCGGAAAGACAAAAGGACAGTTACTTTTCCACAAAATGGCCAATTGGCTATCCAAAACAAAATGATATAAGCGATACACATATTCAAAGACACACCATAACAAAAATAAACCACGACAGAAGAACGGCCTTGAAGCGGTCAGTGAAGCGAATTCCGGGGTGGGGATCTTCGATTTTATGCAGCTGCAATCCTCGCCCTTACTTCCGTCGCGATTTATACAAATTTTTTTGTTCAGTCCGCATGAAAGCCTCCTAACTCATCAGTGCAACAACTCCGAGAACACAAAAATCACAACAACCACAGAGATGAAACAACGGTGAGGACTGTACAGAAAAAAACCCACTAAAATGCTGGAGCAAAAGAAAACCAAAAGTTGTACTCCGATGGGCCCGACCAGAGACAGAGCATCAGGCACCAACCAAAATTACATACGTAAAACTAAATTCTCACTAATTCTCAGAAAGCCATCACGCTGAAACCGTCGTAGCATCTAAGGCCTGACCCATCGGCGTGCATTAAAGAGGGAAGCAACTACCATGCATTCAGTCTGTCGTATAACCTTTATGTTGTACACAATCTTTTTATATCGAAGAATGATTTTACGAAATTGGGTGCTGAAGTCATTGAATTATATATATATATTTCTGAATTTATATACTAAGTCACCATAAAATTCGAGTTCCGATAGACCATTTAAGTCCAACATTGGATTTTGGAATTAAATCGGAATGAATCTTTAAAATTTTGAAAATGCTTTGCGTTGTTTATGATACCGATAGCCCTGATTAAGAAGTTAAGCAGTTAACAGTTTATATCGAGCGTTGAAGTCTGTTACGTGACTAGACACTCTAGCAAATCGAATTAATTGCAAAATATAAACGCCGTAGGATGCCGCACGAGGAACATCACCATCCAACAAAGGAAAATTTACAATCTCTAGGTCAAAATCATCGCGTTTATCATATAGACAGTAAATAATAAATTTTTCAGGAAACAAACCCATCTACAATAGACAGATGTAAATCTGGAAACGGGGCCTCGGTATCAGAAGAATTTGCTTTATTTAACTAAGTTCTGGGGGTAAATCTGACTGATCAAACCATCGAAATCGGTATTGTTAATATTTAATAAACCACCCAAATATCTTGAAGTCGATATAGGAAGTTAAAATGGCTTGCTTTTTATATATGACTATGTCTATCATTTCAGATTATGCGGAAGAAAGCTCGTATCAGTGATATCGGAGAAACCCCTATTTGGTTTGCATTGCATAGACTTGTCAATGTTGAAGTAAAATCATTAGATCATATGGGCGCAATCGCGAATACATATTACCGTAGCTGTTACCCTTTACATTGTAGTGATCTAAACGGCTCTTAAAATGAAGTGGCATCTTGTAAAATACAACCTTTGAATACTGTTAAACACTTACATTAAGCCGCAGCAAATTTTGACGTTTTTTATGAGTTGACCTTTTCGCGGATTTATATTTTGGCGGATTTTCGATTTCCGAAGAAAAAAAATCGGTCGAATCTCCAAAACCATGTAAGATGACAAAAAATCATCGGAGTTGATCATCAACAGCGTCATGCGAAAACTGTAGTAATTAGTTAAATTTTGTGTTCACCTCATGATTAACCCAAAGTGCTTCATTGATAATCCAAATGTCTGTCTGGAGGTGTGTCACTTTCCTCTTATCTGATTGGTTTACTCATCATATTGAGCTCACAGTTAAAGCCCTCAATCAATTACCAATTATATCCACAATTTTGAAAATAACTCTCAATGTGTGTTTGTTTTCATTCAGCCATTTTGAGCGGTCTTAGGACTAGAACATTGTCTTACTTTATTTCGACTTCTAAAGAAGAAAATACACTTTATCGTTTGTCACCGATGATGCCTATGACCTATTGACACATTATAATTGTGATGTGTAGAATAAAGTTTCTTCTCTTGCACTCTTTGAGCTTTATTGGCGGATTTTTATTTTGGCGCTTTTTTCCTTGACTTCAAATAGTGCCAAAAAATGACCGCCAAATATAAGTGTTTTACAGTAGCTGCCTGTGACCTTTGATGATGACCCACTTGTGTTATTATTGGATATATCTTCATCATATACTATATCCTTGATGTATCATTGTGACGTTTAGTAAGAACTCAGAAGACGATTTGGAATGTTACTTATAATAATGGATGGAATGTGAATAGCGACGTATTTTGCAAAATAAACATATTTTGCCAAATATGTACTTAAATGACCTTTGACCTAAGGCCGATTAGGTTGGCCATTATGCTGTTGGTATAATGTGTGGGTTTTATGCTTCCTAGACAAGGAAATGGCAACTCATTTGGCTTTGTTTCAGTTGACATACTAGATAACCCTTTGTACAATAAATATTGATGCATATTTAAAGAAAATTTGTACTTAAACGACCTTTGACCCTGGCCAAATCTATGATACAACTTCTTTTCTCACATATGATGCATAAACAATATGTCCTAAGTAGATTGCTGGTGTTTAATTAACTTTATTTGGTCTGCTTAGATAGAGAGAGGGTACAAATACCATCATGTACAAATTTTATTGTATTTTTGCACTCATTTGACCTTTGACCTAATTCTGAGGCTCAGGGGCATTTTCAGAAGTGGCATCCACCCCTATCCCCTTTGCATCACACTAAAGAACACTATTAGCATGGATGCCATACTCTACTCAATTTTGCCATCAGAAGTATTTTTTCGTGGTTTGGATGGCCAACTAGCGAGTTCATGTTGAATAAAGAAAGGTAATTATGTTAATAATGACATGTACATGAAACAGCGTTTGTGTTATCGTTTCACTTCCTCCAGCATTTATGTGGGAGTTCCGACGTATGTCTCAAGAAAACACGCCTATATAATTCTGATCCCCTAAACCCCATTTTTATACAGTAAATATGTGGTTTACTGGGGGGAAACCTTATTTTTTTCTCATTTCTGCTCTGAAATATAGATTGTAGGTACTCGTTAACATGTATCCACAAGCTACATTTAGAGTAAATCTAAAATAAAGATTGTGGGTACTCATTAGAACCGCCTCGAAGCGGTTCTTACAAGTAGCCACAATCTATATTTTGAGCAGAAAAACGAAGCAAATGACACTTTTTCATCTCCATTTTTTCATTTTTATACGCCCGTTTTGTAAAATCAGTCGTATTATGGTATGGGGTCGGCGTCCGTTCGTCCGTCTGTAAACTGTTTCCGGATAACTCCTCCTACCGTTTTCACTCGATCAAGCTGAAACTTGATAGGTAGTAAGACCATGGCCTGGTGTAGGGCATATTGTTTCGAGGTTACGGTCCACCAAATATATACTTAGTTATGCCCACTTTTTACATTTTCGTAAACCATCACGAAAACACGCCTATATAATTTTGATCCGCTTGAATCCCAGTTTAATATAGCAAAACTTGGGTTTACAGGGGTATACCTTATTTTCCTTATTTCTGCTCTAAAATAGAGATTGTGGGTATTCGTTAGAACCGCCTCGGTGAATACTCACAATCTATATTTTGAGCAGAAATAAGAAAAAATCCTTATTTCTGCTCTCAAATTTTGAGCAGAAATAAGAAAAATATCACTATTTTCATCTCAAAATTTTCATTTTTTCGGCGAAAAAGGTTTTAATGTATTTTTATAGGCGTGTTTTCGTAATGTTTCGTTTCGGGATAACTCCTCCTACAGTTTTCAACCGATCAAGCTGAAACATGGTAGATAGTAAGACCATGACCTCGTGTAGCGCATATCATTTCGTGATTACGGTCCACCAAATATTAACAGAGTTATGCCCGTTTGACATTTTTTGTAAACTATTTCATTTCCGGATAACTTTTCCTACAGTTTTCATCTGGCCAATCTGAAACTTAGTAGGTAGTAAGACCATGACTTAATGTAGCGCATATTTTTCATGGTTATAGTCAACCCAATATTTTCCGAGTCATGCTCCTTTGAGTATTTCTGTAAATATTTCGTTTCCGGATAACTCCTCCTGCAATTAACATTCGATCAACCTGAAACTTGATATATAGTTAGACCATAGTGTGGCGCAGTGCATATTGTTAGGGCCCCACACTGGCTACAACTATATTGGTGTTGCCCGTGTGTTTGTAAAGCGTTAACCAAAAACGTAACGTCGGTCATAACTTTTAAAGGTTTTGCCCTTACTCTCATGAAACTTCACATCACAGGACCTATATTCTGACAAAGGACCATACCTATATTGCTTTTGTCCGTGTGTTTGGTTTGACATAACCAAAAAACTTAACCTTGGTCATAACTTCAAAATTATTTCCCCTTCTCTCATGAAAATTCACACAAATACTTCACAAGATCTACATTCTGACAAAAACTTGTACCACACCTTTTTGATACCCCTTAAGGGGCCCTTTCTGACATAGTCAGTGATCTGGTTTTGAGGTTATGCACCAACAAATAAAAACAAAGTTATGCCCCTTTGAAAGTTTCTGTAAACATTTTGCCTGCAATTTACATTGTAGAACTGATCAAGCTGAAACTTGATATATAGTTAGACCAAGATATGGAGCAGCGCATATTATTTCAAGGTTACACTCAAACAACTATTTATAGAGGTATGCCCCTTTGAAAATTCCTGTGAACAGTTTATTTATGACTAACTTTTCCTACAGTGAACATTTAATAAAGCTGAAAATTGATATATAGTTTGACCACAATGTGGAGCAACGCATATTGTTTCGAGGCTTACCAGATATAAATAAAGTTGTGCCCCTTTGCAGATTTCTGTAAGTATTTGGTTTGTGGCCAATTTCGTCTACAATTAATATCCGATGAAGCTGAAACTCCACAAATAGTTAGACCATTATGTGACGTCGTGCTTATTGTTTTGAGGTAACGGTCCACCGAAAATTAATCGAGTTATGCCCCTTTGACAATTTATGTACAAATTTTGTTTGTGGCTAACTTCTCCTGCAGGCAACATTCGATCTAGCAAATCTCGATACTAAGTTAGGCTTTGATGTTTTGTTTGATTTGAGGGTTAACGTCCCCGTCAACACTGTAAAGGTCATTTTGGAGACCTTGCTTCCAATTTTGTGGGACTTTTGCCCGACATTGAGATGAAATGACATCTCAAGCCCTGTCGCCCAACGAAACCAATAGGGTTTATTAGCATGGACGGTCCACCTCGCACCGCGGTTCATGGACAGGCTTAGATCCTCTAAACGGTTTACCAGTACTAGGGTGCGGGACGGATTCAGCTCTGCGTGGAAACATCATGCAGACCATATATTTCTTCAAGCCCCTATGGGCGGGGGCCTTTAGGCTATGGTGTGGAGCAGTGTATATGGTTTAGAGAGGATGGTCCACCAAATATTTTGTATAACACTTCGAAAACATTTCCTACAATTCAGATCCGATCAAGCTGAAACTTGATATGTAGTTAAAACATGCTATGGAGTAGTTCTTACTGTTTCAAGATTTCAGTCAAACAGATATTAACTTGCTACGGGCGAATAATGCCCTGCTTACGGAGCTTGTTTTTTTCTGCGGTAAAATATACAATGTATTTGTTTTGGCGTGCTTTCGAAATGGTCTCCAGAAAATACAATGCAGAGGATCCACGTTATAACGGCATTTTTAGTTGTTTGCATTGAGGTTTATACATTACCCGACATTGTGATGAAATGACATCTCAAGGCCCTGCCGCCTAGTGAAACCAAAATAGAAGTGGAGGCAATGATCAGGAATCGATACAATCAACAAATAGCTCCCATCAGAGACACCAAAGGGAAAGAAACACAAACATGAAACAACAGACCCTAATGCAAACATCAATAGCGGAAAGCCAAAATGACAGTTACTTTCCCACAAAATGGCCAATAGGCTATTCAAAATATAATATTAGAAGTGGCACAAACACACAGAGACAAACCATAACAAAAATAAACCGCGACAGAAGAACCGCCTTGGAACGGTCAGCGGAAACGAATTCCACTGTGGGGGGGGGGGGGGGGGGCTTAAATCGATTTTACGTGGCCACAATCCTCGCCCTTACTTCCCTCGCGATATATGTGGGGCCCTTTCTCACATAGACAGTGATCTGGTTTTGAAGTTATGCACCAACAAATAAAAACAAAGTTATACCCCTTTGAAAATTTCTGTACAATTTTGCTTGTTTTTTACGGCTTATATGCATTGGACGACTTTACCCCTTCCAAGCGGTCTACGGGTACTCAAGCTTGGTCAGCTCCAGCTCTGCATGGAAGCACCATGCACACCAATCTATTTATCCAAGTCCCGATGAGCGGGGCGATATAACGGCAGTAATTATTCATCAACATTTTGCCATTATTAAAAGAATTTACCGTTAAAGAAATCAAATAATGTGTATATTGTATTGTTGGTAATAAAAGGCCTTTTCTCTTTAATTTCTCCAAGAAACATAAGTAATAGACAGCCCGCCAAGAAGAAACAAATGTGATAGACATTTGTTATAAACGCCTTGGTGAGGCGATGTTAATAAATATCTATTACATATGTTTCCAGGTGAATATTTCGTGACTATGGATTCAATATCGGAAGCAAGGATAAGCCTTGAGTTAAGGAATCATTTCATTGAAATCGTCGGTGTATACAGAATACAAGGTGAGTGTTTTTTTATATCAAGTTTATCAGACAAGGCTTTGAGAACGCTTGTAGAATCGCGAGGCTTGCCGAGCGATTCTACATGCGTTCTCGAAGCCGAGCCTGATAAAATTAATATCAAATGACACGAATCTGGTATTCTATTTATCAGTTTATCCCCTTGTACACTTTTAAATTAGCAATTTACGATCAGTTTTCGATGGCCCTCAGTGCGTCCAAACATTCTGGCGGCCTATATATTCAGTACAAGCTAACCTCATTTTTTCCTATGATATTTTTTAAAGTATTTTTTCCATGTTTTCCAGTAATAATAACATTTATGCCACTTTTCCAGTAGTTCGCTTCATTCATAAAAGTGGAATGTCACGTTGACGTGATAAAGCTCACTTGTCCTGAAATAGCATATCTTTATCAGGTCAATGTGTTACAATGCAATATATGTAGGGAGTAACTGATAATACGTGTTACATTGAACGTTGTTACAACGAATGCTAAATAAAGAGTGTTGGTAGTATTTGTATGTAGCCTCGGCATAAGTATAACTGATATGACGTGTGCTGAATAAAGGAACATATGTCGGAACTCCCACATAAATGCTGGAGAAATTGTGGAACTGTCATTTACATTTGCTAGAAGTTTAAATATGATCCATGGGAGGGACATAGGCAAACAGTACAGTTCAAGATCTTGTGCTACAGTCTGTGGCGTCTGATGTTGAAGTCATTACGAGAAAACACGCCTATACAAATACATTGTAACCTTGTTTGCCGAAAAAAGTGAAAATTTTAAGATGGAAAATTGTGAGAACTCGTTAGAACCGTCTCGACTTATTTCTGCTCAAAATATAGATTGTCGGTACTCGTTAGAACCGCCTTGACTTATGTCTGCTCAAAATATAGATTATGGGTACTTGAAGAACCGCCACATCGAGGCGGTTGTATGAGGCGGTTCTAACGAGTATCCACAATCTATATTTTAGAGCAGAAATAAGAAAAATAAGGTTTACCCCGTAAACACCAGTTTTGCTATATAAAAGTGGGATCCAAGGGGGTAGGAATTATATATAGGGAATATCTGTAGATCTTACAAAAACCAAAACACCTCTTAAAGATAGACTAAACCATGATTTGTCAATTGTAATGATTTTTACAAAAAGGTGTATTCATTGACAATTTTACCATTCACAGAATTTTTGGCAGTGCATTGTTATTAATAAGCGAGAAATTTGAAAAAAAAAAAAAAAAAAAAATGAATAAGTACATTTTGCTATCAATTTTACATGATGTTCAATGGCCAAAACATTTTCACAGTCAATCAAGGTTCCTGTCAGCACAGGGTCACTCAGGCCGAAATTGTCTCAGCTGTGTATGCTGTTATCTTTATTAAAGCGGATAATTATTACTGCCCTTCTTATGTCTCCAAGGAGTGATATTCCACTCTTAGACAATTTGTCTTTTAACTACCGTTGTTTCATCTCACTGGTTGATTGATTTTTTTGTGTTCACGGAGATGGTGCACTGATGAGATAGGAGGCCTTCATGCGGACTGAACAAATTATTTGTCTAAATCACGACGGAAGTAAGGGAGAGGGTTGTGGCCACGTAAAAAGCTATATATAACCCCCCCCCCCCCCCCCCCCCCCCCCCAGTGGAATTCGTTTCACTGACCGTTCCAAGGCGGTTCTTCTGTCGTGGTTTATTTGTTATGGTTTGTCTTTGAATGTGTGTATAGCTTATATTATTTTGCTTTGGATAGCCAATTGGCCATTTTGTGGGAAAGTAACTGTCATTTTGGCTTACCGCCAGTGATGTTTCCATTAGGGTCTAGTTGTTTCATGTTTTTATTTCTTTCCCGTGGTATCTCTGATCGAGCTGTGGGTTAATTGTATTGATTCCTGATCATTGCCCCCACTTCTATTTTTCATTGGTTGAAATACATATTGTACTTAATTTTCTCAAATTCGGTTTGATTGAAATCTACCAAAAATGACAATGCAGATTAAGAAAGAATTCACATTGCTTATTGGTCCTGAGTAATTACTAGGGATTCAGGGGGAAACAGCTTTTATACATTGAAACCAATTGTCAGCCTTCCTGGAAAGGCATCTTTCTAAATTCACACGGTCTTTGAAGTAGTTCATTTCCTTTATTCATCGGCCCAAATCATATAATTATTGGCATTTAGGTTCCTTGAAGACTGGTCTTGGATACTGTATCATAGATTTTAGTATGTTATGTTTCTGTTTAAATAATGCTTTCGAACAGTGTGTCGAGTTAATTTTAGTACAGAGAATTATATTAATGTTGTTATTTCTTTCCAGAACTTTAACGGAAATCCCTGATACATTTTAAGGGGCCTGTCTTGTTGATGGTTTTCTGAGTCAAAATGTCCTTTCGAGCTGTTTGATAAAAATGAATCCAAATAAGCTATTTATTATTCTATTAAAACAAAAATATCATTCAAATAAATAAACATCCAATAAGTCTGATAATATGTTCAAAGTCTCACCTACGTGTATAAGTTGATATAAGGATTACGACAATACATAAAGTACATGCAGTAGTGAATAAAATGACATTTAAAGATGACCCTTAGCGTAAGATCTAGTTTATCCTTAAATTAGAGAATGACGTGTCCCAAGCTATACATACCAATTATATGGACATCTAGAACTATGTGGAAGCATCACGAAAACACGCCTATATAATTTTGACCCCCTTAAACCCCATTTGTAAAATAAAACTGGGGTTTACAGGGGAATACATTATTTTTTCTTATTTCTGCTCAAATCACAGATTGTGGGTACTCGATAGAACCGCCTCACAGAGGCGGTTCAAACGAGCTCCCACAATCCATGTTTTAGCAGAAATAAGAAATATATCAGTTTTTTAACCCGATTTTCTTCTGTTTTTGGTGGTAAAATTTTCAATATATTTGAAGAGGCGTGTTTTCGTAATGTCATTCACAAGGGACTCCAGGTAAATTTCGAATTACCCATAGTAAAGGAGCCATCCGTATTCAAAATAATTCTATCGCAAAGGACCATAGTATATAATCTGCACTATGATTACGGGGAGACATTTTACGGCCGCTACAAGGCACAACACCAGCTACAGTGATTTAAATAAGTTCTGAATACAGTCGAACTTCAATGGCTCGATCACCTTTGGGCCCTCGAAAATCTGTTCGAGGCAAGGGAAGTTCGAGCCACTGAGGGCTACTTCCAGAAGGCAAAACGGGGATAATTTTTCGAGTTCTTTTCGATGTTCTACAACATAAATGCATGCTGTGTGTACCCATTAGAATAACACAAATGCATGCTATGTGTACTCATTAGAATCGCCTCATTGAGGCGATTCTAATGAGTACACACAGCATACATTTAGAAGATAAAAGACGAGAATATTCTTAATTTTCCCTCACTAATTCTTATGTAGAGAAGTTCCCTAGGTACTCAAGACCGTGTTCGACTCTGCCATGGTAAACGAGCCATCGGTGTTCGAGCCATCGAAGTTCTACTGTAGTTAGATCCTTTGGAAGCAAAGAATACACCAAATAAATCATATAGCTTTCTGCTTAGAAAGAGGATTCATTGACAAGAAAATAAGACAGATTTAGCAAATTGATGTGTACCGAACAGAAGCGATGCACATCTCCATTTCCACCGCCTAATTATCGTTAAGTGCAGTGCAAGTGTTTGCTGATGAATCTGTGCTGCATTCTGTGCTAATTACCAAATAAAAGGCGTTCATAATTGCATTTACTTGATACATTAGCCAACTGATGCACAAGAACACGTCTTGCACAAATGGAGGATCTTACATGAGTGTTCATATACACGTATTATTGTTTTGTTTGTTTGATTTGATGTTTAATATTCCCGTCCACACAGAATAGGTCATTTTGGAGACGTTGCTTCCAATTTTGTGGGACTTTTACCCGGCATCGAGATGAAATGACATCTCAAGCCCTGTCGCTCAATGAAACCAATAGGGTTTATAAGAATGGAAGGTCCGACTCGCACCACTTTCCCTGGGCAGGCTTAGCTTAGTGGGTAACCAGTACTCGTGTGCGGTCGGATTCAGCTCTGCGTGTAAGCATCATGCACCCGACACGTATTATTGAATTTATCAAACAAGTTGAGGAAAAGGGATAGGCATTTTATCCCTTTTCTTCAACGAGTTTCATAAACTCAATAACACATGACCACGCAATATGGCATTTAAAACGTATTTAACTTAAGTCACGATTTTTGGACAAACATGTCGATATTCCGCCATTAAGAAATGAGACGTCGTTACATGTAAGGCCGTCGTATTGTAACGTTACGAAGCGTATCTAACTAATTATGAGGGGTGTCTTTGAAATATTTTTGTACGCTTTGATAAAAACAAACACTGAATAATCTTATTAGTTTAGGTCCTAGGAAACTGTGCGCAACAACAATTAAAGGCATTTATTCTGTAACAGTAAAACACACGGTGTGTTCATAATTGTTTTATTGCCCCCTGTGATATACTGACCATAGCAGATCAAAGGCAGCCCTTAATAGGGTGATTAGTAGCTCTTGTTGAATCCCCTGACTGAGGCACTTAAGAGGAAAATCAATAATGTACACCAGTCAACAGTAAGTAATTTATTGATTTTCCCCAAGGAGGCCCCTTACCTGTTGAAGACAGAGGACTTCTTTTCAGTCAGCTCTGAAGGCTACATAATATTATGTAATGAAATGATAGTCCTCAATAATCAAGAATAAATGCCTTTAAGGACCCTCAACTACCAGTCAAAGCGCTTATGGTACTGGTAGGTCGATAGTCTCTGAGTGTATGCTGGAAAATAGTTCTGGACCAAGATTTAAACTGCTTCGCTTAACCCTTAAATTCCAGTTTTCAAGGGAAAAGTGTAGATCTTGATAAGATGCTGCGTTCTGTGGCGTCTGATCTGGGTCTACACTGCTTTCCAAGCCCAATCTATGATTCAAGTCCAGTTTCTATAGCCAACCCTCTTTCGCGACGATAAGAGTAGCGCGTCCATTTTCTATATATACATAAACGGACAAATCAGTGAACTGTGATAGTCATGTGCATCACGTGAATTAAACCGTGAAATACCCCACATCATTTAGAAAACTGGGGCTTACGGGTTTTACATTTGTTTCCTATTTCTGCCCCAAGACATAGGATTAGAACCCCCTCAATGAGGCAATATAGTGCCCTCGCCCGTCGGGGCTTGAAGAAATATATGGGCTGCATGATGCTTCCACGCAGATCTGAAACAGACCACACGCAAGTACTGGTAAACCGTTTAGAGAATCTAAGCCTGCCCAGGCAAAGCGGTGCGAGTCGGACCGTCCATGCTTCTAAACCCATTGGTTTCATTGGGCGACAGGGCTTGAAATGTCATTTCATCACAATGTCGGGTGAAAGCCCCACAAAATTGGAAGTAACGTCTCCAAAATGACCTATACAGTGTTGCGGAGACGTTAAACCTTAAATCAAACAACAGGACCCTCTAATTCGCTCATTTGTGTGTCACTTTCTATAGAAAATTCTTTTTAGCTCTGGCAGCCATCGTGTTCATCAGAGCGAAACAATGTTCGCTATTTTGGTAAAGAGTTACCCAGGCAACATTCTTGTGAAGTTAGAAGGGTTTGGGTGGATTTCATGTTTGAAGCAAATTTACGTGTTTTTTTCTTTCTCTTTATTACATGTAGCTCGGGCAGCTAACTTGTTCATCAAAGCAAAATGAATTTATAGGGAGCCACCTAGGTAACATTCCTGTGAAAAATAGAAGTGGAGGCAATGATCAGGAATGGATACAATTAACCCACAGCTCCCATCAGAGACACCAAAGGGAAAGAAACACAAACATGAAACAACAGACCCCAATGGAAACAGTTTGAATCAAATTGGCCCAAGAGTTTAGGAGAAGTTTTTTGAAGAAAATTTACGATTTTTTTTTCTATTTTTAGCAATGGCCACCATCTTTCTCATCGGGGTAGACGCGTTTTAGCCATTTTGGTAGAGAGTCACCTTAGCAATAGTCCTATGAAGTTTGAACGAAATTGGCCCAAAGGTACAGAAGGAGTTATCGTGTAAAGATTGTTTTCCTTTATTAGCTCTAGCAGCTATCATGTTCATCAGAGCGGCACAAGTTTAGCTATTTTGGTAGGGAGTCGCCTAGGCAATATTCCTGTGAAGTTTGAATCAAATTGGCCCCAGGATTTAGGTGGAGTGCGCATTTGAATCAAATTTTCGATGTTTTTCTATTTTTAAAATCTGGCGGCATTTTGCTCACTGGAGCGAAACCGTGTTAGCTATTGTGATAGAGGGTTACCTTAGCACCATTCCTATGAAGTTTGAATGAAATTTGCCTAATGGTACAGGAGGAGTTATCGTTTAAAGATGTGTTCGTATTTTTAGCTCTGGCGGCTAACTTGTTCTTCCGAGCGGATCGATTTCAACAACCATGGTAACATTCCTGTGAAGTTTGAATCAAATTGGCCAAAGGGTAAGGAATTCGCGTTTGAAGAAAATGTATGATTTTTTTCTATTTTTAGCTCTGGCGGGCATTTTGCTCATTGGAGCGCACCGTTTTAGCTATTCTAGTAGCGGCTCACCTAAGCAACATTCCTATGACGTTTGAATAAAACTGACGCAAGGCTACGAGTGAAAATACACGTTTGGTTTTCATGAGTGAAATAAAAATTGATCTTACACTGAAAATTCTGCTTCTTTCATGCTAACTGTAATTATTAATGCAGACTCAGTTGTTTTGTTTTTGACGACGGTCGTTACTTTTAATCAGCAGTGTATATCATGCAAACACACGGTGTATCACTTGTACAATAAAATTGGCCCCGTCAAGCGATTTTGGTACTTATCGCCTATGCGAGCAGCGAAGGTTCAGGCGAGCCTGCGCATCCGCGCAGTCTCGCCAAAACCTTCGCTGCTCGCTCATACAAGCGGTGAAGCAAGAGGAACCTTCAGACAGAAAGCCATATCCCTGACCCCTCTGAATGGCTGGGCATGCGCGGTTAAAATTTGTAATGACGGAATGCTCGAAGACACAAATTCGCTTGGCGGGGCTCAAATATTACACTCGAACACGGATGGCTCATTTACCTTGGCCAAATCGAACTGGTTCCTCAGTCCCTAGGACGTCTTCCCATATCTTAACATAATTTTTTATAGTAATTAACGGTGATTTTTCTTATTTTATTTTGCAAGTGTTTGTTGTGTGTAGTCATTAGAATCGTTCTGATGTGAACACACATCATACCTTTGTATAGTAAGTGACTGAAACGATGCACCTACGTCATCCCCATTATGCCTCTGAAATGGCAAACCCTCAGTGGCTCAATTTAAATTTACATAGTCCAAAATGTGCTTGAAGTGTGTTTGTATTTATAAGAAAATCATGTCTCTAACAAGGTTGAAATGCCCACCCACCTTGTTAAACCTGTTCCCATTTCTAGCAGCGAAAAAATCATTCACAAAATTATTGCGTATCCCCTTTACTCCGCATGTAATCCAACTTAATCGCTCTTCAATTCCAATGTAATTTTAGCACCGTACAACCGGCTGTAGCGGATGAATCGTGAAAATAAGTACTGTAGCTCCGCCACTGTACTCACCAATCAAATTGCATGTACTCACATGTTTTAAATCAAAGCACGGAGGGTACTGGTGGGTGGATTGTCTCTGGGTGTAGTTAGGAAAAAATGAACCTGAGCGTGGACTGTTTCGTTTAACCCTTAAACTCCTTTACGGAAAGCAAACCGTGAAGACCCTGATCAGACGCTGCGTTTTTCGGCGCCTGAACCTTAAATTCCTATACTCTAAGCAAGCAGTGAAGACCCTGATCAGACGCCGCGTTCTGCGGCGTCTGATCTGGGTCTACACTGTTTGCCTAGCCCAACCCATGCTTCCAGCCCAGATTTAACAGTTAACCTTTTCACGTAAACACGCTGACCTCACTGCGATAAAATTCTATAAATAATCTGCGTGGATTCCTACAAATAAGTGATAGTCACGAGGACTCCAGCACTAATAGAGGTTTTGTCCTTTATACCTTTGGGTCGATTGATAAACAATCGACCCAAAAAGGGTGTAATCCTTTGGAAGTAAGGACTACAACTAGAAATGACAATTATGCAATGTACAAGGTTTTTCGTGGCCGGACTAGCTAGTTTCGGCCAATTAGCCCTCAAATATTTATTGAATTCCGCAGTGAAATCGATGATCCCAAAATAACTAGAAAATATTACCACAATATGAAGAACTTTGAAGACAAGGTATTGAAGGCAGAGGCTACCCGCCCGCTGTTGTCAATGTGACCTTTGCTGACCATGTATAAAGATCCGGGCGATGATGATATACGACGTCAGAGCGCGATTACATGTGTCTGCAAAATCTGTACTACGGCATAGGCAAACAGTGTAGATCAAGATCAAACGCCGCAGAACCCGATGTCCGATCAGGGTCTATAATGGGTGCTGTGCTTAATTTTGACCCGATTGAACCCCACTTTTATATAGTAAAACTGGGGTTTACATGGGTAAACCTTTTTTTCTTATTTCCGCTTAAAAATATAGATTGTGGGTACTTGTTAGAACTGCCTCGACCAGGCGGTTCTTACGAGTACCCACAATCTATATTATGAGTAGAAATGAGAAAAATATCACCTTTTTTCATCTGCTAATGTTCGTTTTTTTCCGGCGGTAAAGTTTCCAAGGCTTGTTTTCGTAATTAAATATTGGGATCAAAGAGCTGATTTGTTTTGTTTGATTTGAGGTTTAACGTCCCCGTCAACACAGTATAGGTCATTTTGGAGACATTGCTTCCAAATATGTGAGACTTTTACCCAACATTGAGATGAAATGACATCTCAAGCCCTGTCGCCCAATGAAACCAATAGGGTTTATAAGCATGGACTCGCACCGCTTTGCCTGGGCTAAACGGTTTACGAGTACTCGTGTGCGGTCGGTTTCACCTCTGCGTGGAAGCATAATGCAGCCCATCAAGCCCCGATGGGCGGGAACCAATCAAAGAGTTGTACGAAACGGTATAAGTCTCAGTTCAGACTATTTTTATCAGCCCACTCTCCGCCCCGCCCATCCTAGCTTAGAGAAAAAGACTGGGCTGCAGATTGATTCCACACAGAGCTGGTACGACACGAGTACTAGTAAACTGCTTACCAAGACAAAGCCTGTCCAGGAAAAGTGATGTGAGTCAGACCGCCCAATGCAAATAAACCTTTTGGTTTCATTCGGCGGCAGGGCTTTAGATGTCAGTTCATCTTAATGTCAGTTAAAGGTCCCACAAAATTGGAAGCGACGGCTCCAAAATGACCGAAATAGTATTGACGGGGACGTT
The DNA here is from genome assembly GCA_963580285.1 of Lucinisca nassula. NCBI lineage: Eukaryota > Metazoa > Mollusca > Bivalvia > Lucinida > Lucinidae > Lucinisca > Lucinisca nassula. Next base: position 134,524,087 of record OY757018.1, on the reverse strand, counting down.
AAACCTGAATTGTAAAAAACAACAACAACAAACAACAGCCCACTCTCAGAGAAAATTGACCAACCAGTGTTGTCATCGCTTTAATTTTATAAACCCCAGTCTCCTTCACATCACTTAATGTAAACCAACAGTCCCCGCCCATCGGGGCTTGAAGAAATAGATGGGCTGCATGATGCTTCCACGCAGAGCTGAAACCCACCACACACAAGTACTGGTAAACCGCTTAGAGGATCTAAAAAGTAGAAGTAAAACAAAGATCAGGAATTGATACAATTAACTTACTCCACCCATAAAAGACACCAAAGGGAAAGAAATACAAACATTAAGCGACCAGACCATAATGGAAACCTAAACAAAGGAAGGCCATAAGGACAGTTACTTTCCCACAAAATGGCCATATGGCCATCCAAAACCAAAAGACACAAGTGATACACACAGTAAGTAACAAACAACAACATAAATAAATCGCCACAGAAGAGCCTCCTTGGAACGGTCAGTGGAAGATTTCCACTGGGGGGCTTAAATCGATTTTACGTGGCCACAATCCTCGCCCTTACTTCCGTCGCGATTTAGACAAATAATTTGTTCAGTCCGCATGAAGGCCTCCTAACTCATCAGTGCAACATCTCCGTGAACACAAAAATCAAAGAACCACGGAGGTGAGACAACGGTGAAGACTCGACAGCAAGAAACCACAGAAATGCTGGAGCAAAAGAAAACCAACAGTTAGACTCCGATGAGCCAGACCAGAGACAGAGCATCAGGCACCAACCAACATTATCTCTCTAATTTTCGATAAGCCTTTACGTTGGAGCCGTCATAGAATCTGAGGCCTGACCCACCGGCGTGCAATTAAAGAGGGAAGCAAAGTTGCCAACCGTGATTGGGTTAACTACCATGCATGCAGTCTGTCGTATAATATCCATGTTGTACCCAATCTTTTTATATCGAAGAATGATTTTACGAAATTGGGTGCTGAAGTCATTGCGGTTGTTACATGTGGGTTTACGGCGTCCCGCAAACCCCCATGCTGACAAGACAACCGAGGGTGATCTCTGACAGGTGTACGGGCAGCTGTGGGGTAAGGCACAAGAAAGATGTTAAATGAATGACATGAATTATTTACAGTATCTACATACAACACTTACTAACACAAAACATCACAAATTGTTGCTTCTGTAGCCAACTCACGACGTCCGCTCCGAAGGCAAAACACTGTTCTGTGCTCGGAACGGGTGACGTGAATACCTACAGAAGCAAACAACAAAAACAAGAAAAACAAAAGAAAGAATCAACACAAGACGCGACTGGCCAGTTTATAACTTAGGGTGAATTCCCCACTCGCGTGACACTTCCTCTCGCGAACTAGTAAAACTAGTCTATCAACATAGTTGATAATCCTAGGATTAGCGATCACGTTTGCTGATCAGACGTTTAGTGATCGTCCAAATAAGGTAAGTTGACCTTTTCCATGATCACATTTGTTTACAACGAACAATGATTTAGAAGAATCTGCTTCTATCCTGGTAGGCGCTGATTACGGCGGTCTGTCCGCCCTTGCTGGACCCTAACGCCTAGCGTCGTACCAGTACCTGCTGCTATGAAGCAGGGAGCAGCAGGTCACACATTGTTATGCCTGCAAATTACGATAACGGGACTAGAAACGAGTCACAAAACATATCTGCTATATCATGATCCCCTCCCGGAGAAGTAAGAATATGTTCACGCATATACCGCTATTGCGCATGCGCCGACCAGACATACAGGCTGATTAGTGCATGCGACGAATAACCGTACAGCAGAACTCAACTTGACTGTGCATCAAATTATCAGCACCCAGCGCTTGACACAATAATACTCAAAGTTCATGTTTCCCTACTGAGCACTACAGAAATCAATTAATGCTCACTACTACTGAGCATAATACTCATCAAATTTGTGCTCACTACATTATCACAAGTAAGAGGCAATTGAACAGACCACGCCTTTGCGCTACCTGGTCAGCCGCCAATTACAGGAAACATAACAATCTCTATTTCATATCCTTCTCCGCGACACGGCTCACAAATATAGCTATTCACAAATTCAATACATTAATAACAGATAGAAACTACAACAGAAGATTTTCATCTATAATCACAACATTTGTTAGTGTCTCATATGGGCCAACACTGTTTGCCGTAAATTCTCTCTATTTGGTAGGCACCCCGTCACAACAGTCCTCGCGACGCCGATGACGCAGCTGACGTCATCCCCGCCGCTCAGGCCGCTATGACGTGTGGCGACCAAATACTCCCACTTATCATCATCACGTTCTTTATATGTACATACATGCACAAACTGAGTTATCAGACAAAAACGGCATCATTACAAAATGAACTCGTAATTCTTCTTGAACAAAATTATTTCTAATCAACGTGAACATGCTTGTAAAATAAAATTCATTACAGTTCATCATCACGGATAACCCAACAGGCTCTTGTAAGAGTTTGCCCTGATGATGAAGATATGGTTAAACCCGTCTTAAGTTTACGTCCCCTCTACACCTAATATCATATTGGGACGGAACCACGGTTTTCTAACCACAGCTAGTCAAAAGTCATGGATCAAACAAGTGACCCGGCGTTATTAATTACATTCTACAAAAGGGGTCTAAAAGCCTAAATGAATCTAGAATGAGCGGGTGTCCAAACTTTACGTCTCACCAACATCTAGGGTCAGCATGAGACAGGACCTCACTTAGAAAGACTCATTCTACTACTGGAGAAGCCTGGGATCAATTCTGCGACGTCTAGCTGGCAAAGCTAGTAGCCTAATCACTACAGGCCACAACAGTGAATTCAGAATAGGCTTCAGAAAGTTGGGGTATACTAGAAGTAAACCCCTCCAAAACCTACAAGCATGTTCATACAAAAATAATACTAAACATAGATTTAACATACCTTTCAATATACTTTCTATTTCCCCGTCACAATGTTGTGTTTACTCTTTACAACTTGACCTGCTGCTAAAGTGTCCGCTTTTTTCAGGGTTTATATATCTATGAATACTACCGGAAAATCATGCCTACTCGTATTACCCTGCTTTGTTCGTGGGGAAGTGGAGATACCGGCCACAAACAAAGCTAGATAGCAAAAATCGAGTAGACCATGGATTTGCGTTCAAATAGTATATTTCCCATAGGAAAAATTGATGCAACGACCCTATAATCAATGACATGACTCCTGTCAAAACGAACACCCACACAACACGTGACGGGAATAAAAATCATATATGGCACAATTTGGCGGTTGGCGATTTTTAGGCAAATTCTATAGGACTCGGCCTTTTAGCGGCCCCCTGTATTGTAAAAACAGCTCTCTATAAACCACTCATGCATACATCGTATGATATGTGCATGACTTGTTCATGGAGCCGCATAGTTTGCGTACCATATTTCACCTAAAATATTTCACTCGCACCGCCCTACCATATATCTACTAAAATAATTTAGATGTGCATAAGCACCAGAGAGGTTTCCTATTCCATCTCGTAACAAAGGTTTCCCCTTTTGGAGAAAAAACAATCAGAAATGTTTTTTCTTTGTGTATAGAGATGGAATAGGATGAACCTATCTAAACAAGACAGCTATTTACACAACAACCGTGCGAAGAATTACCTACTAAGGTAGTCTGCCCCCAAATTTTCTTGGCCCCGAATTGCAACAATCCGAAATCTATACGGCTGTAGTTTCATTGCCCAACGCATAATTCGAGGATTGAGAACTTTTGCTGTTTGCATATAAGACAAGGGCTTGTGGTCTGTCTCAAGCAGGAATTCTACTCCGTAAAGATACTTGCGAAATTTCTCAACACCCCAGATAATAGCCAAACATTCCTTCTCTATTACAGAATAGTTTTTCTCACGAGGCAAAAGTTTCTTGCTGGCATAAGCAATGGGAAGTCGTCCTTCCCCTTCAAATTCTTGGAGCAAAACGGCTCCTATACCAACATCAGAAGCGTCCGTCCGGAGTATGAACGGATTCCCATCATGAAAGATAGGAAGACGAAGAATAGGACTAGACGTGAGTCTATTCTTCAGGGTCTGAAAAGCCTTTTCATGATGGTCCTGCCAGTCTGTGATCTTGTTTGGTCTACTTTTCTTAGTTAAATCTGTCAAAGGGGAAGCAATAGATGAGAAATTTGGAATGAAACGGCGGTAGAAACCAGCCAACCCAAGAAATGACTTTATTTGTCTCTTAGTAGAAGGTCGAGGAGCATCCTTTATAGCATGTATCTTGTCTTCTTGCGGTCTAACTGACTGAGCAGCTACACTGTGACCAAGACATTCGATACTGCTATACCCAATCATACACTTGGAAGGTTTTGCCGTCAACTTGGCTGTCCTGAGTCTATCTAAAACTTCACGTAATGACGTCAAGTGGTCTTTCCAAGTTTCGGTAAAGATCCACATGTCATCGACGAAGCTATCAACGTTAGAAAGTTCGGACAGAATCTTTCTCATCAACCTGCAAAATGTTGCTCCTGAGTTTACCAAACCGAAGGGCATAGTTTTGAATTGAAACAAGCCTTTGGGGGTTTCGAACGCAGTTAGGGGTTTTGCCTTAGACGTCATTTTTACCTGCCAATAACCTTTTGACAAATCTAATTTGCTAAAGTATTTGTGCCCCGACATTCTATTTATAACCTCCTCCATATTTGGCATTGGTTCTGCATCGAACTCCGTCACTTTATTAAGTTTACGGAAGTCAATGCAGAACCGCACCGAACCATCTTTTTTAGGGACAAGTACTACAGGGGATGAATATGGAGATATTGATGGCTCAATAACTCCTAAATCTAACATATCTTGAATTTCCTTTTCCATTACATCCCGTACTTTATATGGTATGGCATAACCTTTTGACCTCACTGGTTCCGTCGTCAGCAACTTTATGTCGTGTTCTATTTGGTCAGTTCGTCCTGGTACACTGGACAGTACGTCCGGGTATTCTTTTATCAACGTCTCTATTTCTTTACGCTGATCCTGCGTTAACATTTCTGAAATATTGACGTCCTTAAACGTCTCTGGTTGCTTTGCAGTAGGAAAAGCGCAATCTTCCAATGAGAATTCGTCAACGTCATCATTTTCAGTTGACGGAGTGGACTCTACAGAAAGCAAGCAATGTGACGTCACATTTTGACGTTCCACATATTGCTTCAGTATGTTAGCGTGATATGTGTTAACATTTCCATTGACGTCAATCTTATAATCCATTCTGTTTACTACCTCAACAACTTCATAAGGACCTTTCCATTGAAGCAATAATTTATTACTGTCTGTCGGTAGTAACAACAGTACTTTGTCGCCGACGTCAAATTTACGCGACCTCGCGCCTTTATCATAATAAGCTTTCTGCTTAATCTGAACCTTCTTTAAATTATCACGCGCTAATTTGCATGTCTGCTCTAACCGTTCCCTAAGCTCAATAACGTATTGATACGTCGAAAGAACTTGCTCATCGCGTACCTCTTCAGCCCATAATTCTCTTAATATTGCCATTGGACCTCTGACGTTACGTCCATATAACAACTCAAAAGGGGAGTATCCTAAAGACTCTTGTGGGACTTCCCTTACCGCAAATAATAAGGCTGGAAGATATTTATCCCAATCTTTTGGACGTTCAGCACACATGCGACGTAACATCTGCTTTAACGTAGCGTGGAAACGCTCTATCAGTCCGTTGCAAATTGGGTGTCTCGGACTACACGTTAACTGTTGAAGAGAAAGAAGTCTGCTGACTTCCTTCATTACCTCAGCAGTAAACTGTGATCCACAATCAGTCAACATTTCATCAGGAATGCCAACCCTACTAAACATTTCAATAAGCGCTTCCGCGACACGTTCCGTCTCAATACTCGGTAAAGCTATCGCCTCTGGATACCTTGTCGCATAATCTATCATGGTTAAAATATACCGAGATTTCCTATCAGATCGAGGCTCAATTGGACCAACTATGTCCACTGCCACCCTCTTAAATGGCGTATCAATCAATGGCATTTTTCCTAGAGGTACTTTAGTGACCCGACCTTTCTGAATAGTTCTCTGACAAATATCACAAGATTTACAAAATCTAGCGACATCACCGCAAATACCGGGCCAGTAAAACTCAGTTACAACTCTATCCAATGTCTTCCTAATACCCATATGTCCAGACATAAGCGTTTCATGAGCCAGTTTCAACACCTTTCCTCGGAAACTTTGAGGGACCACAAGTTGGAAAGAGACTTTGTTACCCTTGGTGAACTCCCTATATGCCAAACCTTTTTTCTCAATAAACCTAGTTTCACCTCGGTTTAAACCACGACTCACAGTCTTGTTCCCAGATACAACCCTTTTCCTGATGTTTTCCAAAGTTGGATCATCAACCTGAGCTTGCTTGAAAGCCTCCTTGTCATCGTTAATGATCTGATCGGGAACCTTAAGTTTTCTGTAAGGCTTCTCATCCTGCCTAGTTTGAGACCTAGTTACAGCCGCAGCTGAGAAATGAGACATATCAGGAAGTTTTGATCCATCAATGTTACCGATAACCAAATCGTACAACGTATCATCCATACACAAAGCTTCAGTTTTCCCAGTGAAAAAAGGACAATCAATGTCAATCATTGCCAAAGGATACCTTTGTGTGGATTCATCAATCAACGTAACATTTGATTCCTTCCCTATTAACTGACTATCCGAAACCAAACTTCTCCGAACGACACAGCCTGTACACCCAGTATCTCTTAATACAACCACCTTTTTATTATTAACCAATCCTTGTGCCGTCGGTAACCTTGCCTTTAAGAAGTAACAGACACCTTCCCTAGTTTCCTTACTACACTCCTCCCTATCCGAAATCAAAGGATCACCAACCTTATTTTCAAAAATACTTCCAATCTCATCACCTTTCCTAGTTACTTCCGTTTGACAAAAACTAACTTGGTGTGCTGCGCCACGTGGTGTGCTATTATTTTTACCGCGTCCGCGAAAAGACCCTCTGAAATTACCACGACCACGTGTATAACCACGACCTACATTCTGCGTATTCTCATTCTTAACCTGAGAACCTTGAGTCTCTACGCGCGTGTTAAAATTTTCTTTAACACCGCTATCCCCCACTCCAGTTGCTCCTACCTCTGCGCTATACAATTGTTTCCTGTCGGGGTTCTTAAAACATTTAATTGTTAAATGCCCCTTACCGCATATGCTACACTTGATATCCGGTCTACCACTCGGTTTGTTCGAGTCAACTTTGTCCTGTTTACCCTGCGCTGCGCCTCTATTATCGCGTTGCCCCTTATTAATGCAACTATATACGCCCCCGCGCGCTTCTGCAAACAAATCTGCCTCCCTAACCATTTCATCTAAATTACCAAACTGTTTTGGCTTCAGATGTACATACAGTTCTCTATTACATGACTCCAGGAACTGATCCCTTGCCATGAAATCACAGACAGCCGGAAAAGATTTTTCTATCTTTGCCATATTAAGCCATTTTTCTAAATAACTTCTCAGTCTACTACTGAACTGTATGAACGTTTCTGATTTCTCGGGCCTACTATAACGAAACTGCTTCCTAAATCCGCGCTCTGTCATGTCAAAATTCTTTAATAAAGCGTCCTTTAACTTTTCATAATCCGCCGCATCCTCATTTGACAACCGGTCATATACATCAAGTGCGCGCCCTTTGAGCAATGCACTTAAATACGCGGCCCAAACACTCTTATCCCATTTATTAGCCGTAGCATATTTCTCAAACCTAGATAAATAACTATCCATTTTATCCTTACCCTCTTCAAAATAAGGTAACTTAGGATCCCGGGCATGCGCCACTTTCTCAGCTTTTTGCTTTTCAAATTCTAGCTCGAGCTTCGCTCTCTGCATTTCTAACTGATTCCTTAATTCTTGGTGCTGTAGCTCAAACCCATGTTTTATTTTTTCTAAATGGGCCTCACTAATCTCTTTTGCCTCCCTTTCAGTCTTAATGCGTGCCATTTCAAGTTCCTTATTAACATTCAACATAGCTAGTTCATGTGCCCTTTCCTTTTCTTTTTCTGCCCTTTCCTTTTCCTTTTCTTCAGACCTTAACCTTTCTAAATCCCTTTGCTCTTGCCTTTCTGCCCGCTCAATATCCTGCTGCTCTTTGACAAAACCTTGTAACTCTTTCCCCTCATAACCTAAGTCCTTTCCCATTTGCATTAAACGCTCCATTATTGATAACGTAAATCTCACGTTACTATCAATACCACTATAAACTGATCAGTTATGATCAGTGATGATTGAATGGGCTTAACTAAAACGTTAAGATATGTGTTATACGCGTTAATCTAACTAAAACGTTAGTTATTAAAGCACACGCGATTTGAAATGTCAAATGCTTTCAGCACAGTATGACGTTGCGTACTGGTAGTCTAATATGACGTCATAAACTGACGACTTTTACAGTAAAATGCTACAATCCGAAGTTTTATCACATTACAAAACTCCGATCATAACAAGTCACCATTAATGTTTCTATTACGTCATACCTAACCTCAAGCCACTGCGTAAATATTAACGCTACCGTTATGTCAAAGTCAGTAAATTGTTAACGTCACTACGTCAGAACCATGTGTGGGTAAGATCAATTAGTAGCTCCAATTTAACTTAGTAGAATGTCAGGTAACACAATTAAGTGGGGTCTACTTAAATTTTTCGTTACCAAGAAAAAGTGGGGTTTGCCTTGCCTTCCTGCTCAGAAATTATCGACTTGTCAGTATCCATTCAGTTGAATACATGGGTTTCGCACTTCATCAACGCAGGAAGGAAGATTAAAGTTAATTTCTAAATATGGCTGTCAATGCATTTTTTTTTTTTTTTAAAGTTGATGATTCAGAGTATCAATGTGCTGTTCCACAGCCGGGAACACCAGCCAGAGATCAAATCCTCACTTCACTGACACCAAATTGTTACATGTGGGTTTACGGCGTCCCGCAAACCCCCATGCTGACAAGACAACCGAGGGTGATCTCTGACAGGTGTACGGGCAGCTGTGGGGTAAGGCACAAGAAAGATGTTAAATGAATGACATGAATTATTTACAGTATCTACATACAACACTTACTAACACAAAACATCACAAATTGTTGCTTCTGTAGCCAACTCACGACGTCCGCTCCGAAGGCAAAACACTGTTCTGTGCTCGGAACGGGTGACGTGAATACCTACAGAAGCAAACAACAAAAACAAGAAAAACAAAAGAAAGAATCAACACAAGACGCGACTGGCCAGTTTATAACTTAGGGTGAATTCCCCACTCGCGTGACACTTCCTCTCGCGAACTAGTAAAACTAGTCTATCAACATAGTTGATAATCCTAGGATTAGCGATCACGTTTGCTGATCAGACGTTTAGTGATCGTCCAAATAAGGTAAGTTGACCTTTTCCATGATCACATTTGTTTACAACGAACAATGATTTAGAAGAATCTGCTTCTATCCTGGTAGGCGCTGATTACGGCGGTCTGTCCGCCCTTGCTGGACCCTAACGCCTAGCGTCGTACCAGTACCTGCTGCTATGAAGCAGGGAGCAGCAGGTCACACATTGTTATGCCTGCAAATTACGATAACGGGACTAGAAACGAGTCACAAAACATATCTGCTATATCATGATCCCCTCCCGGAGAAGTAAGAATATGTTCATGCATATACCGCTATTGCGCATGCGCCGACCAGACATACAGGCTGATTAGTGCATGCGACGAATAACCGTACAGCAGAACTCAACTTGACTGTGCATCAAATTATCAGCACCCAGCGCTTGACACAATAATACTCAAAGTTCATGTTTCCCTACTGAGCACTACAGAAATCAATTAATGCTCACTACTACTGAGCATAATACTCATCAAATTTGTGCTCACTACATTATCACAAGTAAGAGGCAATTGAACAGACCACGCCTTTGCGCTACCTGGTCAGCCGCCAATTACAGGAAACATAACAATCTCTATTTCATATCCTTCTCCGCGACACGGCTCACAAATATAGCTATTCACAAATTCAATACATTAATAACAGATAGAAACTACAACAGAAGATTTTCATCTATAATCACAACATTTGTTAGTGTCTCATATGGGCCAACACTGTTTGCCGTAAATTCTCTCTATTTGGTAGGCACCCCGTCACAACAGTCCTCGCGACGCCGATGACGCAGCTGACGTCATCCCCGCCGCTCAGGCCGCTATGACGTGTGGCGACCAAATACTCCCACTTATCATCATCACGTTCTTTATATGTACATACATGCACAAACTGAGTTATCAGACAAAAACGGCATCATTACAAAATGAACTCGTAATTCTTCTTGAACAAAATTATTTCTAATCAACGTGAACATGCTTGTAAAATAAAATTCATTACAGTTCATCATCACGGATAACCCAACAGGCTCTTGTAAGAGTTTGCCCTGATGATGAAGATATGGTTAAACCCGTCTTAAGTTTACGTCCCCTCTACACCTAATATCATATTGGGACGGAACCACGGTTTTCTAACCACAGCTAGTCAAAAGTCATGGATCAAACAAGTGACCCGGCGTTATTAATTACATTCTACAAAAGGGGTCTAAAAGCCTAAATGAATCTAGAATGAGCGGGTGTCCAAACTTTACGTCTCACCAACATCTAGGGTCAGCATGAGACAGGACCTCACTTAGAAAGACTCATTCTACTACTGGAGAAGCCTGGGATCAATTCTGCGACGTCTAGCTGGCAAAGCTAGTAGCCTAATCACTACAGGCCACAACAGTGAATTCAGAATAGGCTTCAGAAAGTTGGGGTATACTAGAAGTAAACCCCTCCAAAACCTACAAGCATGTTCATACAAAAATAATACTAAACATAGATTTAACATACCTTTCAATATACTTTCTATTTCCCCGTCACAATGTTGTGTTTACTCTTTACAACTTGACCTGCTGCTAAAGTGTCCGCTTTTTTCAGGGTTTATATATCTATGAATACTACCGGAAAATCATGCCTACTCGTATTACCCTGCTTTGTTCGTGGGGAAGTGGAGATACCGGCCACAAACAAAGCTAGATAGCAAAAATCGAGTAGACCATGGATTTGCGTTCAAATAGTATATTTCCCATAGGAAAAATTGATGAAACGACCCTATAATCAATGACATGACTCCTGTCAAAACGAACACCCACACAACACGTGACGGGAATAAAAATCATATATGGCACAATTTGGCTGTTGGCGATTTTTAGGCAAATTCTATAGGACTCGGCCTTTTAGCGGCCCCCTGTATTGTAAAAACAGCTCTCTATAAACCACTCATGCATACATCGTATGATATGTGCATGACTTGTTCATGGAGCCGCATAGTTTGCGTACCATATTTCACCTAAAATATTTCACTCGCACCGCCCTACCATATATCTACTAAAATAATTTAGATGTGCATAAGCACCAGAGAGGTTTCCTATTCCATCTCGTAACAGCGGTTATGTATTTTTCTGAATTTATATACTAAGTCACCATAAAATTCGGGTTCCGATAGACCTTGTTGCAGAAGAGATTTAAGTCCAATATTGAATTTTGAAATTAAATCAGAATGGCGTCTATAAAATTTTGAAAAGGCTTTGCGTAGTTTATGGTACCGATAACCCTGATTAAGGAGTTTAGCCGTTAATAATTTATTACGAGTGTTGAAGTCAGTAACATGACTACACACTCTAGCAAATCGAATTAATTGCGAAATATAAACGCCATAGGATGGCGCACGAGGAACATCAGCATCCAAAAAAGGAAAATTTACAATCTCAAAATCAAAGTCATCGCGTTTATCATAAATTTTGCACGAAACAAATCCATCTACAATAGAAAGATGTAAATCCAAAAACGGGGCCTCGGTATCAGAAGAATTTGCTTTATTTAACTGAAGTTCTAGGGGGTAAATCTGACTGATCAAACCATCAAAATAGGTATTATCAATATTTAATAAATCATCTAAATATCTAGAAGTAGAGCTAAAAGCTTCAATAATTTCAGATTGGTTATCAATGGAAAGCGACAAAATGAAGTCTCTTTCATAACAATACAAGAACAGATCAGCCACAAGAGGTTGCGCATCGGAATACCCACAATTTGTCTAAATAACTTAGTACCGAATCTAATATAAATATTGTCAAGTAGAAAGGTGAGGGCATCACACACTTTCTGACATGACCAAAGTGTATAATTCTTATGCTCTTTAGAAGTGAAAAATGCATTTCTGACATTACATGCAAGATAGAGAGAATCTTCTCTGTGAAAAGCCCATTCAATTAAATCATTAAGCTTTTCTTTTATAAGATTATGAGGAAGTGTAGTGTAAAGAGTGGAAAAATCGTAGGTAGACAGACTAGAAGCACGAAAATGTCTAGATTTCAATTTATTTAAAACCTCATTCGAATTTTTTATAGACCAAAACAGATTTCTTCCTGATCTTTCAAAGACTTTATCACAATATTTAATTACATGCGTTTTAATAGCAGTAAGACAGGAAGTTAATAATTTAGAAAGTTCAGTGGTAGTGCAAGAGCTAGAATTTGCAATAAACCGTGCTTTGTAAGGTTTTTTATGAAGTTTTGGTAACCAGTATAGCGTAGGAAGCTTGTCTTGGCCTTCGTTAACACACACAGCAAACTTGGTGGCTGAAAGACAAACATGTTTATCTACTATAGCTCTCTCTTCAGCTAAAGGCTGAAGTTCATAGGCCTTAGTACCACCAAGCTCCTGCTTAAGCGTGTTAACATAGTGGAGCCGTCTCTAAGCCTGCCCAGGCAAAGCGGTGCACGTTGCCCCGTCCATGCTTATAATCCCTATTGGTTTCATTGGGCGACCCACACAATTGGAAGCAACGTCTCCAAAATGACCTATACAGTGTTGACGGGGACGTTAAATCTCAAATCAAGCAAAATATGTAAACCAAGGCAACTGGTTATTGAAATTTGAATTTATGACATCTTCAGTAGTGCACCATGTGCAGTCTTCACACTACATATACATATACCTTTGCAGTATAGACGGCGTGTACGGGTGTAGCAGAGACTCGGATAAGCCTGCACATTAACCCATATATGGACTCTACCACCCAGTAAGTTTGGATTGGTCCATTACCTATAACAGGGGTGTCAGGTTTGTTTAATTTTGTGGCAAATTTTACAAAAAGTAAAGTTCTTTAAGAAAAATAGTGAAGACCCAGATCAGACGCGGCGTTCTGCGGCGTCTGATCTGGATCTGCACTGTTTGCCAACGTCCCATGAAAGGGCTGCTAGGTATATATGAGTTAGACCAATATACAATATGGCAAGACGGGCCTCCGTGGCCTAATGGATAAGAAAGCTGACTCTTAATCCTTAGGTCCTTCTCCGTAGTGGTATGATCCTTCGCCAAGTTATGCAATGGAAGGTTTTCGGTGTAAAAAACTCATCCGAAAGTCGTGCGAAGCCCGGCAATGAAACCACGGCCTCTGGTTTATGAGGACACTAGCTTCACCTTTTTGGTACGAGAAACCCCAAAACGGGATACTTGGTAACAGTACAGACCAGATCGGACGTGGCAAAATGTGGTGGCTGATCAGGACCTGCCCTGTCTGCAAACAGTCCAGCTATTTTCCTTGTTTTTAAGATTACACAACCGATCGACCCTAAATTTTGAAATTGACTCTCGCTATAAATAGTATATGGAGGGAGATTGCATTTGGTTGTGACAGATTGTTTTGATTTAAAGGTGCATTATTGAGCTACCGGGTCTCAATTTTTTTTTCTGGTTTTTATCTTCAATGCATACTCCTTTGTCATGTGTACACTTTTGGAGCCAAATAAAGCTTCAGAACTTTGTGAAAATGGTCGTTTTCATTCGTGTTTACCCTTCGCTCTGAACATGTGTTCGGAAATTCTGTTCTAAAAATAAATCTGTCACTTTACACATACATGGCGACCGTATCGTCTCTGAGTGTCGTTACTTATGGCATGGTATTCAGTGTCATATTTTTTTTTCGATTCAGGCATGGCCTAAGCAAACAAGGCCAAAAATGAATGTCGCATAACGTCATATATGGGGATTCCAGTTTTGTCACGAACTAAAAATAGATCTAACTAGTGTTCGAAACCTAGTTAGGGAATACCACTCAAACTCGTTTACCCTGTCATCATAATTGTTTGCATTTTTGCATAAAATGCATTCATTTGTATTGTTTTAAAGAAAAATACCGGCTATATGTATTTTAGTTTTGGAAGCATTTTTTCCAGATAGCTCAATAATGCACATTTAACGACACGTCAAACCTTGTGGGTCATTTTGTGCCGTGCCGTCTCCCATAGAAAGGGAGAAAAAGAAATAGAAGAGATAGTTTTGTTTGTTTGATTTGAGGTTTAACGTCCCCATTAACACTGTAAAGGTCATTTTGGAGACGTTGCTTCCAATTTTGTGGGACTTTTACCCTTCATTGAGATGAAATGACATCTCAAGCCCTGCGGCCCAATGAAATCAAAAGGGTTTATAAGCATGGACGGGCCGACTCGCACCGCATTGCCTGAGCAGGCTTAGATCCTCTAAGATGTTTACCAGTACTCGTGTGCGGGTCGGTTTCAGCTCTGCGTGGAAGCAACATGCAGCCCATCTATTTCTTCAAGTCCCGATGAAGAAGAGATAGTAGAGGAGATTAAAGTCGGGGATAGACGAGAAAGAATGGAAGTGTAGAAATAGAAGAAATAACAACAATTCTCCTCTACCCTTGCCCCTGGAAGGACAGCAGGCCTTATCCAACTATAAGCCAATATCAGTTGGACGCCCAAGTGACGCAAGATAAACGTCACCTTTGCCTCACCCAACCACCCCTAGGTTACATTTTGATACAATACGAGGTAAGAGGCCTTTTTAAAGGCTTATGCGTATAACACAGACTCTGATACAGATGCGAAAGCCTTCGGTGGTCGTACAAGCTACAAGTACATCACGAAAACACGCCATTATAGTTTTGACCCCCCTTCAACCCCACTTTATATTGTAAAACTAGGGTTTTGCAGGGGTAAACCTTATTTTTCTTATTTCTGCTCTAAAATATAGATGTTTGGTATTCGTTAGAGCCGCCTCGATGAGGTGGTGCTAACGTGTATCCACCATCTATATTTTGAGCAGAAATAAATATATAATCTTTTTGTCTTAAAAGTTTCCTTTTTCAGGCGATAAAATTAACAATGTATTTGTATAGGCGTGTTTTCACAATGATATGGCAGGGTTTGCCGTGCTGTGACCAATTTAATTTTCATAACGCCTGAACAGTTCTGTTATGTTTCAAAGAAATATCTACCAGACGCATTTCATTCCGCTCAAACAGCGTTAACGCTTAAAAGAGATGGAACAATTTTACAATACTGAATTTCGTCGGTCAAATAAATGTTTGATATTGAATAAACTTGTATAAATTGACCTAAATCTGAAATTCTAACACAGCGCGCCAATATAGGCAATAGAAAATTACTGTGTTTTAGTATTCTGCAACAAATCACAGCTCGGAAGAGCGTGACGAGTGACGTCATTAATAACTGCCAATTTATGACGTCACTAGTCGATTTTCTTGACGTTAGACGGTGTAACGTCATTTTTTCGCATCGAAAACGTAGAAAAGGATATAAATGCATGTGTTTCAGTCGATAATTTAGCGGGATTTCTTCTAACAATGGCGAAAAAATGTCATATTTTGAAGGAAACAACAGCATTATTGCCGATTTTCAGCGTGTTAGAACGAAATAGATCAGCTCTCGTCTGTGATTTTTAGCAATAAATCACAGTGTGTCGGTCAGTTGTAAGTAGATAAATCACGCGCGCTACGCGCTCGTGATTTGTCTACTTTACAACTGACCTCCAAACTGTGATTTATTACTCAACAAATCACAGCTAGAGCTGATCTATTTCATAAACAATACACATGACTGATTTCGTCATGCACCAGACACAGTGTCATAATTTACCATAACTTACAAATAAATGTAATTTAAACGTTCATGGAAATACGAACGACATCATGGCACGAGCAAAATATAGCTCATTTAAATTTTGCTCGTTACCTGAAGTTGTTCACTATTCTATATGTATGAACGCAACATGTAATGTAACATGTAATTCTAACACAGCGCTCCTTTATAGGCAATGGAAAGGAACTGTGTTTTATTCTGCAACAAATCACGGCAAAGGAAGAGCGTGACGAGTGACGTCATTAAAAATTGCCAATTTATGACGTCACTAGTCCATTTCCTTGACGTTAGACGGTGTAACGTTATATTCTCGCATCGAAAACGTTAGAAAAGGATATAAATGCATGTACCTGTATTTCAGTCGATAAATTTAGCTGGGTTTCTTCTAACAATGGCGAAAAGTTGTCAGATTTTGAAGGAAACAACAGCATTATTGCCGATTTTCAGCCTGTTAGAATCGAAAAAGATCAGCTCTAGTTTGTGATTTGTTGAGTAATAAATCACAGTTTGTCGGTCAGTTGTAAGTAGACAAATCACGCGCGCTACGCGCTCGTGATTTGATCTACTTTACAACTGACCTCAAAACTGTGATTTATTTCTCAACAAATCACAGTTAGAGCTGATCTATTTCTTAATTGAAGTATGATTAACATCGGGTCACGAGCAAAGCAAGTGGACCCTAACCCGAAGTGTTCACGCTTTAATTAACCATTATTACTTATTGCAGTTCTCAATCTGTATGTACATTTCGAGCGATTTGATTGGTTGAAATAAATATTTTATACTTCGATAAATTCCATGAGCAAGAATCTCAGAACTATTTCACGTTTATAACCTGCCCGTTACGAATTTCTATATCAAGTGAATTCAACAGCATTCAATTAAAAGATTGATAATTATTGAAAACGTAAATGTTAGGTAACAAATAAACTGAATTAAAAGACTTGACATTTTTTCGCTTTCAGTGATTACAGCTTCTAATTGAATGATCATTCCGCCGTGACCGTTTGTAAGTTCATTGAAACGCTTTCGAAAGGAATAAAAAATCCATTTTGGTTGCATTTTTAACATTTCGATGACAATGAATTAATTATCGTTCGTTGCTTTTATCGATGCGTGAACTCCGACGAATTACACTCAAATTTAGTGCAGATCGATAAAATCCACAAAAATGATTTTTTAAGGTTTTTACCATATTTTGGCATGGAGGCCATCTTGGTCATACCTGGACAATTCTTGCAGGCTTTCTTTCCCCTATTGCCAGGAGGCTGCATATGAAATTTAAATGAAATCGGTCCGGTTGTTTTAGAGAAGATGTTTGAAAAGGTTGGACGACGCATGCCTACCACCCCACAAGTTCCACACGAGCCTTTGGCTCAAGGGAGCTAAAATAAAATAAATATATAAATGAATGCAACATTTGTGTCGGGGTGATGAGTTAGGAGGCCTTCATGCGGACTGAACAAATTATTTGTCTAAATCGCGACGGAAGTAAGGGCGAGGATTGTGGCCACGTAAAATCGATTTAAGCCCCCCCAGTGGAATTCGTTTCCGCTGACCGTTCCAAGGCGGTTCTTCTGTCGCGGTTTATTTTTGTTATGGTTTGTCTTTGGGTGTTTGTGTCGCTTATGTTATTTTATTTTGGATAGCCTGTTGTCCATTTTGTGGGAAAGTATCTGTCTTTTTGGCTTTCCGCTGTTGGTGTTTCCATTAGGGTCTGTTGTTTCATGTTTGTGTGCCTTTCCCTTTGGTGTCTCTGATGGGAGCTGTGGGTTGATTGTATCGATTCCGGATCATTGCCTCCACTTCTATGTTTCAAGTATGACTTAAATGGCCACTTCTGCAAAAGCTGATCACGGCTTTATGATACATTTCAACAATAATATAATGTTATTAATCAAGCCTTTCGTATTGGCCCAGGTACAGGTCCGAGGTCTGCTGCATTGGCCTGTAACTGGGTGAATACGAAATTACTAGATTAATGACAATTTTATTAATTGACACAATTAACAAAACATGATTATTGATTTTTTGACCTCACTTGACCTCAGTCAATATTGGTTGACCTGGTGTCATTACGGATGACCTCCAATCAATACCGGATGGTCAATTAATAATCCATAATTAATTGTTGCAAAAGTGGCCGATAGTTCATAGTACTAGTACATGTAAATCAGCTTGACCTACCCGGCATCACATTCAAATATCCATTGAATTAACACCCCTCTAAACCCCACTTTATAAGAAGAAAAGTGGAAATACGTGTTTATGACTTATTTTTTCTTGTTTCTACTCCAAACATATATTATGGATACTCGTTAGAACTGCCGATAAGACAGTTCTAACGAGCATTCACGACCTATGTTTTGAATATAAGGAAGAAAAAAAAAATCATCAGGATAACAACAGTTTTGGAAATATGAAACAATGGCTATTTCAAACGGATGCGTAATCGTAATAGGGAAATGAAGAACCCTTTAAAATTCATTTAGTCCGTGAAACCACTCCTTAAACCTCACTTTATACAGAGAAAACTGGGGTTTACGGGGTATTCAACGTTTTTTCTTATTTCTGCTCCAAGTTACAGGCTGTTATTAGGACCGCATCGATGGGGCGGGTCTAACGAACATCCACAGCCTATGTTTGCAGTATGATTAAGAAAAATATCACGGTCTTTCACCAGAAAAGTAGCCACTTTGGAGATGTCATTAGTAAAACATATACGTTTGAAATAATGGCGTCGAACATGGTGTCAGAAATGATAAATTTTGGGTAAAAATTACAACATATTTCTTATTTCTGCTTTCAACATAGTTTGTGGGTGCTCGTTAGATCCGCGTAAATGAGGCGGTTCTAACGAATACCCACAATCTATGTTTTTGAGCAAAAATAAGGTCGATGATGTTTACCCCTCTAAACCCCAGTTTTCTCTATATAAAGTTGGGTTTAGGGGTGTTCATTTCACGGACTTGTTCACGGGATGAACCCCTTAAACCTCACTTTATACAGAGAAAACCGTAGTTTGCGGGGTATTCAATGTTTTCCTCATTTCTGCTCCAAGATATAGGCTGTGGCTACGCATTAGAACCGCCTCGATGAGAAAAATATCACGGATTTTCATCGGAAAAGTAACCACTTTGGCGGTGTGAAAAAAAGTATAAGTCGCACGGGGGTTATGAAAGCGGGTAAAGTTGGATAAACATGATCTTCCTGATTATCACCATTAAAGAGAGACTCTGGGCACCAACATCTATGTTCGTTCTAACAATGAGAAAAATATAACAGAATTTGATCAAAATAAATACAAAAGTACAATGCATTATGGAATGTGGGTGTGTTATCTTACTGTGTTTCCAAACATTTTACATCCACCCCCTTTCCGCCCCCGCCTATCCCCGCCCCTACTTAACAACTCATATATCAGTCTTCAATCGAAAACGCATTGCATATAATATATTCCGTTTCTTATTTTGAAGAGTGTACCATACCGAATATTTACTTTTATACGTTTCAAATAAGTGATGATTTGAAGATTTCATTAACAGACACGATTTTGATTATTTTAGTTGGAAAGATTTCAGGTATTTTATTGACAAAAGAAGATAGTTTCACACAATATTCTGATATAACAAGACGTTTATTTTTAAAATCCGTTTTAATTTAGATTGGAGGTCGATAGTTTAATCGATTTAAGATAATTTAGACAATTTAATGAAATTGATTCTTACATAAACTGCTCAGTTTATTAATTCAAACACGTTTGAGTTAAGTGAGAAAATAAGCGGTAAAGTCTGTAAACATCACGACAATACATCCGTGCGGCATAGTGCACAAAATGGCCACTTTTCTGATGAAAATCCGTGATATTTTTATGCCCCCCCCCCCCTCCCCACGTGAATCTTTGATTGGGGGGCATATAGTATTTGCCCTGTCTGTCTGTTGGTTTGTCGGTCTGTCCGTCACAAAAACTTTAACCTTGATCATAACTTCAAAAGTATTTGGCCTAGCCCCATGAAACTTCACACACTTATTCACCATCACAAGGGCTACATTCTGAACAAGGGCTATAACTCTAATGTCACTTTTGGCTTAATTATCTACCCTTGAAATTTTGCAAAAACCCAGAAATTGGCTCCCACGGGGGGGGGGCATTGGTCGCCTATAGTGACAGCTCTTGTTTTTCTTATTTCTACTAGACATATGTTGTAGGTGCTCGTTAGAACCGCCTCATTGAGGTGGTTCTAACAAGTACCCGCAACCTATGTCTTGGAGCAGCAGAAATAAGAAAAATAATGTATATTTTCTCTATATAAAGTGGGGTTTAGTTGGGTGTTATTTCACAGATTTGTTCACGTGATGAATACACAAGACCCGCATTGTACTCAACCCCTGGCTAGAAACGATACACTACTTTATTTTGACACGTCAGTATGACATTAAAAAGTCCTTGTAATGAACTGCCCTGTAAACACCACTTTGTAATGAGAAAACCTGGGTTAACAGGGTTTTATGCTATTTTTTCTTATTTCTACACTAATACAAAGGGTGTAGGCCTCACTTAGGCCGTTCAAACGAGAACCTACAGCTTATATCCGGACTTAAAATAATAATATATACATGTATGCTATTGTTTTTATTTCCGCACCAAAACATAATGGTGAAAAGGGTGAAACAGGAAAACGTACAGGGGACATTTAAAGTTTGTTTGTTTTATTTGATGTTTAACGTCCCCGTCAAAACTCTATATAGGTCATTTTGGATACGCTACTTCCAATTTCGTGGAAGCATCATGCAGCCCTTTTATTTCTTCAAGCCCTGATGGGCTGGCATGGGGTTACATTGAGGTTAAATGACATTTAGTGAGGTTTTTATCCTCTTAAACAACAATTCACCTACTTAGATAGAAGCAGATTAGACAAATTGCTTGTTTCTGAACTATGCAGCTACTTTACCCAAATGCCAATTTTAAATGCAGGAATCAAAACTGACCACATATGTGTAAAACTTAAAATAAACATTGAATCTACAAAAAGGACATGGGAGATAGAAAATGAATACAAGCATTTTAAAGACAGAATTTATAATTAAAAATAGCAAAATAATCAAAGCAAATGATCTGAGAGGTATGCACAATTGGAGGGGTTAGCGCAAGAAGGGGCTTTAGTCACATTTTTATTACAAACGCGAGAAAAACGCGAAAAACAAAATATTTTGCAAAATTTTCATATCTTTTGTACTTGAATTTAAATAAATTCTTCTGATGTATTATGTCATCTGAAATGGTGCAGAAATCGCATAAACAGTTCTG
This sequence comes from Lucinisca nassula, assembly GCA_963580285.1. NCBI lineage: Eukaryota > Metazoa > Mollusca > Bivalvia > Lucinida > Lucinidae > Lucinisca > Lucinisca nassula. Next base: position 134,502,747 of record OY757018.1, on the reverse strand, counting down.
AGTATATCGCAGATATTCATTTGTTACAATAATCGTTTAGGGCAAGAAGGGGCCTAAGTCCAAGATTTATTCGACTTAGGCACCTTCTTGCACTAAAAATACAACAACGTTTTCTCTATTAAAAACAGAAACCTATATTATTAAGTTGAGAATGTATATTTTATCGTATCACGACTTTTGATTAGTTTATTATTACAAAAATCTGAAACAAATGAACAAATGAACAATACATACAATGGAAACTCAAAGCTTTATGTGGTAAAACGGACTTAGACCCCTTTTTGCACCTAAGATACGACATTGAACATAGGACCCTACCACAATTTTATAAACCGTTATTTTTAATGCCAGTAAAGAAATAAGGTATAACAAATTGTATTTCAGATTGTAAGTCTTGATATGATGTATCTGAAAATGATAGTTTCTCAGATTTTTAAAAAAATGGATTTGGGCCCCTTCTTGCACTAACCCCTTCAATTGAAATTAATTGTACTAATTTTGTTTGATTTGAGGTTTAACGTCCCCGTCAACACTGTAAAGGTCATTTTGGAGACGTTGCTTCCAATTTTGTGGGACTTTTACCCGACATTGACATGAAATGACATCTCAAGCCCTGTCGCCCAATGAAACCAATAGGGTTTATTAGCATGGACGGTCCACCTCGCACCGCAGTTCCTGGACAGGCTTAGATCCTCTAAGCGGTTTACCAGTACTAGTGTGCGGGCCGGATTCAGCTCTGCGTGGAAGCATCATGCAGCCCATATATTTCTTCAAGCCCCTATGGGCGGGGGCTATAATTGTACTAAGAAACAAGCCGTTAGGAAGAATATCATGAAAGAAATGGTATTAAAAAGGGGCTATAATTGTACTAAGAAACAAGCCGTTAGGAAGAATATCATGAAAGAAATGGTATTAAAAATGAAGAAAAGGAAAAAGAGCTCATTGAATAAAACACAAACATAGTATCCAACAAGAGAGAGGTATGCTGGCAAATGAACTACATAAACGTGTTGATGAATAAATTAGGGTGTGTGTGTGGGGGGGGGGGGGGGTCAGAAGCAGAAGGGGAAAAAGCAAATAATATTTTTGAAGCCTTGAATTTTTTATATTTTTCTTTGGCTTGACTCTCTGTGATCTACCTGTCGGTTATCTTAAGCTTCGTCTTGGAGTGTGTGTAACCAGCTATGCATCACGAAAACACGCTTATATAATTCCTACCCCATTGAACCCCACTTTTATACAGTAAAACTGGGGTTTACAGGAGTAAACCTTATTTTTCTTATTTCTGCTCCAAAATATAGATTGTGGGCACTCGTTAGAACCGCCTCGATGAGGCGGTTCTAACAAGTAGCCAAAATCTATATTTTGAGCAGAAATAAGAAAAAATATCCCATTTTGTTATCTCAAAATGTTCGTTTTTTTCGGCGGCAAAGTTAACAATGTATTTGTATAGGCGTGTTTTCGTAATGGAGCCCTCGTCTTTGTTTCATCACAGTTACTTAATTTGATTTGTATTTCAGGTTTTTCCCATTTGTATCTAATTCTGTGATGGCCCATTGACTTAGTGAGTTGCCTTCAGGTGGACCAACTGTTTTGTGTGTTGTAAATAATATTGGCATCTGGAGTAAAGTTGGCCACTGAAACTCCCCAGTACTTCTCGCTCCTGACCGTCCAATATTGTTTATTTTTAATGCAGCGTACATCAACCATAGTGCAGTTTATATTTTACTTTTGGTCCTTTGAGATCAGCGTGAATATTCTGAGAAATCAGAAATAAATTATTGGTTTAGTCTCATATTCTAGACAGGTTTTTAATTATTTGGACCCCATTTTGATTTATATCAGTCTTTGAATCGACTGCCTATTCGAAATTCGCAAAATTGCAGTATGTTTCCTCCGGCTTTCTTTGCGGATCACTACAGGGTCACTGATGAGGCTTTATTAGCCGAAACTGCGTAGTATGACCCATCTTCTTTCTTATGAATGTTTCCATAGCTCTTAAAGGAACTCATTTTTGATTTGTATTGTTGGATTTTCCGATGGGCTTTTCATGTTGTATGTGCTTATGGCTGTGCATTATTATTGTTATTTATTAATTGACTATCAATTATTAATCGGAGATCATCCGTATTAACACCATGTCAACCATTATTAACTGAGAAATCAATAATCACGTTTTTTTCAATTAATATGTCAATTAATGAAATTGTCATTAATCAAGTAATTTCGTATTGACCCAGTTACAGGTCCTCAGTCAACTGCATTGGCCTCGGCCTTCGGCCTCGGGCCAATACAGCAGACCTCGGACCTGTACCTGGGCCAATATGAAATTACTTGATTAATAACTAATATTATTTAATTTACAATACCCGTGCCTGTTGCACCGTAATCACCTCTTTATGGGAGATGGGAACTGGTTGTTATGCTGTTTGTGTTTCGTTTATATCCTGTTGTGTTTTCGTCATTGTTTGTTGATCTTACTCTTGGTGCCATTGGTAGGATGTAATCTTTGATTGTGGCTTTTCCTGGGCATCTATAATTTTTGGAGGTGAGGATGAGGGTTGGGATCCCGTAAAGTAGACTTAATCTACTTCTAATTTTTACTGACCGTGCCAAGTCTGTGCTTTTGCTGTGGTTCCTTCCCGTTTAATGTTTGTTATGTTGGTGATTATGAAGTTTTTCATTTGCAATTACGTTTGCATTATCTGAGTCACCACCTGTTTTGAAAAGAGCTGCTGGCTCGGTTTACCACCTGTCTATTTTGTTTACTGTCTCAACTCCATGTTTCGACTTCTTTCCCTTGTGATATTGGGGTTGGAGGGATTCGGAATCTGATAATATCAGTTCCGGATCGTTTCCATATTCACATTACGAAACCACGCCTATACAAATACATTTCCACCTTTATTGCCGAAAAAATGAAATTTTTAAGATGAAAAAATGTTATATTTTTCTTATTTCTGCTCAAAATATGGATTGTTGGTACTGGTTAGAACCGCCACATCGAGGCGGTTCTAACGAGTAGCCACAATCTATATTTTGGAGCAGAAATATGAAAACTAAGGTTTACCCCTGTAAACCCCAGTTTTACTATATAAAAGTGGGGTTCAATGGGGTCAAAATTATATAGGTGGGTTTTCGTGATGAGTTACTCAGGCAACACTATAAAGCAGTTAAAAAGGATAATGGAGAAAACACAACTTCTAACAAAGATATTTTAAAAGAACAATACAACTTTTGTAAAGAATTGTATAAAGACGATGGCATCCCAGAAAAACCAATGGAAGCTTGCACAAAAGATATAGATAACTTAAATACATTAACCAAGGGAGAAGCAGCATTATTAGAAGGCGAAATCGATTAATTTGAACGTAAACTTCTATATTAAATATGGACGACATATGTCTCCAGGTTCAGATAGTATATCTGTTGAATTTTAATAAATTTTCTTGGGGGATATCACACCTATGCTAGTAAGATCATTGAATTCGACTTATTGCATAGCTGAACTTTCAGTATCATAAAAAGGGAAATACTCAGTTTTATATCTAAAAAAAAGATGATAGAAAACAATTATCCAAATAGAGAGCTATTAGTTTATTAAGTACATAATACAACGTCTTGACTCATATATTAAACATTAGAAAGTTATTAGTTTATTAAATACATAGTACAACGTCTTGACTCATATATTAAACAGGTTGAAAAAAGTTACGGGAAACTAATACATACCGACCAATCTGTTTATATCAAAACACATAATATAAATTTTAAAATAGGACTTGTTTAAGCTGTAAACGATTACCTTGAAGAAGGAATCAGATAAGGAGCAGTTTTTTTTCTAGAGTTTCAAAACACTTTTGATACCGATGTTCAAAACTTTATGATTAATGTACTAACGAAATTAAATTTGGAGCCTCCTTTGAAAAATGGATTGGAATTATGTATAAATATGTAGAATCCTGTATAAATAATAACGGACCTCCAAACATCTTCCATTAAGAAAGGTAAGGCAATGCTGTCCTTTAAGTACATTATTGTTTCTATTGGTGGTTGAAGTGTTAGCTGCTAACATTTGGAAACTACTTAGAAATATATAAATGCAATGACTGCAGCACGCAATTTTGTAAACTCATTTTCCGATATAAAAATAGGGTACAACATAGATGCTATACGACAGACTGCATGCGTGGTAGTTAACCCAATCAAGGTTGACAACTTTGCTTCTCTGTTTAATTGCACACCGGTTGGTCAGCCTCAGATTCTATGACGGTTCCAGCGTAAAGGCTTACTGAGAATTCAAGTGTATCTAATTTTATGTAATTTTGGTTGGTTCATGATGCTCTGTCTCTGGTCGGGCCCATCAGAGTCTAACTGTTGGCCTTCTTTTGCTCCAACATTTCAGTGGTTTCTTGCTCTCGAGTCCTCATCGTTGTTTCATCTCTGTGGTTGTTTTATTTTTGTGTTCACGGATATGTTACACTGATGAGTTAAGAGGCCTTCATGCAGACTGAACAAATTATTTGTCTAAATCGCGATGGAAGTAAGAGTGAGGATTGTGACCACAATTAACCCCCACCCCCACCACCCCACGTGGAATTTGTTTCGCTGACCGTTCCAAGGCGGTTCTTCTGTCTCGGTTTATTTTTGTTATGGTTTGTCTTTGAGCGTATTTATCGCTTAATATATTATTTTGTTTTGGCCAGCCAATCGGTCATTTTTTAGGAAAGTAACTGTCCTTTTGGCGTTCCGCTATAAATGTTTCCATTAGGTATAGTTGTATCGATTCCTGATCATTGCCTTCACTTCTATTTTTATATAGGATGAAAATCAACATGTGCGGTGTAGATAAACAGATTTGGATCTCTCAGCTTGGAGATTCAGCCACCAAGTTTGCTGTATGTGTTACAGAAGACCAAGATAAGGCTTCCTATGTTATTTTGGTTGCCTAACATACACAGCACGGTTTATTGCAAATTCAAGCTCTTGTACCACCACTGAACTCTCCAAATTATTAACACCATGTTTTGCTGCCATCAGGAAGCATGTGATCAAATATTGCGACAAAGTCTTTTAAAGGTCAGGTAGAAATCTGTTTAGGTCTATAAAAACCTGATGAAGTTTTAAATAAACTGAAATCCAGACCTTTTCATGCTTCAAGTCTGTCTACTTATCATTTTTCCATCCTTTACACTACACTTCCTCACAATCTTATAAAAGAAAAACTTTTTTCACCTCTGAAAAGCATAACATTATTCGCCGGTGGGTCTTGCCTCAGATTCTATGACGGTTCCAGCGTAAAGGCTTACTGAGAATTGGGGAGTATCTAATTTTATCTAATGTTGGCTGGTGCCTGATGCGCTGTCTCTGGTCGGGCCCATCGGAGTCTAACTGTTGGTCTTCTTTTGCTCCAGCATTTCAGAAGTTTCTTGCTGTTGTTTCTTTTCAGTGGTTGTTTTATTTTTGTGTTCACGGAGATGTTGCACTGATGAGTCAGGAGGCCTTCATGCGGACTGAAAAAATATTTGTCTACATCGCGCCGGAATGAAGGGCGAGAATGTGGCCAAGTTAAATCGATTTAAGCCCCCCCCCCCCCCGTGTGGAATTCGTTTCCCTCATTACGAAAACATGCCTATACAAATACATTCTACATTTTATCTACGAAAACTCGATTTTTTGGATGAAAAATTGTAATATTTTCTTATGTCTGCTCAAAATATAGAAAATAGAACCCCCTTTTCAAAGTTTTATTGACGTCATTCTGATTTATTCTCAAAATTGGACTTAAATCTCTTCTGCAACAAGGTCTATCGGAACCCGATTTTATGGTGACTTAGTATATAAATTGAGAAACATAATAACCGCAATGACTTCAGCACCAAATTTCGTAAAATCATTCTTCGATATACAAATATTGGGTACAATATAAATGTTATACGACCGACTGCATGCATGGTAGTAAACCCAATCACGGTTGACAACTTTTCTTCCCCCTTTAATTGCACGCCGGATGGTCAGGCCTCCGATTCTATGACGGTTCCAGCGTAAAGGCTTATGTTGGTTGATACCTGATGCTCTGTCTCTGGTCGGGCCCATCGGAGTCTAACTGTTGGTTTTCACTTGCTCCAGCATTTCAGTGGTTTCTTATTTCTCTGTGGTTGTTCGATTTTTGTGTTCACGGAGATGCTGCACTCCTGTGTTAGGAGGTCTTCATGCGGACTGAACAAATTATTGTCTTAATCGCGACGGAAGGGATTGTGTCCACGTAAAATCGATTTAAGCCCCCTCCCCACTTGCGCTGATATATAAACTATCCCCAATAGCCACGATAGCGCAGTGATCAACGCGTTCGACCAATGGTCGAGAGATTGTGCGTTCGAATCCGGCCACCCGTATCGAGGTGTGTCCTTGGGCAAGACACGTAATGACACCGTAGGGCAGGGAGACATTTTACGGCCACCACACATTCCCAGACACCAGCAGTGAAATCTTGAAAATCTAATTAATACTGAACGGTATCAATGCAAACATTAAAAAGAAATTTAAACCCTTCGTGTCGCCAATGTATTAATGATCTCCTAAGTAAGACAAGGAATTATTATTATTGTTTAGAAGTACGCAGAATAGATCCAACAATGAGAAATACTGGACCAAACTTTTCCCAGACCGCCCCTCTTGGACAAAAATATATAAAGGTTAAAAACAAAAGATAAATAAAACCAGAGAATTTCATTTTAAATTTGGCTGAAAGAGGATAAAACTATACCTAACGCTTTACCTAAAACCTGGAAATAAACACTAATACATGTAATTAATACTGGGCTGTATCAATACAAAAGTTAAAAAAAAAAAAAAAAAAAAAATAACCATTTTTAGCAATCAATAAGAATTGTGTTGATTATCTCACAAGCACCGCGAGAGATTTTTATAAATAATTGTCAAGATGTATTCAATAATGATCCCACAATAAGAAATCAGAAGTTAAATAAAATAACTATAACTTATTGCAACCGGGTTGAACAAAATAAAAGTGACGGCAATGATCAGGAATCGATACAATTAACCACACCTCCCATCAGAGACACCAAAGGGAAAGAACACAAACATGAAATAATTAGACCGTTATGGAAACATCAATAGTGGAAAGCCAAAAGGACAGTCACTTTCCCACAATATGGTCAATTCAATTGGCTATCCAAAACCAAAAAATATAAGCGATACACATACTTAAAGACAAACCATAACGACAATAAGTCTCTGTTTTACGTCTTCTTGACACCGAGGCGAATAAATTCTACGATAGTTCTAATCAGTTATATGATGCGGCTCTCTTAACTAGAGGCTATACTCAGCATACTCTCCGTCCTTACATTGATTCTGAAATTAATCATAAACGCCATTTCTTCAAAATATCCTTCATTAATAAGGGTATGGATTTCATAGATTTGCCCAGTATCTTCCGTGGGAGATCGTTGCTTTCTTCCATTCCTGTTTATTTTCAAAATACTGAAACACCTATAATTTGCTATAGATAACAAACCTGTTAGATCTATCATTTTTAATTTCAATAAACTTGTTTCAGATCTTGATATTGATACTAATACTCCTGATTCATGTGATTGTAAAAACTCAGGGTATTGCTATCCTGCTGCTGGTCATGTAATTACTGGCAATTTGAAAATTATTCCTGATTCTAGGATAAGGAATATAATTTCTAAAGAACCGAAATATCGGTTTCCTTCTAACATTGATTTCAGTAAATGTAGAGATGAAATCGCTGCTTCCTTGAATGAATTCGGTAATCGATGGTGTAAGCGAGTGTATGTTGAGCATAAAGCCCTTAAGGACTGGAAACTTAGCATTTTAAAATAAGTGAATATAAACGCATTTCTTTCTATTCTCAAAATACTAACTTATTACCTCCTAAGCCCAAGACGTCTTTACGTCATCTTAAACTAGGTATTCAAGAATTTCATAAGAAGTTTGTTTTGGCCCCTGCAGACAAGGCCGCTAACAACGTCGTCGTTGTGTGACGGCTCAACTATGTTAAAACGCTTAAGTATGAGCTTGGTGGTACTAAGGCCTATGAACTTCAGCCTTTAGCTGAAGAGAGAGCTATAGTAGATAAACATGTTTGTCATTCAGCCACCAATTTTGCTGTGTGTGTTACCGAAGGCCAAGACAAGCTTCCTTCTCTATACGGGTTTAACAAAACTTCATAAAAGACCTTACAAAGCACGGTTTATCGCAAATTCTAGCTCTTCCACTACCACTGAACTTTCTAAATTATTAACTTCCTGTCTTACTGCTATTAAAACGCATGTGATTAAATATTGTGATAAAGTCTTTGAAAGATCAGGAAGAAATCTGTTTTGGTCTATTAAAAAATTCGAATGAGGTTTTAAATAAATTGAAATCCAGACATTTTCGTGCTTCAAGTCTGTCTACTTACGATTTTTCCACTCTTTATACTACACTTCCTCATAATCTTATAAAAGAAAAGCTTAATGATATAATTGAATGGGCTTTTCACAGAGAAGATTTTCTCTATCTCGCATGTAATGTCAGAAATGCATTTTTCACTTCTAAAGAGCATAAGAATTATACACTTTGGTCATGTCAGAAAGTGTGTGATGCCCTCACCTTTCTACTTGAAAATATTTATATTAGATTCTGTACTAAGTTATTAAATTGTGGGTATTCCGATGGGTACGAATTGCGCATCTCTTGTGGCTGATCTGTTCTTGCATTGTTATGAAAGAGACTTCATGTTGTCGCTTTCCATTGATAACCATTCTGAAATTATTGAAGCTTTTAGCTCCACTTCTAGATATTTAGATGATTTATTAAATATTGATAATACCTATTTCGTTGGTTTGATCAGTCAGATTTACCCCCCAGAACTTCAGTTAAATAAAGCAAATTCCTCTGATACCGAGGCCCCGTTTTTGGATTTACATCTATCTATTGTAGAGGGGTTTGTTTCGTGCAAAATTTATGATAAACGCGATGACTTTGATTTTGAGATTGTAAATGTTCCTTTTTTGGATGGTGATGTTCCTCGTGCGCCATCCTATGGCGTTTATATTTCGCAATTAATTCGACTTGCTAGAGTGTGTAGTCATGTAACTGACTTCAACACTCGTAATAAATTATTAACAGCTAAACTCTTTAATCAGGGTTATCGGTACCATAAACTACGCAAAGCCTTTTCAAAATTTTATAGACGCCATTCTGATTTAATTTCAAAATTCAATATTGGACTTAAATCTCTTCTGCAACAAGGTCTATCGGAACCCGAATTTTATGGTGACTTAGTATATAAATTCAGAAAAAAATATAACCGCAATGACTTCAGCACCCAATTTCGTAAAATCATTCTTCGATATAAAACGATTGGGTACAACATGGATGTTATACGACAGACTGCATGCATGGTAGTTAACCCAATCACGGTTGGCAACTTTGCTTCCCTCTTTCACGCCGGTGGGTCAGGCCTCAGATTCTATGACGGCTCCAACGTAAAGGCTTATTGAGAATTAGAGAGATCTTATTCTTGGTAATGTTGGTTGGTGCCTGATGCTCTGTCTCTGGTCTGGCCAATCGGAGTCTAACTGTTGGTTTTCTTTTGCTCCAGTATTTCAGTGGTTTCTTGCTGTCGAGTCCTCGCCGTTGTCTCACCTCTGTAGTTCTTTGATTTTTTGTGTTCACGGAGATGTTGCACTGATGAGTTAGGAGGCCTTCATGCGGACTGAACAAATTATTTGTCTAAATCGCGACGGAAGTAAGGGCGAGGATTGTGGCCACGTAAAATCGATTTAAGCCCCCCAGTGGAAATCTTTCCACTGACCGTTCCAAGGCGGTTCTTCTGTGGCGGTTTATTTATGTTGTTGTTTGTTACTTACTGTGTGTATCACTTGTGTTTATTTATTTTGGATGGCCATATGGCCATTTTGTGGGAAAGTAACTGTCCTTATGGCCTTCCTTTGTTTAGGTTTCCATTATGGTCTGGTCGCTTAATGTTTGTGCTTCTTTCCCTTTGGTGTCTGTGATGGGTGGAGTAAGGTAATTGTATCGATTCCTGATCTTTGTTTTACTTCTACTTTCCTTATCCTGACACTTACAGGGTGCAGTGACATTTCTATTCTGCCACATATGGGTAGTTTTGACATCTATAACTACCTGACATCTGCTGATCTTTGGTTGCCACTTTTTGTTATATTTTAAATTTTACAAGTTTTTGTTTATTTTCCCATAAACACAAGTATTAACCCATTTATGCTGAATGGATTCTTCCAGCCTTATCATTTGGAAAAGTCCATTATTCCTTTTAGGCTGTCAGGTAAGTGCTATCTTAAAGTTTTACCATAAATCGTTGTATCTTTCACGCAAAATGTGAAGATCCTAATGAGACGCCGCATCTGGATCTCCACTGTTTGCCTATGTCCCATAAAAGTGACATCAGGCTTAAATGGGTTAATAAATATTTATGAATATGCAAAATAGCTCATTTGCATATTTGTATTAACTAAAAGCTGAAGGTTCATCATATTCATTGGTATCAAGGTTGCTAATCTGTATTGACCGTAAGTGTTGATTTGATCAATTTACTGTGAGTACCCACACTTTATTATTACCAAAGGTTGCCATGGAAACGGAAGGTTTCAAAATGCACAACTAATAGGTTTTTTGCTTAAAAAGTATTTTAATGTAACCAGCAGGTCCGAGAGAACCATTTGAAAAGAACTGGGTTTGTTGAGAGCACATAGGCTTAAATTACCTGCTATTCAATAATGCATATCGCCATTGAGTTGAAGTGGGTGGGGGTAACAAAAGGCCCTGTAAAAAAACTGCACCACTTTTGAATCTGGCATACACACTTTTTTACTTCTGTATAATGATACTATTACCTGATATTACGTGGAATTTTTCTACCATGCCGATTGAAAAAAAATCTCATCTAGACCCATTTATTGCTGTGGCCCTCCTGCTAACCTCCTAAACCCTTAGGCCAATTAAGCTTAAACTTCACAGGCATATTGCCTACGTGGCTACCAGCCAAAATAGCTAAAATGTTTCCGCTCTGATGAACAAGATGGCCACCAGAGCTAAAAACAGAAAAAAATCTTTAAACACCTTGGTCCGATTTCATTCAAACTTCATAGGAATGTTGCTTAGGTTATCCCTTACCAAATAAGCTAAAACGGTTCTGCTCCTAAACCCTTGGATTTCGGTAACCCCGTACAAAAATAACTAAGGCAGTTCTTTTCTTGTGGTTAATTATTGTTATAGTTTGCCTCAGCATGTATTATAAGAATCTTATATGGGTGTGAGGGGTGGATGAAAAAATCCGTCCCGAGGGGCACTGTCCGGCATCACGACATATTGAATTCTTTTTCTTGCATACCTTCCATTTCTTAAAGCGGATTTTAATGCTGCAGTCACTTGGGTTACCAACGTCCGCCATATTGTGTTGACACTGCAGGAATGTTTAGTGACGTTGCTGTGACGTCAACCTTAACGACGGCGCATACGAGGTCGTAATCTAACCGTGCATTTATCAAACACGCGATTATATTCGATTTTAGGTCGGAACACCAGGGTCAGAACATACATTTCTATCCCAGGGTAAAATCACGGATTTCCTTGTCTGGTGTGCAAGAAGAATTGTTACACGTAATATGTCTTTATTTCGGATAGCCGTTTGGCCATCTTATGGGGACGTAGCTGGTGCTTTTGGATTTCCGCTTGTGACGTTTCCATTTTGATTGGTTCCCTTGTCGTAAATGTCTCCGCTAGGTGGCTACAACAACGTTATGTGCGTACCGAAGGGAAGGTAATAACGCAGGGGTACCGTTCTAGCTTGTGACGTTTCCAATATGGTGAAGTTGTTTTATACCGGTGTTCCTTTCCCTCTGGCGTCTTGGATGGAAGGTTTGAGGTAATTGTATCGATTCCATTTCACAAGAGTAAATATTATTTCCTTGTTCTTGCTCAAAACAGGCAGGAGGTAATCGTACACTCTTTGTGTGAAATATCACAAAGTTTTACTGAAAAATATCCGTTGTTAAGATATACCTGAACGGGCCGTTTCACTATTTCACGCAAAGGTGTAACATCTTAACGCTCTGCATGCTGGTTATTATTTTCAGCAGACATATTGAAATTATACGTTTCTTATTTTTCTCAGACAACAAGGTTATATATTTCATTGTAGAAGCCTCCGTGGTGTAGTGGTTACGCTACTCGCCATGCATTACGAAAACACGCCTATACAAATACACTGTAACCTTTATCGTCGAAAAATAAAGATTTTACGATGATCAATTGTGATATTTTTCTTATTTCTGTTCAAAATATAGATTGTTGGTACTCGTTAGAACCGCCTCGATGAGGCGGTTCTAACGAGTACCCACAATGTATATTATAGAGCTTTTAGAGTTTTATTATATAAAAGTGGGGTTCGAGATGGTCAAAATTATATAGGCGTGGTTTCATGATGAAAAGCAGGGATCGCAGGATCGACCCCGGGCTTCTCCAGACTTTTGGATGAGTCTTTAAACCGAGGTCCCGTCTCCGTATGAACTTAGCTGTTGGTGCGACGTAAAACTCTAACACTCACGCACTCACATATTTCATGCAATATGCATGGTAAACCAAATCCTGTTTTCTTGGGAAATTAAGAAAAATATCACAATTTGTCGTCTGCTGAAATAGCCCAGAAACCGGTAAGGGTTTATGTACATTTGGTTGAATGCCTATTATGTTTATTTTGTTATTTAAATATCAATGCTATCTCTGTTAATAAACATGCAACACAAACCCGTGTTATGGTTTATAAACTTATTTTAAAATAAAGCACTGTATACATGCAACACAGGCCCGTGTTATGAACTCTGAAAATCCCAATATGCATGTACATGGAGTTATCAGGGTTAGCTTTTCTTATTTTTGCTTTGACTGAGGGTAATCGACGGTTCCCCAAAACACCACCAGCGTATCTATGTTGCTAAACATCAGAAGCTCTGTCTTACAAAAGGCGTGCTAATTAGATAACTATAAGCACTCGTGAGAATAATAAATCATTTTTGGAGGAATCATAACTTCTGCTGCCACAGTTTTGACACAAATTTATTCTAATATTAACACGCGAATTATATTTTCATCACTCAAACACTTATTATAATGGACTGGTCTTGAAAATACAATTAACCACCACTCAAAGATCAGGGAATATCAGCAAAATAATTAGGTCCTTAAATATATTATACTTTGATCTGACAGACCACTGTTGTTGGTACATTATTACCGGATTGAGTATGCTAAACGGTCAAGGCAAGCGATTCCATATTCAAGGTCTAATTAGATCTAGTACCTTGCCAAGGATGCCACTCACCAGGTGTAATGTCAAGGTGATCCGCATTCAGTGCTATTTACAATGATGATGCTCATTGCCCCTGTCGGCCAAGGCCCATCTCATATAAGGTTTGGGTTTTTGCTTAGGGAGAGGGAGTCTTTATATATGACTGACCATGATCAGCACCGCGCAGTCTAGCACTGAACTGTGTCCCTACTGGTCTCTGATGGCTGACCCCAAGTCGCGATGTAGTATTTTGCAGTCAACCCTGACTAGTATGTTAATGAAATAGAGAAGTACGAGGGATGTTCGAAAATAAATTCTTATTTCTACCTGGAGACTTCAAATTTCAAGTTAGCCCAAAAGTGCTTATTTCATGCCCTCGAAGTACACCCGTGGCTAGTAATGCAATGTTTCAGCCGATGTACCCACTTCTTGAAGGCGTCACGGTACGTTGATTTGGGCAGAGTAATAAGGTACTAATGAATGGCAGATCCAAGTGCCTGTCGGGACTGGTATTTCCGGCCAGCAAGGAATGATTTCAATTTCGGAAACAAAAATAAATCACATGGGGCAAGGTCTGGGGAATACGGGGGTGAGGCAAAACAGTTACTTTTTTCTTTCTTCAAAAACGCCGCAACTATTGCGGAGGTATGAGCGGTTGCATTGTCATGTGGAAGACGATGTTTAAAACCAGTGGCAGGGCGTCGTTTCTGATAATTATTTTACAGTTTCCTCAGTACTACATATTTGTGGTACTTCTCGGTAATGCTTTTGCCCTTTTTCACCGGCACTTTTATTGCGACTCCTTCACCAGAGAAGAAGATTGCATACAAAACCTTCTTTGTACTCAAAAAACGTTTGGCAAACTATTTGGCGTTTGATGTGTTTAGTGGCCCAGATCTTATTGCTGTCTGGCGGGCTCAGAATAATGGACGTAGGTTTCATCACCTTTGACGCCAATGGTAAACTGCTTTTTGTCATATGTTGGAAACATTTGAAGCAGTTTTACTTTAACCCGTTGCCTCTTTTGCTAGTCAATTTCGTCACCCATCTAGCAGAAATCTTTCAAATGCTTCTTCAAAATAAGGTGAACCATTGATAGTGACATGCCTACCTTTCGTGCAATGATTTCCTTTAGTTTGGAAACGATTACGTTACGGGATGCAGATTTTGGCCGACCTGATTTCAAACAATTTGTGATAGACTCTACACCAGACTCAAATTTCTTTTTCCTCCGCCGAACTGTGTCATAAGACACACAAGAAGGTCCAAAAGCAGTAGAAATTACAGTCATCCGCTTCTTCGAAGAACAACCAAGTTTTGAGCAAGCTTTCATGTAAGCCCGTATTTCCACGTTTAGTCGACGCTTTTACCAACCACTTTTTACTGCAGTGGACAATGACTGCGTGTCATTACGATAAGACATCCGTGTCATGTAGTGCATTTTTTCATACCTCAAAAAGGTATTTTTATGATAAAAATGTGTGATATTTTTTCTTCTTTATACTCCACACATAGGTTTTGGGTGCTCGTTAGAACCGCCTCAATGAGGCGGTTCTAACGATTACCCACAACCTATGTCTTGGAGCAGAAATAAGGAAAATGATGTTTACCCCCGTAAACCCCAGTTTTCTCTTTATAAAGTGGGGTTAAGGGGGGTCTTTATTTCACGGACTCGTTCACGTGATGTATTTAAATGGCAAATTTTATGTCTTACGCTTAGTCTAAAATGTACATTTATACACCATAGTGTAGATATTGAATAGCCCTATACAAATGTGTATTGATTTTGATCGTGCCCCACGTGGATATCGAGCTAGAGGGCAATACGCAATTTTTCGAAAATCCCTCGTACATATCGTGAACAAGCTTAATCAAAATTGCATACGCAAGAACAGGAGAGCAGACCTACTTTTCAATGGAGCTGAACCTGTCTTACATGTACATGTATAAATATATCAACTAAGCATGCGAGATATACGCAAAGTAGTCATGCGAATTTCCGAGAATAGAGATACGAAAACCGTCGCTTCTTTTTATTAATCAAAGAAACCATTTTCAAATAGCACCGTTACGAAAGCAAGTGAGTATATACTGGAAATCGCGGAAACTTAATGACCTTTGTGATGGCTGACCCCAAGTCGCGAAGTAATATTTTGCAGTCAACCCTGACCAATAGAGAAGTATATATCATGAACAAGCTTAATCAAAATTATGAGAACAGACCTACTTTTAAATGGAGCTGAGCCTGTCCAACATGTATAACTATGTCAACTAATCATGCGAGATATACGCAAAGTAACCATGCGAATTTCCGAGAATAGAGAAACGAAAACCATCACTTCTTTTTATTAATCCAAGAAACCATTTTCAAACAGAACCGTTTCGAAAGGCGGTTCTGTCGAGTACCCACAATCTATGTTTTTGAGCAGAAATAGGAAAAATAGTGTTTTCCCCTGAAAACCCCAGTTTTACTGTATAAAAGTGGGGTTCAAAGGGGTCAAATTTTTATAGGAGTGTTTTCGTAATGATTAAATGTCTTGACAGATTTTTTTACACAGCGCTTTGACGTCATAGGAAGAAGACTATTGCTCATTGAATTGTGGAAGAGAGTAAAAAAGATTGGGTCCAACATAAATGTTGTACGACAGACTGCATGCATGGTAGTTAACGCAATCACGGTTGATAACTTTGCTTATCTCTTAAACTGCACGCTGGCGGGTCAAGCCTCAGATTCAATGGCGGCTCCAGCGTAAAGGTTTACTTAAACTTTTAGGTAATGTAGGTTGGTAGCAGATGCTCTGTCTCTGGTCGGGCCCATCGGAGTCTAAAAGTTCGTTTTCTTTTGCCCCAGCATTGCTGTCATTTCATGCTGTCGAGTCCTTATCGTTGTTTAATCTATGTAGTCGTATGGTGTTTATGTTCTCGGAGATGTAGCGCGTTGAGTTAGAAAGCCTTCATGTGGACTGAACAAATTATTTGACTGCATCACGAAATCACGCTTATATAATGTTGACCCCCTTGAACCCCACTTTTATATATTAAAACTGGGGTTTACAGGGGTAAACCTTATTTTTCTTATTTCTGCTCTAAAATATAGATTGTGGGTACTCGTTAGAACCGCCTCGATGAGGCGGTTCTAACAAGTACCGACAATCGATATTTTGAGCAGAAATAAGATAAATATCACAACTTTTCATCATAAAATGTTCTCTTTTTTTCGGCGATAAAGGTTACAATGTATTTGTATAGGCCTGTTTTCGTAATGTGGGCCGCGACAGAACCAAGGGTGAGGACCCCCTCAGTGAAATACGTGTACTGGCTGTTCCAGTGCGGTCGAGCTGTTGCGTTTTATTTTTGCTATAATTCGTCTCCGCATGTTTAAGCTAAGTGCTTATACCTGTTTTATTTTGGATATCCGTTTGGCCATTTTGTGGGAAAGTAACTGTCCGTTTGGGTCTCCGCTTGAGATTTTTTCATTCATCATGTTAACAAGTCCGTGAAACGAACACCCCTCTAAACCCCACTTATATACAGAAAAGTGGGGTTTAAGGGGGTAAACATTATTTTTCTTATTTTTGCTTCAAGACATAGGTTGTGGGTACTCGTTAGAACCGCCTCAATGAGGCGGTTCTAACGAGCACCCACAACCTATGTTTGCAGTATTTATAAGCAAAATATCACGAATTTTCATCAGAAAAGTAGCCATTTTGGAGATGTGAAAAATGCAATATGTCGCACGGGTCTGTTATCGTAATGTAGAATTTTAAAATTAGTTATTTCATGTTCGTGTTTATTTCCCATTTGTGTTTCTGGAGGAAGGTGATGAGTAGTTGTATCGACTCCTGACCATTGCCTTCACTTCTGTTTTGAAACACTTGCAAGACGGCCACACCATGAAAAAAACGTCCACAAATATTCCCACTTGAATTCGTACAGAGAGAATGTGGTTTGTATTTTAACATCCCAGACAGCACTATTAACCTAGACAAAACACATTTTCTGGTCAGGTTTACATGGAATATGGAATACATCAGCGGTTAACCAGAACAGTGAACGTTATTTCGCCAGAAACTGCTCATTGATGGTAATATATACATATGTAATCTTATGCAAGCTGAAATCAGCAGACAATGTTCTGTTTCCTGCTAATAAATAGCGAATCGACCTGACAATATTGTCGGCGACTTAATACTAATGTGCAAGACAATGTTTGTGCCCAAATATGTACGTTTGTGCCCCCACATGTACATGTAAGCCTATATTCTAACACTCATCGCATATATAGCTAATATTCTAACACTGGTCACCTGTAAAGCCTGTAGTAAAAAAAACAGTGATATATTGAGTGATAAATCACGGGGCGAAAGAGCGCGGCGCGAAACGCGAAAACCCGCCTGTTCATCTCGTTTCGTGACATCATTCATTGCTACCTTGACGTTAGATGGAGTAACGTTGTTTGTTTTGTACCAAATATGTAATTATGAATACAGGTAAACGCATGTGATACAGTCAGTTATATTGGCGGGATTCCTTTAAATAATGGCGGAATCTGAAGGAATCAATAGCATTTTCGTCAACTTTTAGTGTTAGAGTCGAAATAGATCAGCTCTAGTGCCGTGATTTACTGAGTGATATATCACCATTTGTCGGTCAGTTGTAAGTAGTCAAATCGCTCGCGATACACGCTCGTGATTTTTAATCTACATTACAACTGACCTCCAAACATGATATATCACTCAACAAATCACAGCTACAGCTGATCTATTTTTTTTTTTGGGGGGGGGGGGGGTCGTGGGGGGGTTTACGGCCCTTTCAAGATTATTTCACTCATATCGAGCCGATCAGAGGTGGGCGAAAACCGGAGTACCCGGAGAAAAACCACCTGACCTTCCGTTGCAGAACTTGGCGTCTCACACGTGGCCCGAGCGAGGCTCGAACCTACGGCGGTGAAAGACCTAATGACTAAGAGTCAGCGCTCTTATCCACTAGGCCATGGAGGCCCGCTGATCTATTTCTTAAGTAAAAACTAGTGATATATTGAGTGATAAATCACTGGGCGTAAGAGCGCGACGCGAAGAGCCGCCTTTTTACCCAATTTCATGACGTCATTCATTGTTACCTTGACGTTCGATGGTGTAAAGTCGTTTTCTTGTATCAGATACATTATGAAAACAGGAAAAAACATGTCAGTTATATCGGCGGGATTCCTTTAAACAATTGCGGAAGATAGGTTTGTTTGTTTTGTTTGATTTGAGGTTTAACGTCCCCGTCAACACTGTAAAGGTCATGCGGAAGATAGGGAGAATCTGACAGATTCAACAGCATTTTTAGACTTTTGGATGAGTCTTTAAACCGAGGTCCTGTCTCCGTATGACCTTAGCTGTTGGTGGGACGTAAAACTCAAACACTCACTCAACAGTAGTTTCGTCGACTTTCAGTGTGTTAGAATCGAAATAGATCAACTCTTGTGTCGTGATTTATTTATGTGATATATCACTGTTTGTCGGTCAGTGGTAAGTAGACAAATCACGAGTGATTGAATCTACTTAACACAAATCACGAGTGATTTGGTCTACTTTACAACTGACCTCCAAACGGTGATAAATCACTAAATGCTAGAGGTGATTTAGTTCTTAAACAACGTTTATGTTATCGCGGCCCGGTTGCGATCAAAGTGACTGTGCATGGGCTTGTTTTATAGTCATGAACACTTCTTCAACGGAACTCTCCCTTCATCAATATTTCAAACAGACTTCGTATGAACCACTTGCGGGACCGGATATAAAATAAAAATCAAAGAACAATCATTAGATCGATGTTTATGTCATATACGTACATCTGTTGCGCCCTCAGAATACAAATAAAATGTAAAATGTATAGATAAAGGAAAAACAGCTGTTGAAACTAAAGTCAATCCTAAATCCACTCTTGGCATATACCTGGTTTACTGCTAACAAAATCTCTGCCTAAATCACGAATACACAAGAAACAGTAAGCATTCATTAGTTATAGTAATGAATTGAGTGTTCAAGTACGGCTTGGTACACCTATATTTACCTATACTTATTTATATCGGTGCTATAGAATAGTCAATGGGATATACATTTGAAAGAAATGGTGCTTTTGTATTGTTAGTTGTTGAAGAAATTAGCACCGAAGGAGACGGTTTAAAAACGACTTCTACTTCAGACAAATGAGATAGGGGCAGATTTATAGAATAGAAAACTACCTGTGAAGTTTGGAGATAATATATGTCTTAAACTGGCGGATTAACAATCACAACGGGAATAGAAGCAGAAATCCTAGTTATGATGTTTATACTTATACTTGGAAGTCAAGATGCGCATGTGCAACAAAGGACAGAGTCACAGTAAACATATCAGTTTGTGCCTATGACATATTTTAGATTAAATGATTCCTTTTGTGAGGATATGATAATTAATAACAGACAGGAATATGCACTATGATGTTACGTTATGTCTGCCAAATACTCGTCATTATGTTTGTCCTTCAAAACTTCCACGTTCTAACTTCGCCGCCAGGTTCGTGTGATCCCGCTAATATTGAAGGTGAGTCGATTTCGTTTCGTCACTTTAATAATAATCTGGTAAAATACACTGAATTAAATATTGGACGAAACGTAGTTTTATGCGTTCTTTATTAGCAAGATACACTGAACTCGTAGAAATGTAATTAAGTCAAACCAGCTGCTGAATTAATCAATTCCGCTACCTTAAGCTTTAATACATGCTAGAAAACACAGTGGTTTCCACAGATTGTTAATACACGTACGAATTCTTTCTGTAGATACGTAGGCAGGTGAAAAAGATAATTATACCTTCCAAAACTCCAAATAACTTAATACTTTATGCAGTTTTTACAATCCCGTATATATAGTTGAATAGAAGATGGATTTCATAACGTTATAATTGTACTCTCTGTGCATTTACAGAAACAAATTGAATGGGACGTACAATACATAATGTTATTCATATTTATTGACTCACGCGACGTAAATGGCGTCAAAATGACAATGAACCCCTCCATTATGATTTGACGCTAGCGCGCCAACGTCGCTGTCCCGCTGTCAAGAGATAAACTGCATGCAATTGTTTTTGCGTTTCAAGTTTAGCCCTTATCCCGATTTGTTCGTCAAATAATGGATGAAAAATAATGAATTTGTTTGATTTGAGGTTTAACGCCCCCGTCAACACTGTAAAGGTCATTTTGGAGACGTTGCTTCCAATTTTGTGGGACTTTTACCCGGCATTGAGATGAAATGACATTTCAAGCCCTGTCGTCCAATGAAACCAGTAGGGTTTATTAGCATGGGCGGGTCCGCCTCGCACCGCTGTTCCTGGACAGGCTTAGATCCTCTAAGCGGTTTACCACATCACGCTAACAAGTCCGTGGAATAAACACCCCTTACACCCCACTTTATATAGAGAAAACTGGGTTTTACGGGGGCATGGGTATACATTATTTTCCCTTTTTCTGCTCCTAGACATAGGTTGTGGGTACTCGTTAGAACCGCCTCAATGAGGCGGTTCTAACGAGTACCCACAACCTATGTTTTGAGCATAAATACGAATAATAACACACATTTTCTTCAGAAAATTGGCCGTTTTGGAAATGTAAAAAATGCACTATGACGCACGGGTGTGTTATCGTAATGAGTACTAGTGTGCGGCCGGATTCAGTTCTGCGTGGAAACATCATGCAGCCCATATATTTCTTCAAGCCCCTATCGGCGGGGCCAAAAATAATGTAAACCAGTGCTTCAGCTGAAGTGCACGACCCGCCGGATGCTTTTAGCTTTATGAGTGTTACCATATATGGGTATGGCGGCCATTTTGGTCATGTGACCTGGACATAAAACGGTTCCCCCAATTAATGCGCCTTATCGTAAGAGGCAAAAATATATCTTATACTTTAGTACTGTATTCTGAATCGTTTGCAGGATAAAATCCAACACAAAAGCATATGTGTCAAAGTTTGACCTAGGCACAAAGAAGGTCAAGGTCAACCCAGGGTCACCATTTTAGCAATTTATGATGGGCCTACGTTCCAGATGCTATTTATCAAGTTTCGTGGAAATCTGCACAGTGGTTCTGGAGAAGACTATTTTTGAAGGGTTTTTACCAAATATTGCTTGGCGGCCATTTTGGTCATGTGACCTGGACCCCATGAGGAAATTTTGGTTTCCCCCATCCCGTAGAGGCTCCATATGAAATTTGACTTCAATCGGCCCAACGATTTCCGAGGAGAAGCAGTTCGAAAATTTTCACATTTTTCGCCTCGGCGAGGCTGTACTAAATGGAATGTAATATTTCGCAAGTTCATTGATAAGATCTCATTGATATTTATCAGTATGCCAAAAATTGTTTAAATATTCCAAGCGGTTAAGTCACTATCACCAATTTTCACAAACGGATTACGGACGGACATATAGACAGACCATATATGGCTTGGCGGCCATTTTGGTCATGTGTCCTGGACCCCATGAGCAATATTTGGTTTCCCCCATCCCATAGAGGCTCCATATGAAATTTGATTTCAATCGGCCCAACGGTTTCCGAGGAGAAGCAGTTCGAAAATTTTCACATTTTTCGCCTCGGCGAAGCTATACTAAATGGAATGTAATATTTCGCAATTTCATTGGTTAGATCTCATTGATATCTATCAGTATGCCAAAAATTGTTTAAATATTCCAAGCGGTTAAGTCACTTTCACCATTTTCACAAACGGGTTACGGACGGACAGACAGACAAACCATATATGGCTTGGCGGCCATTTTGGTCATGTGACCTTGACCCCATGAGCAAATTTTGGTTTCACCCATCCCATAGAGGTTCCATATGAAATTTGACTTCAATCGGCCCAACGGTTTCCGAGGAGAAGCAGTTCGAAAATTTTCACATTTTTCGCCTCGGCGAGGCTATACTAAATGGAATGTAATATTTCGTAAGTTCATTGGTTAGATCTCATTGATATCTATCAGTTTGCCAAAAATTGTTTAAATATTCCAAGCGGTTAAGTCACTATCACCAATTTTCACAAACGGGTTACAGACGGACCCAAAGAAGGTCAAGGTCAACCCAGGGTCACCATTTTAGCAATTTATGATAGGCCTACATCCCAGATGCTATTTATCAAGTTTCGTGGAAATCTGCCCAATGGTTCTGGAGATGACTATTTTTGAAGGGTTTTTACCATATATGGCTTGGCGGCCATTTTGGTCATGTGACCTGGACCCCATGAGCAAATTTTGGTTTCCCTATCCCATAGAGGCTCCATATGAAATTTGACTTCAATCGGCCCAACGGTTTCCGAGGAGAAGCAGTTCGAAAATTTTCACATTTTTCGCCTCGGCGAGGCTATACTAAATGAAATGTAATATTTCGCAAGTTCATTGGTTAGATCTCGTTGATATCTATCAGTATGCCAAAAATTGTTTAAATATTCCAAGCGGTTAAGTCACTATCACCAATTTTCACTTACGGGTTACGGACGGACAGACAGACAAACCATATATGGCTTGGCGGCCATTTTGGTCATGTGACCTTGACCCCATGAGCAAATTTTGGTTTCCCCCATCCCATAGAGGCTCCATATGAAATTTGACTTCAATCGGCTCAACGGTTTCCGAAGAGAAGCAGTTCAAAAATGTTCGAAAATTTTCACATTTTTCGCCTCGGCGAGGCTATACTAAATGGAATGTAATATTTCGTAAGTTCATTGGTTAGATCTCATTGATATCTATCAGTATGCCAAAAATTGTTTAAATATTCCAAGCGGTTAAGTCACTATCACCAATTTTCACAAACGGGTTACGGACGGACAGACAGAACGACAGATTGACAGATTGACAGACTGACAGAATGACAGAATGACACGGTGATTTTAGGGCACTCTTAGAAAAAACCGACTTCAGTCGGTTGCTTTTTCTGCGGGTCGTGCAATATAAGTAATGAAGGCAATGAATTGAACGTTCATTGAAGTACAAACGTCATCGGGTCACGACTAACGTTGAACATTCATTTACTTTGCTCGTAACCCGATGTTGTAATACTTCAACTGACGTCAAAAATGCAGTGAAATTCCGCTATAAAGACCATTTAATACTAACCCTTATCTTGCTGAATATTCATTTAAGCCACACCCATTTCTGTCTATCAACCAATCAAATCACTCGACTTGATGTAATTTATTGCTACAAATTCGTAAATTGAATGTCAGTGTAGATCCTGATCAGATGGCTTCTGAAATGGCTTCTTCAGAAGCCATCTGATCAGGATCTACACTGTTTGAAAAGATAGGGGTTGTCGTGAACAGCAAGATAAGGGTTAAGACTAATTCTGCTTTAAAAAGCTTACATAGCTGGTTCAGCTATTCTTTCTTCCTGTTTTCTGCATACAATGTCCTCTGGCCAGGATCCACCTATGGGACTGTTCAAAAGTGGTCTAAAAGACCACTTTTGAACAGTTCCAAAGGTGGTCTTAATATAGGAAATTTACTGAATGCCCATTTCTTGTCGTATGTTAAACACATTGTAGAACATTATCGCATATGATAGAGACAACGAAGGTATTGAGATATGCATATACAGACATGCGTGCATCATTCTGTATTTGAATTACCTTTTTAGCGAAAGAAATCGCAGCTGTCTCATTTGCAGAAGATTCTCATGTGCTATCGTGGCTTATTTTCTAAGGACAAAAATGAAACTGGCGTCTGCTAGTCATTTTATTTATCATATGACATTCAAAATGAATTTTATTCACGATTGTTTTGCAAAAATGTCTTTATTCCGCCATTGGTAAACACGACGTCGTTATGGACGCCGTACGTGTAACGTAATGGTGCGTGTCGAACCAATTTGCATGTTTAATCCACTAGTGGATTATCGAATTTATAACATGGCGTTATTACATTCTCAGAAGCGACGTCATATGCAAAAATTATATTACTGTTTATTCATTGTTTGCGACGGCTAAACTTTCTGGAAGATAACTGCTACACAAAATTTTTCCCATTAACATCGGAACTGCGTCGATGACGTAATAACGTCGCCAACGTCCAATCGTATTGAAGATAACCATGGTCAGGTGACGTCACCTGACCATCCACGGAATTGTTATTGATAGCCGCGCTATTCTTGCCAATGAGATAACAGACTGCTGTATACAAAAAGTTGATTCTCTGTAAATTCTGGACTGGTCTCGTGTGCTCTGATCATGATTGGCAAACAGTGTATAACCTGACCAGACGCCACAGAATGTGACGTCTGAAAGGGGTTAACAACGTGTGCTTATAATTCAGGACTCCTTCAGCAGCAGTCTGATCAGGGTCTACACTGTTTGCCTTCCGTCTGCGTCTTTGGACTCTTTGCTGGATCGTGTATCAGATTTGTTAAAAAAGCATAATTACAGCAAGTCCTCAAGGTGTCCGAACTTGTCTCTCATAAGGACTATTTTCCCAGCCTACACATAGAGACGGTCGACCGGTCAGTGTAGAAGCCTCCGTGTTAAAGGGGTTACGCTACTCGCCTTGTAAACCAGGGATTGCAGGATCCATCCCAGGCTTCTCCAGACTTTCGGATGAGTCTTTAAATCAAGGCCCCGTCTCCGTATGACCTTAGCTGTTGGTGAGACGTAAAACTCAAGCACTCACTCGACCGGTCAGTGTTGTGAGTACTTTGATCGAGAAACTTGCTTAGACTGTATGTATCCTTATGGGTAATCGGTTAAACCGTACAGCACACATTCTATCGCACGAAACTCTTCATTACGAAAACATGCCTATACAAATACATTAACACATTTATCGCCCACAAAATTGAAATTTTCAGGTGAAAAATTGAGATATTTTTCTAATTTCTGTTCGAAATATAGATTGTGGGTACTCGTTAGAACCGCCTCATCGAGGCGGTTCTAACGAGTACCCACACTCTATATTTAAGAGCAGAAATAAGAAAAATAAGGTTTACCCCTGCAAACCCCAGTTTTACTATATAAAAGTGGGGTTCGAGGGGGTCAAAATTATATACGCGTGTTTTCGTGATGTGAATCAGTGGAAGGGAGAGAATGTCCATAAAAATCTTTTTAT
Organism: Lucinisca nassula; assembly: GCA_963580285.1. Lineage (NCBI taxonomy): Eukaryota > Metazoa > Mollusca > Bivalvia > Lucinida > Lucinidae > Lucinisca > Lucinisca nassula. The sequence continues at coordinate 134,477,276 of OY757018.1, read as the reverse complement.
AACAATAGAATTTCTTTCCTATGAACATGCCAGTCACAGCGATTGCCGACTAGTGGTAACTTTTAAAGTCAGTTTTTTGTAAACACTGAGCATTCTGATCAGGGTCTAAACTGTTTATCTGTATTCAAAAGATCATTTTTTTTGGGGGGGGGGGGGAATGTAAGAAGATGCAGCAGACGGCATAAACACGCACCATTTTCAGATGCAGTTCTTCAATGCATCTTACGGGATAACGGATGTCACAATCAAGAAATCACATTCTTGCTTTGTTTGTTTGTTTGTTTGATTTGAGGTTTAACGTCTCCGTCAACACTGTATAGGTTATTTTGGAGACGTTGCTTCCAATTTTGTGGGACTTTTACCCGACAATGAGATGAAATGACATCTCAAGCCCTATCGCCCAATGAAACCAATAGGGTTTATAAGCATGGACGGTCCGACTCGTGCGCACCGCTTTGCCTGGGCAGGCTTAGATGCTCTAAGCGGTTTACCAGTACTCGTTTGACGGGTCGGAATCAGCTCTGCGTGAAAGCATCATGCAGCCTATCTATTTCTTAAGCCCCAACAGGCGGGGCCGACATTCTTGCAGAGCAGTGTTTCTTTCCATGTTGGTCGACTGTTTATAAATTGACTCAAAGTTAGTGCGAAAACACACCTAAATATATTGAAAATTTTACTATCAAAAATTGAAATTTTTTCAAATAAAAAAAAAAAATGAAATTTTTCATATTTCTGCTCAAATCATAGATTGCGGGTACTCATACGAGCCAATTCTAACGAGAACCCACAATCTATGTTTTTATGCAGAAATAAGAGAAAAAGTAATGTGTTCCCCTGTAAACCCCGGTTTTAATCCTTAAAAGTGGGTTTAAGGGGCTCAAAATTATATGGGCTTGTTTGCGTGATGCGACTCTCAGGTAAAAAATGTATGTTGCTAATGTAGATTTACGGTATCTGAAGAGCATGTGTACGCATTATTTCTCGTCCCGTGACGTCTGATTGCTTTGTTAAACACGATTAGTTATCTGCAAAGCAGAAAGTTGCTTTCATCATGGTCTACACCGTTTGCTTCAAGTACAGACGTTTAAGGGCAAAACAAAACGTTATTAATCAACCACGATAGCATAGTATTTATATAGCATCAAACAAATGACAGACGGGGCCAGTACGGAAACGGACAACCAATATGAAAAAAGAAAGCAAAAAAAAAGAAAAAGAAAAGAAAATCGGGGCCAATATGATTTCGCTGATACACGCGACGTTTGCGCATGCTCCTTCGCGAAACAACATGCTCGATTATGATGAGACGAGACAAAGTAAGTTTTCAGTATGTTTAAGCCTCATTCGAGCTTTGACGACAATATGGAAAACGAGATTTCATTCTTGAGGTCTCGATCCCGTCACTGTCATAAGACGAGAATACAGAAAAACGATAGATTTACACAATTGTAACAGAATACATTCCGATAACACGCCCGTACGAAATAGTGCATTTTTTCACATCTCCAATATGTCTTATATTCTGATGAAAATCCGGGATATTTTGCTTATTTATACTGCAAACATAGGTTGTAGGTGCTTGTTAGAACCGCCTCATTGAGGCGGTTCTAACGAGTACCCACAACCGATGTCTTAGAGCAAAAATAAGGAAAATATTGTATACCCCCTTAAATCCCAGTTTTCTCTATGAAAAGTGGGGTTTAGGGGGTGTTCCTTTCACGGACTTGCTCATGTGAAAAAGGCTAGAAATTTAATTCTTGCTGTCTGAAGAAAACAACTTAGACTTTGTCTTCCAGTGATGTGCTTCAATCAATCCATGTCATCCCCAGTTTTTCTCTATATAATATAAAGTACGGTTTACAGAGGTGTTCATTGTGCAGACTTACCACGATTATCTATAAAGTACACTACACATAAGTACACTGAAAAGTTCTCTACATACACAATTAACTGCAACTAACCTGTCTGAAAAATGGTGGGCACATGTCTAGAAAGGCAAAGCCATAGGAGATTACCCTGATACTGTGTCTGTGAAGTTGCTATAACGTGACCGACTTACATTTGTACTTGCATCAGAAACAGGACAACAGGTATTTCTGCAGCCTTTCATGAGGCACCGATGATGCCTGTTTGGCCGAAACTAGCCAGTCTGGTCAAGAAAAATATCTTGTACCCATCTGTACTGTAAAAGGATTGTTCCAAAGGATTGTCCCTTTATAGAACATTTCATGGCACCGCGAAAGATAGCTCTATCCAACACGAATGTAGGTGTGTTTTCATAATGGATTTCTAATGTTTTGCACTCAACTGTTCAACAGCCGATTATTTTTCTTCATAATTGAAAGATTACGGACAAGTTAACATACCCCATGCAAACATTTTGAGATACGAAAGTAAATCATGTAACTAACTTTATGAAATGCCAAAGAAGAACTCAAAACCCATCTTTATTACATGCACTTCCAGTTTAGAAGGTGAGCGGAAATCAGCTTTTAGCCGATCCCACTTCGTCGTTTTGATTTTCCATATCAATGTACGAATTTAATAAAGTTTACTGGAAACTTGTCCGGAATGTGCAAGGTTTAACTCCGAAATCACATTATTAAAAGTCTAAGCCCCTCCATATGAAAATATACACATCGGCATGTTCAGGCAGTGAAGAGAACAAAATTCCAGCCTTGTCAGTGCCTTCATTCCTCAGTAAGCAAATGCCCAAGGGCCAACGGATGACGCAATCGACCAGCGCAGACTCAGATCAGCCTGCGCATGCGCAGGCTGATTTGCGTCTTCGCTGGGCGCATTTGCGTGTGCATAACCCAGCTTAATATAGAGTTCAATTAGGACACAAACGTCATGATGATTCTAAACGATACCAATCCAAAGCTCTTAATCCATTAAATCTTTACTACATGCAATTTAACAGAAGTACTAAAGGTATATTAACTTTCTTTTTTGATCATAAACCTACATCGAGCTAAAAGAATGTTTAATAAAAGGGCGTACATGTAACCTCAGTTTACTTTGATTTTTGTTTTTAATTTGTAAAAAACAGAGCTGGGCATAACGAGCAAAACAGCTGCCCCTTCCGACTAACCGATATACAAGGTACATGTATCACAGTATGGGAGCGGAAGTGAACGGCCATTTGCGATTGAACAGCACTTGCGATTTGTACAGTGGACGATCAGTCACTTGCGGTATGATATTTTTGCCGACACGGTAAGGAATTTCATTTTCGTTCCGCGAAAATGACGCTTATGTGCAATTTATATGTCTTGATGGTAAGATGGGTGTTTTTATCATATTCCAACCGCAGAAACATGCTATTTTTTGGATGGCATGAGAAGAGCTAGATTGTTGATCACTTGTTTATCGTTATGCTATAACCGGTTGACACAATTGTAAATACGCATTAAACGTGTGCCAGTAAGCATTTCCTTTGTTATTTAGCATTTAAGTCTTCCGAGAGTATCACTGATTGAATAGAATTCAAAGACATCTTCAAAAATGCAAATCAGAACGAAGGACTGCTAAAATTATTACAAAGGAGAAAAAACAAACCGTTCAGATCACTTGCTTTTGTAAGTATTCGGATTGTACAGGTCAATCGCGATTAGATTGAACGGTCACTTGTTAGTATGCTGAAGTCATTCGCTTAAGCTGCTTGATGATTCCACGCAGAGCTGAATCCGGCCCGCACAAGAGTACTGGTAAACCGTTAGGAGTATCTAAGCCTGCAAAGGCAATGCGGTGCGAGCCGGACCGTCCATGCTTGTAAACCATATTGGTTTTATTGAGTGACAGGGCTTGAGATGTCATTTCATCACAATGTCGGGTAAAAGTCCTACGAAATTGGAAGCAACGTCTCCAAAATGACCTACATAGTGTTGATGGGTACGTTAAACATCAAAGCAAAAAAAAAAAAAAAAAAAAAAAACATTCGCTTAATCGCACTTATATTCCGCATCTCCACGCTACTCACTCATACTGTTCTGACGTATCACAGTATCTCCTCGTTTCTGGCAAAGAGGTAAAATACAAATGCGCGTCTCGTCCGACTGGTAATCAGGAGGACGCGGGTTCGATAACGTTCTTTCGTTGAGATTGATCATGATGTCTTTTCTACGGACATTCTCTCCTATCCGCTAGCCCCCGCCCATAGGGGCTTGAAGAAATATATGGACTGTGCATGATGCTTCCACGCAGAGCTGAATCCGGCCCGCACACTAGTACTGGTAAACAGCTTAGAGATCTAAGACTGTCCAGGAACCGCGGTGCGAGGCGGACCGTCCATGCTAATAAAACCTATTGGTTTCATTGAGCGACAGGGCTTGAGATGTCATTTAATCTTAGTGTCGGGTAAAAGTCCCACAAAATTGGAAGCAGCGTCTCCAAAATGACATTTACAGTGTTGACGGGTACGTTAAACCTCAAATCAACCAACCAATCTCCCTTCCGCTGATTCAAGAAGGGCAGTTGTCAGTTTCTGGCAAAAGAATGTTCACTGTACTGGTTAACCGCTTACGTATAAGCCTCCCTAGGAAAAGTGTGGATAGGTAAACTGACCAGGTCAAAAATGACCTGAAACAGTGTTGACGGGGCCATTAAACACCAATACAAACAAACAAACAAACAAAGAGCACACACGCGCACGTGCGCACACACACACTGCTGTTTATTTTTATTTATTTATTTGTGTTGCTCTTTAACGGCCCTGACAACAAAACCAGGGTACCCGAAGAAAAGTCACATGGCCTTCCGTTGCAAAACTGGCATCTCACATATAACCCGAGCGAGCTTCGAACTATAGATTTGATAAGCCTAATAATTAAGAGTCAGTGCTCTTATCCACAAGCCCACGGAGGCCATACAGCTTAGATTACTTAATTGCTGGTATACGCAAGAAACCCCTTCTAGACGACTTTCCTGTGACTGATGGACTCAAGTACTCGTCATTAGGCGCCCATTATAGACGTAGGGTTTAACACGGAAGTAAAGCCATTAGTCACCCACGTTGACCTTGACAGGTTTTTATGGTAACCGGGTGCTATAAACGCTTAGGGGCTTCCCCTAGAATATGCCCAGGATTATTTGTTCCACTTTCTAAAACGCCTTTGCACGAAGCGATACATAGGGACCAATGCACCACATTCGTCCCAGGCACGGGGCAATAAAAGGAAAGTGGTTTGTAAGTTACAGAAATTTCGATAACCGGTCAGAAAAATAGCAGGCTGCACATCGCGGCTATGGAAGGTGGTCAGTTTCGACCTGTAAACCGTATCCCATAGCCAGTGCCAGTTAGAATATCTGACCGGGTGGTCTTTACAAAGGCCAGGGTACCGGCAAAATGCAGACTAACCTTGGCATCTCCGGCGTTGGCTCATCATCTAATGCTGGCGTCAATGGTAGGCTGTTCCAATAACCAAACGGTCTTTTTATTATACCCAGACCGAATAGGTTCGGGGTATATAGCGATCAGCCTGGCGTCTGTCCGTTCGTCCGTCCTTCCGTAGACGAAACCTTGTGATGGCAATTTCTCCAAAACCCTTTGGGATTCATTGATTGTTCACAAGGCTGAGATGGTGTGCCATGCGCATGTGCCATAACTCTATTTGCCATAGTTTTTGAGTTAGTTCCCCTTCCAATAAAATAGAATGACAACTGTGATGGTCATAATTCCCCATTGAGACATATTGATGGTATCTGGCACAGTTGTTCACTAGGCTGAGACGGCGTGTCATGCGCAAGAACAACACCTCTGGGTGCCATGGCTTTTTGAGTTACCACCCCCCCCCACACTTCCAATACAATAGAGCGACTGCATTGTGATGGCCATAACTCCAATATCCTTTGAGATATATTGATGGTACCTGGCACAATTGTTCACAAGGCTGACCCGGCGTGTCATGCATAAGAACCACAACTCTGGTTGCCATGTTTTTTAGTTATGTCCCCTTCCAATAAAGTAAAATCTCTACCTTGTGATCACCATATCTCCAATACCTAGGCGACATATTGATGTCACTTGGTTTTTGTTTGTTTGATTTGAGGTTTAACGTCCCCATCAACACTGTAAAGGTTATTTTGGAGACTTTGCTTCCAATTTTGTGGGACTTTTACCCGACGTTGAGCTAAAATGACATCTCAAGCCCTGTCGCCCAATGAAACCATAAGGGCTTATAAGCATGGGCGGTCCGACTCATGCGCACTGCTTTGCCTGGGCAGGCTTAGATCCTCTAAGCGGTTTACCAGTAATCGTGTGCGGGTCAGATTCAGCTCTGCGTGGAAGCATCATGTAGCCCATATATTTCTTCAAGCCCCGATGGGCGGGGCCGCGATGTCACTTGGTACAGATATACATGAGGTTAAGCGGACGTGACAATGTAACATTATAGTGGCCGTAACGCCAATAATCTTTGAGATATAATAATGGAACTTGGCACAATTGAATACAAGTTGTAGAAGGCATGTCATGAGAAAGAAACACAACTCTTGGTATTGTTGTATTTGCGTTATCTCCCCTTCAAAGATAACAGTAACAGCCGCCTTGTGATCACCATATATCCAATACCCTTTGAGATATACTCGGATTCAATGAAAGCGCAACCCCTCAAATTCTAATCGATTCACAATATTTGCAGCATTTGATCACGTTAAATGAATATCACTAACTTATCCACAGACTCACTACAGAGTGCAATTCATTGGAGACTCGAATAAGTCCACACACCCAAAAATCAAAACCACATATCGTAATACCGGGTATGTCCACCGTACCATCAAGTGTTGCTTGGCATCGACGCCTCATGCTTCGAATTAAACGCTGTATCTGGTCTTGTGTGATGTTGTCCCATTCTTCATGTACCGCCATGGCAAGCTGCTGACGGTTGACTTGCGGATGATGTCGGCTGTACACACGTTTTCCGTGCTGGTCACAAAGGTGCTCGATTGGGTTTAAATCCGGCGAAAACGCAGGCCAAAGGAATAACTTGCACACCATTTTGATTTAAAAAAATCCGAGTCCGATAACAGAATACTTGTAAGCTATTTTTTGTAATTCACATAATGAATTGTTTGTTTGTTTGATTTGGGGTTTAACGTCCCCCTCAACACTGTAAAGGTCATTTTGGAGACGTTGCTTCCAATTTTGTGGGACTTTTACCCGACATTGAGATGAAATGACATCTCAAGCCCTGTCGCCCAATGAAACCAATAGGGTTTATTAACATGGACGGTCCGCCTCGCACCGCGGTTCCTGGACAGGTTTAGATCCTCTAAGCGGTTTACCAGTACTAGTGTGCGGGCCAGATTCAGCTCTGCGTGGAAGCATCATGCAGCCCATATATTTTTTCAAGCCCCTATGGGCGGGGGCGGTCACATAATGAAAGGAGTAAATTTTAATGCTGTGCGAGTTATGTTAAAAGCAATTAAATGTTACTGAAATAAGTCAACGGAAAGATGTAATCGGGTCTTTAGCCTATGTCCATCGGAGACTGGGATGCAATGTACTTCCAGGCAGAGCTGAAACCAATCGCACATGAGTACTGGTAAACCGCTCAGAAGGTCGCCGCCTGCCCTGGCAAAGTGGTGCCAGTCGGTCCGTCCCTGCATAAAAACCCTATTGGTTTGTTTGGTGGTATGGGCGGAGATGTTATTTCATCTCAGTATCGGTTAAAAGCCACAACATTGGAAGCAAGTCTGCAAGATGACCTGAATAGTGTTGACTGGGCCGTAGCACCTCAAATCAAATAAAGCGTGTGTTATCACTTGAAAATGCAGAAGTGAAAAGAGTTCCGCACCATACTGATGAAACAGTAGCAATGTCCTGAACACTTTTCTGCAATGGTAATAGAAGGAAGTGTTTTGGTTATTTGATGACAGTATCTGATCCGACTTCTTAGAATGACCCTAAGTCACAAAAATGTTATTTGTGAAATCACCATCGCAAGTGACTGTTCAATTTCAATGATCAATTTGGCAAGTGACTGTTCAACTCCAATTATTACAGATCGCAAGTGATCGTTAAATCCAATGTCAAGTGACCGTTCAGATGATCAAAAGTGAAGGGAATACAAGTTAAGATTTAGCTGCCGTATTTTGCATCAGTGTAGACATCCTTTTTGTCAGTAAGCTTTATTGTTTATTAAAGATGTCAGTTAAACTTAAAGAAGTGGCCTCTAAATATTCATCCGTCATTTAAACCACTTTTAGTAACGCATGCCAGCAACAGAGAAACACATGTCAACTGATCACCATCGTTAAGTCCACCGATAGGATCAATGATACCAACGAAGTTATTATCAATAAAGTGACAAATATATTGGCATCTTACACAAATAAAAGTACTGACCAAAAACTCACGCTAATGGCTTCTGTGTTTACATATTTAAGATACCACGTGATAATGTTATATCGCAAGTGACTGATCGTCCACTGTACAAATCGCAAGTGCTGTTCAATCGCAAATGGCGGTTCACTTCCGCTCCCATACCGTGTGTATGCCTAGGGTCTAAATAAAGGGCCAATAACAAACAGTGAACTGTAAAAAATTAAAGGAAACATTACACTAAAACTAGTGGCAGCTGAGATGCCCCAACTTTTGGTGTATGTTATCTCTATCGTGTGCATGGTAACTTTTAAATCGAATAGCCGGCTATTCGGCTATTCATCCAGTAATATGGTGTAATTAAGCACCCGAAGATACAAGGAAAGTTTACACAATAGTGTAACTGGTCTTCATCACCGGTGTAAGTGTACCATCATTTTTTAAAGGAAACGTTTCCGTTGCGAGGTGGGTATCATGTTTCCTTTATTAAATCGGAGTAACGTTACACCAATAATTAAGACTGGCTAGACTGCCGCTACAACACAGTGGGCATTTGCACCGTGCAGTATAATTACATGTCTTTATTAAACAGATTTTTTTTAAATAGACTTACCTCATTTTAATTTCATTTAGCGTGGTTTTCATTATGCATGAAACAAACCTATTGTCAATATTGATAATTATATAACTTTGAATGATATTTATGCGGTTTTTCGTTATATGACACGAAAGATGAATAAAATAACATATTTCGTACATATGTAACGCATCTTATACGACTAGTCACGCGATTCGAGAAGAAAAGGTGGAACGAAACACCTGTTCAAGTGCAACAAAACACCAATAAGCTGGACAGATAAAGCTTTCAAGGTGTTATTACTTTTTTACATAAAATATTATCCATCATTCGAAGTTATATTACACTGATATTTCATTACACTGAAAAAAGTGTAATGTTCGCAGTTACACCGCCCTTCAAAAAATGTTTTCCCTGTAGTGTTATTTATTAGAAAACTTTACACCATAAATAGTGTAATAATTTCAAACATTGATCCGAACGTAAACATTATTTTACATAATTGTTACACCAAACAACACACTTGGAGTGCCACAACGAATTTGGGTTAGCCTGTACAAGTTATCAGGTCGGCCTCGGTAGCTCAGTCGCATGCGCGTCTGACCGGTGATCAGGAGGACGCGGGTTCGATACCTGCCGGGGTCGGCAACATTTTTTCGTGGAGACTGATCATGAAATCTTTTCTACGGTCATTCTCTCCCTTCCGCTGATTCAAGAAGGGCAGATGTCAGTTTCTGGCGAAAGAATGTGCACTGTACTGGTTAACCGCTTACGTATAAGCCTGCCCAGGAAAGTCTAGATAGATAAACTGACCGGCTCAAAAATGACCTAAAGTAGTGTTGACTGGGCCGTTAAACTCAATTCAAACAAACAAGTTGTCAGTGTATTGTTACTCAAAGTAACACTTGACACACAAAATAATGTATGGCTCTAGTTAACACGAGTTTTAATGTAAACTTTGCTCTACCTTTACGCCTAATTAACACTTATTTTAGCGGCGTGTGATAAGAGACTTCATTGCTGGCTTTAAGTACAAGGGTTTTCGTAAAAATACAATAAACAAAATAAACATTTCAGCAGTCTTAAAAATAGCAAACGGGCCTGTCCAAACTATTAGGGTACGGGTAAAGCATTTTCAACCCAGTAGATTTGGTTTGAAGTTTAATGGTCCAATAATACATGAGCACGAATGCAACATTCTATTTATCATATGCCATTTTAAACGCATTTTATTCACGATTGTTTAACGAAAACGTCAATATTCCGCCATTAGCAAACGCGACGTCGATAAGGGCGTCGTACATGGAACGTTACGCGGCGTATCTAACTAATTTGCATATTTAATCCACTAATGGAGTATCGAATTTATTACATGGCATTATAACACTCTCAGACGCGAGTCATATGATAAATAAGCGTTTAACAAGTACAATGTATACTCCTTTTCCCGAAGCTGACAAGTGCTCTTAATAAATCAGGAAGGAAGAGAATGACAAACAAAGAAACAAAAAATAACAAACAACCAAAATATAGCGAGAACATTTCTCATTTTCGCATAGGTGTTTCTTTTACATGAACTGTAATGTATACATGTATTTAGGTTAATTATGATGGAAGCAACATGAAGCTTCCTCGGTGTATTTTTCTCATTGTTTTCTGTTCCTGTTTGACGTGAAGTGAAAACACTACATTTTATGTCAAGTGAACAAGAAAAACTCGTTTAGAATTTGGCGTGGTATAGAGAAAGTAGCTGCACTTTAGTACTTACTTTACCCTACATACTCTTAATATTCGGACATACACCCTGTGAAATCACACCTATGTGAGACTAATAGAACCTATGATGGGGTTGAGACCAAGACAAGGAAATCTCAGGTAAGTTTTCGGTTAATTTAAGTCTGACTTGAATAAACTGAATACGAGCCAGAGATTTCCTTGTCGAGGTCTCAACCCCACCATTGACTATTTTCCATACCTACCTACATGTGGCAAAATGCTTCAGAAACTATTACCATCATACAGCCGACGAATACAGAAAATCAGTGTAAAATGGCTCCTTAACACAAATGCACTGACAGGCCAAAAAAAAAAAAGAAAGAGCCTTTATTACTTTTACTTTCTAAACGAAGTTGTTAAAAAGTTTTTGCCAGTTAGCTGCTAAAATTCATTTTCAATGCATTCTTTTACATGTAGTAGTAAATTTGAAATGAAAATCAGTTGCAACACTGCATGTACATTTCTTGACACTTGAGAGCAATTTATTTACACACTGAACGCCAATTTCATTATAAGTTGATCAAGAACATAAATTATGGTTGTTAAAATGTACAAAGGGAGAAACAGAGAATGCGCTGCCCTAATCATATGGGTAACGCAGAAGACCGTTTTGAAAAAAAATATGTGAAGTTCCACTGCAATGTTCATGGTTTTACAATATTAAGCAATGATTGGCAGATTTAGACAGCTGATAAAGCCTAGGGTGGGACAGCAGTGTGTGACAAAGCAATCATATACTGTCCTACAAAGAGATATTCTTGTCTCATGGGTCAGAATAATAAAACCCACGGTGGGGTATAGACCAAGAGAAGGAAACATCAGGCAAGCTGTCAGTTTATCATTAAGTTAGGAAGTCCGTGTCATGAACATCTCATTTAGGCGATTCTAATGGGTACACACAACATACTTTTTATGCCCCCGGAATCTAGATTCGGGGGGGGGGGGGGGGGGGGCGCATATAGTTATTGGTCTGTCTGTCTGTTTGTCCGTTTGTCCGTTTTTCTGTCTACAAAATTCTTAACATTGGGCATAACTTTTAAAGGGTAATAGATAGAGCTTTCATATTTCGCATGTGTATACCTTATCACAAGACTTTCCAGTGGTACCAAATTTTTGATCTCGTGACCTTCACTTTGAACTACTTATTTCAAAATGTTTAAAAAACATTAACATTGGCTATAACTTTCAATTGATAAGAGATAGGGCTTTCATATTTCACATGTGCATTCCTTGTCACAATATCTTTCAAGTGGTACCATAAATTTTGACCTTGTGACTTTGACCATGATGTTTGACCTACTTTTTCAAAACTTTAACATTGGCCATAATTTTCGCTTGGTAAGTGGTAGGGCTTTCATATTTTACATATGCACTCCTTGTCACAAGATCTTTCTAGTGGTACCATAATTTTTGACCTTGTGACCTTGACCTTGATGTTTGACCTACTTTTTAAAAACTTTAACATTGGCCATAACTTTTGATTGGTAAGTGGTAGGGCTTTCATATTTCACCTGTGCACTTCTTGTCACAAGACCTTTCTAGTGGGACCATAATTTTTGACCCCGTGACCTTGACCTTGACGTTTGACCTACTTTTAAAAACTTCAACATAGTCCATAACTTTTGATTGGTAAGTGATTGGGCTTTCATATTACACATGTGCATTTTTTTTCACAAGACTTTTCCAGTGGTACCGTAGAAGCCTCCGTGGTGTAGTGGTTATGCTACTCGCCTTGTAAACCAGGGATCGCAGGTTCGATCCCGGGCTTCTCCAGACTTTCGGATGAGTCTTTAAACCGAGGTCCCGTCTCCGTATGACCTTAGCTGTTGGTGGGACGTAAAACACAAACACTCACTCACTCCAGTGGTACCGTATTTTTTGACCTCGTGACCTTGACGTTTGATCTACTTTTTAAAAACTTTAACATTGGCCATAACTTTCAATTGGTAAGTGATACGGCTTTCATATTTCACGTGTGCATACTATGTTACAATACCTTTTCAACAATCCCACACTTTTTGACTTTGTGACCTTGACCTACTTTTTAAGACTTGAACATTGGCCATACCTTTCGATTGCTTAGTGATACAGCTTTCATATTTAACATGCGCTGTCTGGGGGCATCCGTGTTTCACAAACACATCTTGTTAGAGATAAATTCACAAATTATTATGAATACACACTAGTGTCATTTGTATTTTGGTTTTACGGCCCTTTCAAGATTATTTCACTCATATCGAGCCGATCGTTAATCAGAGGTTGGCAAAAATCGGACTACCCGAGAAAAAAAAAAAAACACCTAAACTTCCGTTGCCGAACTTGGCGTCTCACATGTGACCTGAGCTGGGCTCGAACCATAGCGGTGAGAGACCTAATGAGTAATAGTCAGTGCTCTTATCTATTAGGCAACGGGTGCCCGTACTAATCAGGGTTTACATTGCTTGCTTAATTTCATTAAAAACTGATGAAGGGTATATGTTCAGGGCCATTTTTCAGCCTATAACCAAACACAACCGACGCATCAACCCTGTGAGTTGTTGGATTTGATTGACAAGCAATTTAAGTGCCTTTACACTGGGCACTAAGTACAATGTACATGTATAGTGAGTCAGACCTTCCAATACATGTAACCATTTTGGTTGCATTGAGCGGCAGGGCTTGAGATGTCATTTCATCACAATGTCGGGTAAAAGTCTCACCAAATTGGAAACAATGCCTTCATATTACCTAAATACAGTTGACGGGGACGTTCAACATCAATTCAAATAAACAATATCAAATATGTATATTCTTGCACACCAGACGAGAAAATCCGTGATTTTACCCTGGCATATAAATTTATGTTCTGACCCTGGTGTTCCGACCCCAAATCGAATATAATCGCGTGTTTTATAAATGCACTGGTTGATTACAACCTCATGCGCGGCGTCGTCATGCGAGACGTCACTAAACATTCCTATTGTGTCATCACAAAATGGCGGACGTCGGTAACCGAAGTGACAGCAGCATTAAAAATTCGTAATAGAAATGGAAGGTATGCAAGAAAAAGAATCCTATATGGGTGTGAGGGGTAGATAGAAAAATCTGTCCCTCGGGATCACTGTCCGGCATCACTCGGCAAGCCTCGTGATGCCGGAGAGTGACCCTCGGGACGTATTTTTCCATCCACCCCTCACACCCATATAAGATTCTTATAGTATCCAACGAAGCATATTGTCGGAGATCGACAGTCAGATGCACATGTTATTGCGACATACAGTTAGTGTTGCAAAGAGTGTGTGAGTATAGGGATCAACCATGGTTTTTCATGCATTAACATTTGCCGGATCCCGAGGAAGCTGTTTGAACATGAGGCCTAGCGGCCTCATGTTCAAACAGCTTCCTCGGGATCCGGCAAATGTTAATGCAATGAAATGACCATGGATGATCGTTGTTCTTGCATAACTTGCGAATCCAAAAAGCTCCATATAAATTCCATATAAGCTCTTCAAATGCGATAGGCAAACCAAAATGGCGGCCAGTTCAGAATGTTGTTTACAATGACGTTGTCATGCAGTAACCTCATCATAGAACTCTAAAACACTATTTTCAGGACGATAACGTTACGTCGCTCAACATAACGTAAACAAAGCAAGGCCCGTCTTGTGATGTCAAAAGCTCAAAATCTATGTTCAAACAGCACGCGAATTTCATGATTTGAACATGGTTTTTCCTGTTTGAGCACGGCTTTCGGTTCATTTGACAATGGCTTCAAACAGCCTTGCGCATAGGTATTTATGCAAGAATGAGTATTTGAGTTTTTCGTCCCAACAACAGCTAAGGTCATACCGTCGGCGG